>BSBK01004211.1:672500-1272500 GCA_027943335.1 Chamaecyparis obtusa
TATCCTTCAAAGCCATTTCCTTGATTCTAGTTTTGCAGTGCTCTTTAACAATTCTATTAGATCGGTGGTGGCTAGAGGCCCCTAAGTCCACCTCCAACTTGACCTGGCTATCCTAGATCCTCCATTTTTGGGGGTTTCTTTTAATATTAGGGGTACTGTTAGACTCCTTCAAATATTTAGTATCTAAGGACTAAGAGACATGGGATTCCTCAAGCTCCTCCCCCCTTTTGAAAGGGTTTTTCACACATCTTTTGCAACTTTTATCATCTTTAGCAACAAGATTTATCTCCTAGATTTCTTGGATAGAGTGGGAGGTGGAATGAGTGGGATTGTCAATTTTCAAAGGGGAATCCTCCTGGGTGACCTCTTGGATAACCAGGGGAGGTTGGGGTGGAGGGAAGATAGTGTTATGGAATTGATAGAGACAGAGAAAGAGACCCTAATGGAGAATTGGGATCAGTTTTTCAGGGTTTTCCCTAATATCCAAGATATTGCTTTCAATGGAATGAAGGAGGTAAAAGGGATTGGATATGAGGTCTCTATTTACGATGTGATTGAGAAAAGGTAAATGGTAATAGTAGAACACCATAAATTTACCTTCCAAGGTGAAATACTTAATCACAATAAGGCACAACTTGGGCCAAAATTTTGAAAGCTCCTCACAGTTGAAACCCCCAAACTTCTTCACAGGTTTCTCCCCCACTTTGATGAATTGGCTAAGGCTGGTAGGGTCCGGCATCCTACTGGATTTTTTATACTTTATTCCTTCCAAAGGGAGCTGTGTCACCTTAGGAATGACCTCCTCATTAATCTAGAAGTGAATGCCCCCAATAGAAACTTTCCTATTATTCCAGGACAAGATGAATTGCTTGGATATTTACTCATTGTGTCCTTGCTTCCTTTACTCCATGAAACCCTAGATACTGATGTCTTTATAGTAGTGGGTTACCAGAGGGTTGGAGGTGAAAGCCTGTTTGATATTATCTAGTTCAATGTGTAATATATTGCCTCCCATGTCAATAATCTCCTTATCTTGTGCCAGAATTTCCTAAGAATCGAAGGGCCGAGGTTCATAAAAAAGAGCATAAAACTAGTTGTTTTGGCTTAGCCATTTTGAGAGAAAATTATACTCAAAAGGCTTTCCTTGGCTATTTTTTGGGACCCGAGCTCCATATGGTGATATCCATCAGATCTCCAGGCACCCTAATTAGTAGTTTCACCAAAGCTACACTTAGTGTCCTTGTTAGCCAAGAAAACCTGTTGATGTAGATAGCTATCTTTCCACAGGTATTTACATGAATGGAAATTATGATCCCTTATGGGGTTTTGGGAATTCTTATTCATAATCACAAAAATCATCAACTTACCCCAACACGTAATCAAGTTAGGGCCTTTAGCAATGATGACAACTTCGCACATTTTAAATAGTAGTGGTATCATTTTTTTCCCCTCTAATTAGTTGCTGAGTCACCTTAGGTAGTTTGCTAACCACCTTCCCATTACTTAGTTTTGTTTTCTTGAGACCAATATCATCCATTTAATATGCAACCACATTTCCCTCTTTATACATGTGGGATATAGTCATGCATTGGAGATTGTTGAAAAGCTCCCAAATTTCTAGAATAACGGAGTTAACATGCCACCCCACATTAGCCCTTCTTTTGATAGCCTCCACCACCACTTTGGAATCCCCCTCAATTCCCAATAGTTTGATATTCATTTGGATGGAAAATTTAATCCCCAATAGAAGAGCCATGCCCTCAGCTTGATTGATAGTGCAATTATTGAGCGGCCTCGTATAACCCAAGAGGCAAGTGCCATTATGGTCTCTTAGCACACCTCCCCCACCTTGTGTGATATTATTAGCTGCCCCATCAAATTTTAATTTAATCCAGCCTCTGAGTGGGGCAGCCCATCTAGTAGCTTTTCTGGTCATTAGCTTGGAGTTGTCAAACTTGGAGATGCCAGTCAATAGGTTCCATTTATCAGCCATTTTGATTTTCCAGGTAGAAGGGGGTGCTGAGGGGAGTTTCCAATTAGCTGCATGGCATTCTCACAAAGGAGTTTGGTCCCAAGATAGAGGCAAGTCCCAGGAAGGTTACTAGACTCCCTGAATATCTTGTTGTTCCTTTCCTTCAAAATAGTCTAGAAGATGTGAGGAGGTAGAATTCACCAGAGGAGCTAGAGGAGGGGATGATTAGAGGGGGATCTCCAGTTGGTGAACTAGTGGACATCCTTACCCAACACCCATGATATTCCTAACTTTCTGATAACTTCCTTACAAATGTTAGTAGCGTAATCATAGTGTATTAATAGGTGGTTCACCGTTTCCTCCTCCATTTTGCATAGGACACACCTGCTTGCCATGGAAAAGAACCTTTTTATAATTTTATCCTAAGTTAAGAATTTACCATGCATAAGGGTCCACCATAAGAAATTGATTCTCAGCATGAGTTGAGGGATCCACACCTTCATCTAGTCCCCTAGATTAATCTCTTCCTTCAGAAGCAAGTTGTAAGTAGTTTTGACCGAGAAGGTACTAGCTTGGGTAGGGGCCCAAATGATGGAATCTTGGCCACCAAGTCTCAGGATTTTGACATTCGTCAAGATTTCCATGAGCTCATTAGCCAATTATTGAAGATCTGGTCCATCTTTGACCATATTAGATATATCCCTCCAATTCCCTCCAATGATGTAGTTAGAAGTTCTAATGCCAAGGACAGGCCTGAGGTAGTCCATGAGGGGTTGAATAAACTACTAAGGTTAAGGTAGTTTATAATCCAATTGTCATTCTAGAATCTAATGGATCTCCCATTTCCAACCTACTAGAAAGCACCTTTAGATAGGAAGGTTTTGCATTTGCAGATGTTCACCCAAAGTTTGGAGCCACTGGGGAGGTCATTATCATGATACATCATCCCATAGGGATGTACTTGAAGGTTCTTAGCTTCCATTATATTACACACCTCCAGTTTCATTTCTATAAGTTTCCAGGCCACTTTTCTGGTAAGGGCTCTATTCATCAAGCTTATTCTCCTTAGGCCCAAGCCACCAAGACTTTTCGGGAGACAAACAGTATCCCAATTGACCAGGGACATCCTCTTTTTTTCTTCAGAGCTAGCCCACAAGAAAGTTCTCTGAATTTTTTCTAATATCTTCACCATGTAGCTTTTCATCATGAAGAGAGACAAAAAGTAGACCGACATCCCCTAGAGATTGGAAGCCACCAATTAAAGTTTATCAATGTTGCTTAGGATCTTCCCTTTCCATCCAACAAGTTTCCTTTAGGTTCTTTCCAGGATTGAGTTCCAGAATTCCTGGGACACCTCTTTAACTATGATGGGGAGGCCAAGGTAGGTAGAAGGGAGTGAAGCCAACTAATAGACTAGAATTTTAAGTGCTCTAATTTTTATCTCCATGGGAGTATTGAGGAAGAACATTTAGCTTTTATGATAGTTAATACACTATCTGGAAGCCCAGGCATAATTTTCTAGAATTTGTTTCCACTGTCTGGCCTCAATCACTGAAGAATACCCAAAGATGAAGGTGTCATCCACAAATTGCTCCAACACAACCTGATATAGAGTGGAATCAGGTTTGACACCTTTTATTCTCCCCATAGAGGATTGGATAGTTAGATTCCTGCTAAGGACTTCAACCACCATAATATATAGGTAGGGGGAGAGAGGATCTCCCTACCTGAGCCCCTTTTTAGGTTTAAAGAAACTACCAGGGGTGCCATTGAATATGATAGAGAAGCTAATAGTTTGGGTACATTCTTGGATAATGTAGACAACCTTCTCATTAAATCCCATCCTAGCAAGGATTTTTAGCAAGAATGATCAATTAACTTTATCATAGGCTTTAGAGATATCAAATTTGAAGGCCATGCCTGGAACATTTCTCCTATCCATAGAGTGGATGATTTCATGAGTGGATATGGCTGCATCAAGGATTTTCCTTCCTGGAACAAAACATTTTTGATTAGTGCCGGTAATCTTATCCAGTAGGGGCTTCATTCTGTTTACCAAGATCTTAGTGAGAATCTTCTAGAATGTATTGCAAAGTTTGAGGGGCCTCAAATCAAGCATAGAGGTGGGGTTGTCATGCTTAGGGACTAGCACAATATAGGTTTTATTATGTTTTCTTAGGAGTCACCCCATTCTGAATAAATCTCTGGCAACACGAGTAACATCAAGTCCCACAATATCCTAGTATTTCTGAAAGAAGGCCATGTGGAAGCCATCAAGTCACAGGGCTTTGTAGGCCCCCATAGTGAAAACCACATTCTTGACCTCCTCATCAAACACATGTTTCATGAGCTGGTCATTATCACTATGAGTTATAGCATTTTGGATGTGGTCTAGGAGTTGATTTTGGGTGTTGACCAGGCACATTTATCCCTCATTTGAATACAATCCCTTAAAATAGTTTGTCACAACCTGATTGATTTTGTCCTTCTTCGTAACTTAATTCCCTCCCTCATATCTAACAGAACTGATGGTGTTTCTTCTTTTCTGATTGCTGCCGAACCTGTGGAAGAAGGTCATGTTTCTATCCCCTTTAGCAAGCCATTGTATTCTAGATCATTGCTTCTAGTAGATTTTCTTTTTTTTCAGAGTTTCTTGCCATTTGTGTCGAGTTGATTCCTCTTCCACCTATATCTGGGGTGGCGGGCTTCATGTAGAAAACTTGGCCTGGAGGGACTCTAAGGTTTCAATCAGCTCATTTTTCTCTTTATGGGAATCACCAAAGTTATGTTTACTCTAGCCCTTGACCTATCTTCTGATAATTTCCAGTTTCTAGGCAATCCTAAACATGGTAGTGCCTTTGATGTTAGTGGCCCACCAGGATTTCACTTGATCTCTAAAGGAGGGGTGAGAGCACCACATAATTTCAAATCTAAAAGGGGTCAGGCCAAACCTAGGGGAGTCACGCCAATAGAGAAAGAGGGGTTTATGATCAAAAGTGGTTTTTGGGAGGGAGGAAAAGGTAGAGGTCAAGCAGAGGTCCTACAAAGAGGTGGCAAGGAAACAGTCAACCTGCACTTGGATGAGATGGGATCCATTACTATTTTTTGTTTAGGTGAAAGGGTTTCCTTTTAGAGAAAGGTCTAGAAGGCCGGTGAAGGAAATGAAATCTTCTAGGTCCTCCATACTATCAGAGTAATCCTTTATGGGGTTTTGGGAATTCTTATTCATAATCACAAAAATCATCAACTTACGCCAACATGTAATCAAGGTAGGGCCTTTAGCAATGATGACAACTTGGCACATTTTAAATAGTAGTGGTGTCATTTTTTTCCCCTCTCATTAGTTGTTGAGTAACCTTAGGTAGTTCTCTGACCACCTTCTCGTTACTTAGTTTGGTTTTCTTGAGACCAATAGCAGCCCTCAAATATGCCACTGCATTTCCCTCTCTATACATATGGGATATAGTCATGCATTGGAGATTGTTGAAAAGCTCCTAGATTTCCAAAATAACAGAGTTAACATGCCACCCCGCATTAGGCCTTCTTTTGATAGCCTCCACCACCACTTTGGAATCCCCCTCAATTTCCAGTAGTCTAATGTTCATTTGGATGGAAAATTTAATCCCTAATAGAAGAGCCATGCCCTCAACTTGATTGACAGTGCAATTATTGAGCAGCCTCACATAAGCCAAGAGGAAAGTGCCATTATGTTCTCTTAGCACACCTCCCCCACCTTGGGTGAGATTATTAACCACCCCATAAAAGTTTATTTTGATCCAGGCTCTGAGTGGGGTAACCCATCTAGTAGCTTTTCTGGTCATCAGCTTGGTGTCATCAAACTTGGAGACGCCAGTCAGCAGGTTCCATTTATCAGCCATTTTGATTTTCCAAGTAGAAGGGGGTGCTGAGGGGAGTTTCCAATTAGCCACACTAGCATTCTCACAAAGGAGCTTGGTCCCAAGCTAGAGGCAAGTCTCGGGAAGGTTACTAGACTCCCTGAATATCTTGTTGTTCCTTTCCTTCCAAATAGTCTAGAAGATGTGAAGAGGTAGAATTCGCCAAAGGAGTTGGAGGAGGGGATGATTAGAGGGGGATCTCCAGTTGGTGAACTGGTGGTCATCCTTACCCAACACCCACAATATTGCTAACTTTCCAATAACTTCCTTCCAAATGTTAGCAGCATAATCACAGTGTATGAATAGGTGGTTCACTATTTCCTCCTTTTTGCATAGGAAACACCTGCTTGCCATGGAAAAGTGCATTTTTATAAGGTTATCCTAAGTTAATAATTTACCATGCATAAGGGTCAACCATAAGAAATTGATTTTCAGCATGAGCTGAGGGATCCACACCTTCTTCTAGTCCCCAAGATTAATCTCTTCCTTTAGAAGCAAGTTGTAAGTAGTTTTGACCGAGAAGGTACCAGCTTGGGTAGGGGCCCAAATGATGGAATCTTGGCCACCAAGTCCCAAGATTCTGACCTTCCTCAAGATTTCCATGAGTTCATTAGCCAAGTATTGAAGATTTGGTCTGTCTCTGACCATATTAGATATATCCATCCAATTCCCTCAAACAATGTAGTTAGAAGTTATGTTGCCAAGGACAGGCCTGAGGTAGTTCATGAGGGGGTTGAATCAACTACTAAGGTTAAGGTAGTTTATAATCCAATATTCATTCCAGAATCTAATGTATCTCCCATTTCCAAGCTGCCAGAAAGCACCTTTAGATAGGAAGGTTTTGAATTTACAAATGTTCACCCAAAGTTTGGAGACATTGGGGAGGTCATTATCATGATACATCATCCCGTAGGGATGTACTTGAAGGCTCTTAGCATCCATTATATTACACCAATTCACTTTCATTTCTATAAGTTTCCAAGCCACTTTCATGGTAATGGCTCTATTCATCAAGCTAATTCTCCTCAGGCCCAAGCCACCAAGACTTTTCAGGAGACAAATAGTATCCCAATTGACCAGGGACATCCTCTTTTTTTCTTTAGAGCTAGCCCACAAGAAAGATCTCTAAATTTTTTCTAATATGTCTTCCATGTTTCTTTTGATCATGTAGAGAGACAAAAAGTATACTGACATCCCCTAGAGAGTGGAAGCCACCAGTTAAAGTTTATCAGTGTTTCTTAGGATCTTCCCTTTCCATCCAACAAGTTTCCTTTAGGTTCTTTCCAGGATTGAGTTCCAAAATTCCTGGGACACCTCTTTAACTGTGACAAGGAGGCCAAAGTAGGTAGAAGAGAGTGAAGTTGACTAACATACGAGAATTTGAAGTGCTCTAATTTGTATCTCCATGAGAGTATTGAGGAAGAACATTCGACTTTTATGATAGTTAATACACTGTCCGAAAGCCTAGGCATAATTTTCCAGAATTTGTTTCCACTGTCTGGCCTCAATCATTGAAGAATACCCAAAGATGAAGGTGTCATCCACAAATTGCTCCAACATAGCCTAGTATAGAGTGGAATCAGGTTTGACACCTTTAAGTCTCCCCGTGGATGATTGCATAGTCAGATTCCTACTAAGGACTTCAACCACCATAATATATAGGTAGGGGGAGAGAGGATCTCCCTCCCTGAGCCCCTTTTCAGGTTTAAAGAAACTACCAGGGGTGTCATTGACTATGATAGAGAAGCTGATAGTTTGAGTACATTCTTGGATAATGTAGACAACCTTCTCATTAAATCCCATCCTAGAAAGAATTTTTAGCAAGAATGACCAATTAACTTTATCATAAGCTTTAGAGATATCGAATTTGAAGGCCATACCTAGAACATTTCTCCTATCCATAGAGTGGATGATTTCATGAGTGGATATGGCCACATCAAGGATCTTCCTTCCTGAAATAAAACCTTTTTGAGTAGTGTTTATAATCTTATCTAGTAGGGGCTTCATTCTATCGACCAAGATCTTAGTGAGAATCTTGTAGAACATATTGCAAAGGCTGATGGGATAGAAATCTAGCATACAGGTGGGGTTTTCATGCTTAGGGACTAGCACAATATAGGTTTTATTATGCTATCTTAGGAGTCACCCCATTTTGAATAAATCTCTGGCAACATGGGTAACATCAAGTCCCACAATATCTCAGTATTCCTGAAAGAAGGCCACGTGGAAGCCATCAGGTCCTAGGGCTTTGTAGGCTCCCATAGTGAAAACCATAGTCTTGACCTCATGATCGAACACACATTTCATGAGCTGGTCATTATCACTATGAGTTATAGTGCTTTGGATGTGGTCTAGGAGTTGATTTTGGTTGTTGACCAGGCATATTTATCCCTCATTTGAATACAATCCCTTAAAATAGTTTGTCTCAACCTGATTAATTTTGTTCTTCTTCATAACTTAATTCCCTCCCTCATATCTAACAGAATTGATGGTGTTTCTTCTTTTCTAATTTTTGGTAGACCTATAGAAGAAGGATGTGTTTCTGTCCCCTTTAGCAAGCCATTGTATTCTAGATCGTTGCTTCTAGTAGATTTTCTTTTTTTTTAAGAGTTTCCTGCCATTTGTGTTGAGTCAATTCCTCTTCCACCTATATCTGGGGTGGGGGGATTCATGTAGAAAACTGGGCCTTGAGGGAGTCTCGATTTCAATCAGCTCCTTTTTCTCTTTATGAGAATCACCAAAGTTATGTTTACTCCAGCCCTTGACCTATCTTCTAATAATTTCCAGTTTCTGGGCAATCCTAAACATGGTAGTGCCTTTGATGTTAGTGGCCCACTAGGATTTCACTTGATCTCTAAAGGAGGGGTGATAACACCACATAATTTTGCATCTAAAAGTGGCTAGGCCAAACCTAGGGGAGTCACGCCAATAGATAAGGAGGGGGTTATGATCAGAAGTGGGTTTTGGGAGGGAGGAAAAGTTAGAGGTCAAGTAGAGGGCCCATGAAGAGGTGGCAAGGAAAAGGTCAACCTGCACCTTGATGAGATGGGATCCTTTCCTATTGTTGGTCCAGGTGAAGGGGTTTCCTTTTAGAGCAATGTCTAGAAGACCGGTGAAGGAAATAAAATCTGCTAGGTCCTCCATACTATCAGAGTAATCAATTAATCCACCACATTTTTCTAAGGGGTAAAGAGGGGTGTTGAAGCCACCAGCTATCAAGTAATTTGCAGAAGTGTCCTAGTCTATCCAAAGAGACAGGTCATTCCAAAGGGAAGCTCTGCTAGACCTTGTATTAGTTGCATAAATATTGAACAGGGGTCACTCAAGCCCATTCTTCCTAAAATAAATAGCAAGGAAGTTTGGAGAGGAGGTGAGTTGATGGCCAATGACAATATTAGGGTTGCAGAGCATAGCAATGCGCCTAGAAGCCCCAAAAACTTTAGAGTAAAGAAACACAGTCCCTGGCTAGAGATTGGAAGCCAGGGTGGAAAAATTACTGGTAGACATCTTAAATTATTGGATGAGAAGAATATCCAAATTGTGATAAAAAATGTAATATTTAACAACACTTTTCTTAAGGGAGTTGTTTAAACCCTTAAAATTACAAGAAAGACAAATCATTTCTTACTTTAAAAGCTTGTTTCTAGGGTTTGCTACCTACTTGCTACAACATCCTTTGTACTCCATCTTGATCTCCTGGCACAATTTGATGGCCTTTGTTTAGGTGTCTCCATCCCCACATCAGCCTTCTTAGGTTTGGTTTTCTTTCTTTTCATTTTCCATTCCCCATCATCTTCCTCCACACAACAGTCTACATCTAGAGAGTTGGAAGAGGAAGGGTAGTTCTTTTTCTCCAGTTGTGTGGGAGGTTTTGAATTAGATTTAGGGGATTTCAGCTCAAGAGTAACCACAATGGTAGGTTGTTCCAACATGGCATGCATAATCTCACTCATCTCTGGGGAGGCCACCGGGGGGTTCTCCAATAGCTCCACCACTAGCAGGGGTTTTGGCTCCTCTATTGGTATAGGTTCTAGAGAACTAAGTTTTGGGTGCACCACTTCATTCTCTAGCCGGGAAACTATGTCACCTTCTTCTAACACTTGGTTTTCCCACTTTGGGTTTTCCATCGTATCGGCCACCGAGGGTGGGTAGGTCTTCTCCTTTTCCTCTCCTTTTGTCAAGGGTGGATCCTCAATGGTTCCTTTATCCTTATTCCCTTTTTTCGTTCCCAACTCGGAGGCCTTGGAAGTATCACTAGAGTGACCTCTAATATCACATTTCTGGTAGAAGAGAGTGACATTTTCATACACAAGCACTTGGGTCCATCTACCCAGCTTGGATTTCAAAATGAAAAAGTTGTGTAGGGTTTTGTTCAGGGTGACATTCACACAAAACCTAGTGAACACCAGTCTAGATTTAGAGTAGGTTATTTGGTCTGCAGTGATAAATGTGTCGAAGGAGTCACCTATCCATTGCAACACCTACTCATCCCAATATTCCAATGGGAAACTAGGGAGTTGAACCCAAACTGGGGCCATTATAGTTAGTTCCATCACCAGGTTGAACCTGGGTTTCCATTTTGCTAGGGCCAGGAGGTGCTTCCCATAGACCCACGACCCCAACAATACAAAAGCTAGGTCCTCTAGAGTGGTGAACTTAAATAGGAAAAGCCCACCCGACATAGTAGAAACAAGGACAGATACTTTAATCTTGCACTGGGTAGACACCCATTTTCTAACCATTTTGATGGTAGGTGGAAAGTTAAAGAATAAGCCTACTAGAGCCAACTAGAAATTTGCCATCATTCTATTCACCATAGAATTCGAGAGAGAAATTTTGACACCTTCCTTAGTGTGAATGAAGTCCACCAGGAGAGCCTCCAGAGATTGCTGGGCTTCACCAACAAGGGAACCTTTCCTGCTGGATTTTGGGGTGGATGAAGGGGAATCAACAAAAGAGGATGTCTGTTGGATTCTCACCATTGACTCTTTTATTGGGTCTGTGACAGAGGTATTCATGAGACTAGCATGGGGTCCATCGAGACCAACAGGGGGGCTTGCCATGAGGGAAGATTCTCCCCCAGGGGATGCAGGCATGAAAGCCTGAATTTTGAAAATAGAGCTTGGGCGGGAAGTTGCAGAGCTTGGGTAGGAAGTTGCAGTAATGATAACCTATGAAGAAATAGATAAGACACGTGCTCTCTTTTTTATCTTGGAGACCATGTCTCTATCTCATAACTAACTTACAAATAGACAAAATAGAAAATCTATCAAAAGAAAAGGCTCATTTCTAAAAAGAAAGAAATCTCCTCTGTGATAGGAGTGGAAGAGGATGAAACCTTTGTGCATTCCTCTCAGAGATACTCCCATCATTTGATGCCCATGTCATCAGCGGGTCAGCCTCCGTTTGTAGAACTAGTAGTAGTGGGAAAAACATGTAGTAGCCAAAGTGGCCACTTAAATTTCTACTACGTATCTGTAGATTAAATCTGCCAATAAATGCATGGTGTTGATCTACATAATTAGCTTTCATTTTTTAAGTCGATACAGTGGATATATTAGTTTATTATTGAACGGGATGAAAAATGTTCAAACATTTTATACCACAAATACATTGTACACATTAGAAAGAGTAGAAGTTGAATCATTGTTGTCTAGAAACCATGCCCACATTCTAGCTCATACAATGAAGGAGAAAAAACCACCCACCATTTTCTAGTGTCCATACTATTTGATTTTCAAGTATTTATTATTATCCACCTATGATAAAAAAATAGGAAATAAAAACTAAATAAAGGAGTAATTAAATAAAGTGAACAAAATATAATAACATAATACTGATTAGTTAAAAATCAATTAAACTAAAATTGTTATTTTTAATTGTTCTCTATAAAATTAAAGTTTTCTGTTAAACTCTTTTTTAGAAGGAATAGAATCAGAATGTATTTGCACGAATTTGTTTTTTTTCAATATTGTTTGTATTTACCTTTTTGCCTAATAGCTTAGAAATTAATCGATGTTTTACAAAATAAAAAAATTATGGTTCCCTTTTACATACTACGAAAACTAATCTAGCAAGTTGAATATTTGAGGAGTTTTACAGGTCAACCAAAAGCCTAGATTTTAGTTTCAAGAGAAAATTACCCCGATAACAGGTGACCAATGAAAGATGTCTAGTTTGCTACGGCTAAGCATCTAGCTCTCCACATCCAATCACTGCACACTAGTACAATACATGCAACTGAGAGTTGGATACATAAAACAAATATATTTATTAATCCAATGGTTCACCATTAAAATGGAAGGTTGTAAGACCATTTTGTGGGAGACTTCTGACGGCCGACTAACATAAGACATCTAGAAAGTATTGTCAAAGTCTCTCTCACAATATATTGGCTTAAAAATAAAAGGTTAAGGTATAAAGTATTTGATTTATTTACATGTAATTAAAAGATGATATAATACTGTTTTTAATTTTAATGGGAAGGATAAGTGCATTATATTTACAAACTATAATGAAGAAATTAAGTTGATATTATGAATTGTCATGATTAAAAGTAATACTGTTTATAGTTTGATAAATATAATGAATTGAAAATAATGGTTTTAAATTCTTACAATCTATAATTTAGTCTTTGTTGTTTTTGGATTAGATTGTGTATAAAATAAAATTACATATACAATCTAATCTATAGACAATAGGGTACATAATTGAAAATAATTTTGGAAATTATGTATTTTCTATATCAATTTCTGGATTCAATTATGTAGATTTTTTTTTTCATCAAAGTTTCAGATCATACTACATGATCCATCATCAGGATACAAGAGACCAAAAGGAGCATAAGATGGTATATTGCAGATCTAGAAAACAATGAAAAGAAGAGGAGGAAGAAAGGAAGGGAGGAGATAGAAGTGAGGTACACAAAGATAAAAATTGACAAGACCTTCACCTAATCATTTTATGTTTTGGTAGTTATTCATTTACTTATTTTCATATTTTGTTTCTTTATTTTATATTATTTGGAGTGATGTCTATTCTTAAAATAAAATTGGTGATTAGGGGAAGGTCTTGTAATTTTTTATCTTTTTGTATACCTCTCTTCTCTCCTCTCTTCCTTTCTCCCTCCTCTTCTTTTCATTGTTTGCTAGATCTATACAATCTTCCATCTTATGCTCATTTTTCTCTATTGCATCCTAATGATGGATCATGCAGTATGATCTGAAACATTGATGACAAAAGAAATCTACACAATCGAATCTAGAAACTCATATAGAATTTGTATAGATTGTATAAATCTAATAGATTTAATTAAGTATTTTGTTCAAATCAAGTCTCATAGATGGGATTTGGGGTTTTATCATGTCTCATATAATACGTTTCTCTTTGTTACAAAATTTTATCAAGTTTATAATTTCAATTAACATGTGCATATGTACCATACTTCACAAACCATGTTCTATTCCACTTTTCACATTTTATTTGTATGAGTTTACAAAATGAGTTTTCACATTAAATATGTTAGACAAAACAATAATCACAAACTAGCTAAAGAAAAGCCATTATTTTTTTCCCCACGTAAATGAAATTGTATTGTAAAATGTTGATAAGTTTACTATCAAATATGACAATCAATGTGAAAAAATAGCCTTTCATGTAGTCCTAGTGTCTTAGTGAGCTTCAACACAATTTTACCATATTGTTAATTCTATTGAAGTCGAGAATCCAATTTGTTATATACTTTAATTTCTTGCAAGATACAATCATGTTGAAATCCAATTCATTATATGAATGTATTTAATCTATAAAAATTAAATTCTACACATCATACAAGAAAAATATCATCTATATCAATATGTTTGGACACATGATATTTTAATTTTAAATAGTGTTTTGTTAGATAGGATCAAATAAGTATTGTATGAGATATAATGTATGTACTTCAAGATGTCTAGAATGAATCAACATTTTATAAGTTATTTGGTTATTTGAATATCTATAATGAAGCGTTTTAAAATTTACTTATGAACTTCAATCATGTACAATCACCGTGGTTTAGTTTTCTACCTATCTTATTTCCATGTCCACTAGTATATTTTATCATATCAGTTTTTAGTTGTGATCATAAAACTATATTATATCCTACATTGTACAAAAAATAATTAGAATGTAAATTTGAATTTTTTTCTTCCATACAATTTATACTTGTTTATTCAATGATTTCATGTGGCAAATTGCATTTAATTTCTAGTGGCATTATTGTTAAATTTTGGGATTGTGTTATAAGGTTTTGATTTTCTTTCAAAATCTCATTTATATATGTAATATCACAATATATATACAAGACATATATATTTAAACAAATGTATATATCAAATATCTAATATTTCTATGAGTTGATTTTTTAAGGAGAATAAGACTTGCATTAAATTTGTTGTATATGCTTATCTTTATTCGATTAATGAATAAGTATATATAGGGAACCACAATGGTATAGAGGCAAGTATCCTCAAGGAGATATGACTCTATATCATCGAGCCTCCTAAAGAAACTATTTTTTTATTGTAACCGATCACTAATGCAACTGATGTAACTATTCAGTACAAAATTAAAAAAAATGCATAGTGAATGGTACCTAATCATAACACAAGGCACCCAATCATAACACAAATCATTCAATCAAAAATAACACAATTAGTATATTAACATATGATACTCAATCATTATATGACAATCACAATTTAAGAGATCGGTATGAATAACTGATACTTAGTATAATTTAGTACATGTAATAACAAAGCACAACCAATACACAATAAATTGGTATGTAGTTATACTTGTACATTTATTTGATTATTTTAAATGAATTGATAATCATGAGTATATTAGTGATGTCACTTGATCCAAGGCATTTTTTTTATTTTAAACCAAAGTGGGAACCCACCATATTTATATTAATATAACTGATTCAAGGACTCATCCGTGGAAGAATCAGGAAGAAACCCCAGAGTCATAGTCATATACATGCTAGAAAATAGAGATATTTACATTTGGTTTTACACATGAAAACCACATAACCATATTGGATGGTTGAAAGATACACAATCCCACTAGATGGGAAGATACAAAACAATTTCAAGTTACAAGCCAAAAAATCCCATAAAATGCCACGAGCTGAAGACTAGTGCTCATCCATTGGAGAGGGAGGATGGGGCACAAAGTTCCAAGCTAGCTCCCAACCCGTAGGCAGACCTATAGCAGTCACATCATCCCATCCATCTGACAAAGTTTGAGTAGTAGGAGGAATAGTGGAAGAGTGAAGATACAACATTATTCTCCAAATATAAATATATGTATATATTAATGCATATAAAATAATACTAATATCCATTATTATATATATATATATATATATATATATATATATATATATATATATATATATATATATATATATATATATATATATATATATATATATATATATATATATATATATATATATATATATATATATATAAACATATATTTCATAATTGATCTACTCAAATAATATTAATGTCTTCTACATTTTATCTTATCGAAGCTATAAACATCAACTTCAATAGATGAACATTGGTTATCAAGCTATTCAATTTTCCTCTTGAATGCAAATGTTTATGAAATTTTTTACAAATTTGAATATTTTTCCTTGTATAAATAATTTAAAAATTTCATAATAGTATATATGTATGTGTTGGAAGATTGTTACACATGTCAGAGTTTGGATTTGGGTGTGCTGGCATTAATTTTTTTCATTGATGTCAATATACTTGTTAATTTCTCAAATAGTGTGTTCAAGATGTTCAGTAAGGAAAATTTTACTTGTTAAGATGCTATGTTTAAGATCTTCAAATGTGATGATGAGGTATTATTCTGATATGTTTTTAGATCATCTATAGAGGTTTACAGACATTTTTATGAAATATTGAGTAACATATGACCGATTTTGTGGTTACTGGTGTCACAGTGTTCCTATGATCACTGGATAAGTATTATAGATGGTATTCATGTTGTTTGTCATTTTTTTTTTGGATTGTGCAATGATCATGTTGTTTTTTCATGTTGGTTAATATGATTATATTTTTTATTTTGGTAGTGTGTTGGTGTTTCTTAATTTGGGTACTAGCTAACTTGATGGAGCAACGTATTGTTATCCTTTGTGCTGCATTGGTTATGATTTAGCATGTTTGAGCTTGAACATATGGGTTCTATATAATTCTTAGCCTACTTGATTTTGATTACATTGGATATCAATAATAATGTTTACATCTTTTATTGTATTAGGTCTTAGTTGATCTAGTGGCTGGTTATTCTTTGTAAATTGGTATAAATGAGAGATCATTTTATAATTGAGCGTATGGATGCACATAAGTGAGAGATAGGATTATGTATATGTACCTCATTGCGTCTACATTGGCATAGGAGATTATATTTTCCATTTTAGTTGTAAAGGACTGTATGTCCCCCATTTTAATTAAACATAGATGAGTGAAACTGACTGAAGGCCCGATCTGAGATTGTATTGTGAGCAGTTTGCCTATAGATTGGGTTGTAAGATAGTGGTTGCAAATGTTTGAACAAGGCTACTAACAAAATGATTGAAAGTGCTGATGTGAAAGTTGACGAGTTTGCTGAGAAAAATGATGAAGGAAGTAGGAAGGAACTGAAAGAGTATGGTAGATTTACATATATTGAGCATCTAGACTATCTACCCAAGCCACGGGCTGACTCTACCAAGAGAGAGGAAAATACTACTGAGGATCAGCAAATACAAACTGAGAATCATGAAGATAGTATCGAGAAAGAAATTGAGTCTGCATTGACTTATGAATAATAAAGAGAGAAAGTGTTGGAAAAATTTGTGAGAAGACACAATCCATATAACTAGCTTATTGGAGATAAACAAGCTCGCATGATGACATGAAGTAAGTTAAGACAAAAAACATGTTTAGTTTGTGAATTTGAGCCTAAGAATGTTAGAGATGCACTTGAGAATGAATAATGGATTAAGGCCATGAATGAAGAAATTGAAAAAATATAGAAAAAAAACATGGACATTGGTACCAAGACCGAGTGACAAAAATGTAATATGAACAAAGCGGATATTAAGATATAATTTGAATGAAAATGGTGAAGTGACTAGAAACAAAGCAAGACTTATTTGTAAGAGATGTGCACAAGAAGAAGGAATTGACTATGGTGAAACTTTTGCACCAATAGAAAGACTTGAAGGAGTCAGAATACTACTTGCATATGTTGCACATAAAGGATTTAAAGTTTTTCAAATGGAAGATAAATTTGCATTTCTGAATGGAATACTTGAGGAAGAGGTTTACATCTAGAACAACCTGAAGGTTTTGTTGATCCAAATAAGTAGAACATGGTATGTAAAGTGCACAAAGCACTGTATGGAATGAAACAAGCACTGAGAGCATGGTATGAAATACTACATGCTTATCTTATTAGTATTTTATTTGTGAGAACAAGTGAGAGTAGCAATTTATATTTGAAAGGAGAATTTGGTGACAATATTTCAATTGTTGAAATATTTGTTGATGATATAATAGTTGGAGGACATGATAAAATTTGAAAATTATTTGTTGATGAAATGAGAAAGGAATTTGAGATGTCAATGTTTGGAGAGATTAAATTCTTTCTAGGTTTACAAATACTACAACAAGATGATGGCATATTCATTACACAATCAAAATACATCAAGGAAATACTGAAGACTTTTGGTATGGAAGATTCAAAACTGGTAGGTACACCAATGATCACATGATGAAAAGTGACAAAAGATGATGAATCAATCGAGGTAAATCAGACCTTATATAGACCAATTATTGGAAAATTGATGTATGTTGTGCATAGTAGACCTGATATAGCGCATGCTATTGGGATTGTAGCAACATTTTTGGCTAATCCTAAGGAATCACTTATGACTACTGCTAAAAAGATTCTGAGATATTTGAAGAAAACTGAGGACTATGGTTTATGGTACAAAAAGGAAGGCAATTTTGAACTACAATTTTACACCAATGCAGATTGGGATGGAAATATAGATGACTGAAAGAGCACAATTGGTGGAGCATTATTTTTTAGAGAAAGACTTGTAACATGGATAAATAAGAAATAGGCATGTATTTCCCAGTCTACTGCTGAAGCAGAATATGTTGCTACAACTACTAATTGTTCAAATATTGCATGGATAAAATAATTCTTGAAATGAATGAATGAGGAGATCACTGATCCAATGATTATATATTGTGATAACACAAGTGCCATAAATATTTCAAAGAATTGGGTGATGCATTTAAAGACAAAGTACATATCAATTAAGTATCACTATTTGAGGGAACAAGTACAAGAAAAGAAAGTGAAACAGGATTTTGTCATGTCTAAAGATTATCTTACAAATATATTTACTAAACCCTTACTGAAGGATACTTTTGAGTACTTAAGGACTAGACTAGGGGTCCATCCCCTATCTATTAGTCACTAGGTGATCACAAGGCTGCATCAACTTGCACTTTATTAGAAAATCAAATATTGTTGATGCATGTGGCTCACACTTCAGGATTCCTAAGGTTGTGAAGGAAGTGAAGATTGTAGAAGATGGAATAGAGAACTGTATATCAGTACATGAAGGTACTTGATCTAAACTGATCAACATAAATACTATTTGGCTACTGAAGAGTTATTTCAATATTTTCTTTTGGCATTGTTGTCAAAGGGAGAGAGATTTTTGTGAAATATCATTTGGGAGAGAAATATTTGTTGAGGAGAACATAACATGAAAAGGAAGAAACATTCAGTGACCTAAATATGATCAAATCTGTAGGGAGAGTCTGCATCAAATGCTGTTGTAGTGATTAAACATATTAAATATAAATCTAGGAAGAGCTTATTGAGATACAACATTTATATGTATAGTTGTAGAATATATGTTTGGTATTCTATGGCATATTTCATATTGTGTTTCCATCAATGCCAAAGGGAGAGATTGTTAAACTGTAACTGATTGAATATCTTAATGAAAGATTCAGGAGGTCACCGAGTTGTTAATGTAATATGTAAGATGATTAAATTAGTCAATATGTTATCATTGATGTCAACTAGTTTTGACTATACTTATCATGATAGTTATAAACATCTGGACATTTGTAGAAGGAAGAAATGATGAAGAAATGAGATATCTACATAAGGACAAGATGAAGATGACAGATATGGATAAGGTATACATTGGATAATTTATTGACGAGTCTATGGCATTATGTTGTTGATTTGAACATATTACACTATTCTATTATGAAGAATATATTAGAATTGAACAAGTTAAAGTGGTCAGTAATTGAAGAGTTCTATATACATCAAGTCAGTCTTGTGTATACCGAGTGACAATAATAACCGAGTTAGTTATCACTTACACATTTTGTATTAACCGAGTATGGATAAAACATTAAATATTATAACAGTCCACTGAAATTGATGAGTTGACAGATTCTTATGATTTCAAGGTAAGAGATAGAGTTTGTTATGAAGATCCATGACTGACAAAATTTAGAGATAGTCAAAGGGAAGATATTGAAACATGTTATTGATACAACTACCAAGGAAGCTTGAAGCAGAAAAATGAATGATGGAGATTAAGAGGAAAAACCTAATGGATGAGATGAAAATAGTTTACATGTCTATTTAAGAGACATGAGATTAATTGTTGAAGAGGCCAGATGAATTGAGACTCTAGGAGAATTCATGTGAATACATTTTTCATGCACCACTGATCAAATTGGTTACACATAGATCTGAGATGGACTGCAGGTATTACCAAGAATCAAAGAATTATACACTGAGTGAAGTAAGTTGGAGGATATGATGGAGTTAATTGATTATTAATTAGAAGAGTTATATTGAGCTTAACATATATTTGAATATTTGCAAATTGAGTTGTATTTGAATAAGATCACTACACTGTCTCATTTTAATCATTGTTACAAAAAAATCTCTTAACCAAGTGGACTTAACAGTCTTTTGTATTTCAATATAGAATTAAAGGAATGTTAATTGTTTTCTTGTTAACCCTATATTGAATGTTGGTCAAAGGAGAAGTGTTAGTGATAAATCCTCTAACAAGGTCACACCTTACGTTGTGTTTTATAACCTTTAACATGGTTGGATCCTAACTGAGCTCACTTCAGAAGAGTGAATTATTTTGGGTTACCAGTCTTAGGTGGTTTTTCCCCTAGTAGGGTTTCCATGTTAAATATTTGTGTTATGTGTTATTTTTTGTTATTGGATTACTATGAAACTTTACATATTTCATATTTGATTAATTAGTAAACATAGTTTTGGAAATTGCTAGTATTTAGTGAATGAACAGAAAGAGTTGATTTTTTTGTAGAAGAAGTTTTAAAAAGTACATCTAAGATTGTGATTGTAGGATAACTGATTTAACTGATTCACCCCCTCCCCCCCCGCCCTCTTAGTTATCTAACACTCCAATCACTAGATTGACAATAAAGAGCCTAGGACAATAAGGTCTATAAATATTGAGTAGAGGAACATTGACCATACTAATAATTATGAGGTGTAGACCAATGATGAGAAGAAGAATTGTCAAGTTGAAATCTTGCAACTATACAAGGAACATTTCTCTAATATTCTACAATCTCATAGAGATAAGCCATGTAGCACCACTTTGTTGGATTAGAATTGGATATACTTCAACATATTATTACAAATATGTGATTTCATTTAAAATGATTAAACATGTATAAAGATATAGATTTGTGAAAATGAAACAATATTCTTATTTTTCCCCAAATAAAATTATATGTCCACCATGAAAACATGTCAAATTTGTATAATTTATTAAATGAAATCTTAGGTCAATCCACTATTAGAGTGATGTGGTATGAAAATAGTTTTTTCGAAAAGGGGTGAAAGATAGTATGTATCTAAATCGAAAAGTTTTGACCATGATAATAGAGCTAGAAGAGATCTTTTAAATAATTTGGCTTCCTACCAAAAAATGGGGGTCACCAATTCCCATATGTTAAATGTGATAGACCAAAGGAAAATATTAGAAAAGAATACACTAATCACAATGGATGAGCTTTGGATCAATAAAAATAAACCAAATGTTTTGAGCTATCATCGAGAAATGGGCTGAGGTAACTACATGTGTCACCAAAGACTCAAAGAACGCACCACTTGAAGGTTGGGAGAGACACAATGGTATCCCAATCAAAGCTTGTTGTTGTATATAAGGAAATGTTGTAAAACTAACACTATTCATTCCACTAGCACTTCACTATGTGAATTTTAATCTCAGGTAATATATTCATGGTTAGAGTAGACATGACATTATGGAATATAGATACCTTATTTCTAGGAGAACTCTTATTTATCTTTCATATCTTCTCAAGATTGAAGTTTCATAGTCACCTAGGGAAAAGGGTCCCAAGGTGTTTAGATGCCATGTTTATGAAAACACAAGGAGAAAAATCAAGGTAAGTAGGCCACATAAGCCCCTTGACATGCATAATTTGGGACCATTAGATGTTGTGTTAATCAAATAAAATTTCATCCCAAAAATTAGAATTGACACACGAAATCAAAGGTTTGATACACTCACGAGAACATAAAATATTTTTTTCCACATAAACACATTCATTGTGATTGTGAATGTCCTACTAATTATATAACCAAAGGAAATGCAACATCCAAGAAAAATATTCTAGGATTTATTGCTAGAAATGGAATGAGCCATCTATTTAGTACATATTTCTAAGTTATGTCATTATGTTTTTCAATACTAGTAAAATAGGTTTCTAAGGGGGGGGAAAAACCCCTTGCAAGGAAGTTATAAAAGATAAGACATTAAACCCACAAAAAAGAGACAGGGCCAAAAAAACCAGCCCGCCACCAGACTCAAACCAACAACAAAAACTAGCCTAAAACTAGTAAGCGAAAAATAACTCCCAGCAATAGAAACATAGAGAAAAAAGAGAACATGAAGTAGGACTAGGAAAACTCTAGCAAAGTTGCATCCATATCTTTTTTAGCCTTAGAAATTTTATTGATGGTCGCATTGAGATCCGAGAGCTCCAGAATCCTCTCTTGAATCTTCTTCTTCTTTGATGATCTGGTATACTTTCCTGGCCCAATCTGATCCTCATCATCATCTTTGGTATCATCAATTTTTACAGGGGACTTGACGTTTAGCTACTGCTTGATATTATTAATGCAGTCAACTGTAGTACCCATAAACTAGTTTCTATCCATCAGAATCTTCTTAAGGGTGGCCTCCATCCTATCAACCTTATCTTGTAGCAAGCCCATCTTCACATCATCCCTGTTCTCCCCTGCTTTGTTCATCCAGTTAGAACCAGAATCCATCCTCTCCATAATATTACCCACTTTAGTAGAAAGGGATCTAAGGTTAAGACTCAGGGTCTTGATCTCATAAAAAAATCATTTAACTAGGCAGAAGGACTACATGGACATAGCTTGAACCATTTAAAAAATGCCAAAAGGAGGGTCAATTTTGTCCTCTTGGTCTTCCTTAAGGAGTTGAACATTTCTCTCTTACATATCAATAATCTCCAGGAAAGGGATAGTTATGGACGATGATGAAATATACTTGTCCAAAGTGGTATCATCACATCTCACAACTTTATTCTTTTTATCTGATATCTCCTCAATGGTAGATTCATTGTTCAGAGTTCAATGGGGACATCATGGTCCACCAAACTGGCATAGTCAACTAGGATAGGGACTTTCTAACCACTAGGATCATTATGATCACCCATTTTGCAAAATAATCTTGATGTTTTTAATCCCCGCTTCTTCTGTGTCACTACTAGTACCAGAATGAGACTCCTTTTTATCATCCTTAGGTTTTTTCAAAGAATTCCCTTTAAAATATGAGAAACCACCAACACTAACCCCCTTGGACTCAGTCTCCATGTCACTTTTCTTTTCAAATTTCATTTTTTTAGAAGATGAGCCCTCAACCTCTTTCTCCCTACCACTTTTGACCAAGCTAATGGAAGACCCACCACCTAGAATCTGGGGAGGAGACATGCTAAGTGCCACATTCTTCTTAACATGTTAAAAAATGAGTAAGATAAGCCCTTCATGAAGGACCAACTTATTCTATTTTCTTTTATGCCCAACAATAGTATGTCACGGAGAGGTAAGTAAATAATAGGGAAAAGGAACCTTAACCTTATGCCTAAAGTGACAGACAAGGACAATGTGATAAGAATGGACCCATTTATACCTCCCATCAAAGGTTATGTACTCATGAATAGAGGAAAAATGGAATTACCTCTATTCAAATGTAATGTATGGGGAAATATGAGATATATTCCCAAATCCAAATTCCCAAAGGAGAGATCCAATTTGATCAACCAAAAGGCTAATGCACAATCGAATCAATCTATGGAGAATATGAAAGAGAAAGAAAAATTACCTTCCAGGATTTAGCATATTGAAAATTTTGAAAAATGCGTGTCTCCTCAGGATTTAGCAACTTATGTGTGTTACCTTTGGAAGATTTATCATATAAATGCATGTCTCTTCGGGATTTAGCAAGTTATGTGCATTACCTTCCAAGATTTAGCATGTAAAAATAAAAAACTATTGTACAAGAGAGGCCCTATATATGCTCCCCTCCTTAATATGGAAAAAAATACTATTTTGACATGTTAAGGAAAGAAAAGAACAAGGATAAATCCTTCTTCAGCATCAAGACAATATCCGTAAACAACACCCAGTCCAATCCAAGAAGGTCACATCTCCTATGAGGCCATGGAAGGGATGAATGTAAAGAGATATCATGCAAGAAGTGAAAAGAAAGTAACCCTTATGAGGGATAGCACACTGTTTAGTTTCTAGGGTGAGAGATATATCAACCACGAAAACCCAATGTCAAACAACAAAATAGGTTGTGATCAAGGACAAAGATCCTTAATGCAAACTAAAATTTTCATGTATGATTTGATATCATATAATAGATAAATACTGCTTACCCAAGGAAAGAGGTGAATCCTGAAAAGGCAGAAGGAGATAACATCATTTCCCCCCAAGTGTAGGAACAAAGATGGAAGAGGATACCTAGTTCACAATTCAAGAAGATATCCTATTTAGCAAAAATGTATACCATATTCTTAGTGAGGGATATTGACCCCTACATCCAAGAATATAGATAATCGTGAAAAGGATATGTCACTCATGGAAAAGGATCCTCAAAGAAAGAGATCTTATCAACAAGACCCCCACCAAAGAGGAGTGCTTTAGATAAATAATCATCTTTCAACAGTCAGGAACAAAGATTCAATAATCAAGCCCCCTACAAAGAAGAGGAAGGGGAATCTTTGAAATGAGGGAAAAAAATCTAACACCAAAGCAAGGGTGAGAGTTTATAAAGAACATAATTTTCAAAACAAAGAATAAGTGATGACTTAGGATAGCAAATTCTCATATAAGAAGGTTATCCATAGTCAAAACATCTATCAATGTGTTGAAATAATATTGCAATATAAACAAATACCACTAAGATAAGGAAAGTATCTCCCTAGACAAAGAGAAGAAAGACGTACCTTTCCCCCCAGAGATGAAGACAAGGGATACCTTTGCAAAACAAATGTCTTAGAAAACATATCTTGAAAATAAAATATAGATTCTATGGATGATTAAAAACATAATGGAAATCCATAGAAAAAGAGGAGAGAAAGAATACGAATTAAGCCCTAATAAAAGACCTAATGGATGCTAGGAAACTGGATGAAGATACACCTCTTGCCCCCTAGTCATGAGACAAGAGGGGAAGAACAATTACATTATATCTAAAGGAGGGGAATCCCCTATATCAAAATTATGAAGGAATTGTAAAACTGCATGAGAGTGAGCTATAATTCCTAAAGCAGCTCTTTCTCTAACATGTAACTTGAAATGTCTACAACTAGCAAGTAAATGTTTGTTACTATAATGAGAAGGACATTTGTATTTGTATAAAGTATCAATCAGCATAGGTCTAAAGATTTCTTTCTTGGAATTCATTAGCTCAGCATATACCTTCTTAGCCACTTCTTGACGAGTATTAGGGTTATCTAAGATAGGTGTGGGGAGAAGAATGTGAAGGCGAGGATGATGTTTAGCATCACCTACCTTAACTTGAGACTTCAAACAACCAACCCCATACATGTCTAGTTTAGAGGGGATATGAACTGGAAACATAATACCATGCTCATTATCTCCTAGTGCTAAACCTTTATAACCTTGTTTAGTCACCATATTATATCTGGTAGTGTACATATTATGTAAAGCTTCTACAGGAGGTGATTGTTTATCATGTTCATGAGTAAAGGTAGCATAAGGTGGGATAATAGGTTTGGAAGAAGTTTCTTTACCCTTTCCTTTAATATCATCATGAATCAGAGGAGAAGGTAAATCAAAGAAATCTTGCACATCCACATCCTGAACTATAGCTTGAATCCCATCATAAGTACGAGAAGAGTGAGGATTAACAGATGGGGAATTAGGTATCAGAATAGGAAGATTAGGACTAGGATTGATAGGATTAGGATTAGGATTAATAGGATTAGGAAGATTAGGATTAGGATTAGGATGAATAGGAGATGGTGTATCATCTACCAAATTTTTCACATAATCCAAAAGTTTAATAAGACTACCACATAAATCTTTAATGAAGGTTTTGAATGTAGGTAGACTAGTGTCAGTCAACTTCACAAAAGCATAAGCAAGAGCAAAGTGAAGGGTCATAAACATAATGAAGTGAATGATACTCTCATAAATATCATAGGTATTATAAAGAGATTCTAAAAGAAGGGTAATAAAGAACATGACCACACACAAAAGCATCTTAACAATCTCCATATAAAATGAAATATTTTTGTATTTTTATTGAATATATAGATTTTTTTTGTATTTTTTTTTTTGAATTTAAAATGCAAGAGCATAAACTAGATCTAATCTAATGCAAGAAAGGATCTAAAATCTAACACAATAGGGTATCTAATTCCACAAAAGAAGAGGAGAGTAAGTATGTCGGGTTTACCAAAATGAATAAAGGAAAAATGGAATCACCTCTATTCAAATGTAATGTATGGGGAAATATGAGATCTATTCCCAAATCCAAATTCCCAAAGGAGAGATCCAATTTGATCAACCAAAAGGCTAATGCACAATCGAATCAATCTATGGAGAATATGAAAGAAAAAGAAAAACCTTATATTTCCCTATCAAGGAATGGTGTTTGAAATTTGAAATAATTTAAATACAAGTACTAACCTTAAATTAGGGAAGATCTGGAAAATGCCAATTTTTTATGTCTGTGTATACTTTCGAGCAATTCAGCAACCTATTTTGGACTAAAAATGCTAAGATGAAGAAAACCTAGAAATCTTTCTCCAAGATGAGCTCAGGTCAAAGGCTAGATTCTTTATTTGAAGGCCGATTTTGATTCTGTTCATAGATCTTGGAAGTTCACCAAAAAAGGTATCCAAATTTGCTCTCAGATTTGAAATCCTGCACCTGTACCTGCAAGAAAAAGAGAATTTTTGTTGTTTGTTTGGGGGGTTTGCCTTGGTTAAACCCTGGGTTTGAATCAACCTTAATATTGAAATTGAAATGGAGAATGCTAGCAAGTAGTAGAAATGGATCTAATAATGAAGCTATGACATTCAATAGATATGCAATTGTATTTGAAATGTAATCAAGTATATTGATATGAAAGCTTGAACATAACATCAAACCTCCATGATTTTATGCTTGGAATCCACCTTGAGGGAAGAGTGAAATGGATCTTGAAGATGAACAAAGGATCTTTGAAGGAAGATCACACCATCATGATGGCTAGATCTAGGGTTTGAATGATGAATCTTGAATGCTTGAACCAAATCCCTTCAATGGCTTGAATGCTTGAATCCTTGATCTTCAATGGAGAACTTGGATGGAGAAGAGGACTTGAATGCTTCCTTGAAAATGCTTAATGAGATGCTTGCTTGATCACCTTGAGAACTTGAGAGAAATTGCTTGAGATGAGATGTGAAAATGAGAGAGGAAGACCTCCTTTTATAGTGAACTAGGGCACACTCCTCTAGAGGGGCCACCTTGGAGAATTAAATCCCAATTGGGTCCTAACCTTTAGAAAACATACCTAGATTAAATGCAATTAGAGGATTTACCATTCTGAAACCCAAAATAGCCAACCTGGAGGCGGGAAAACAAATATCCAGAAAACCCGATACCAAGAAATCAAGGAATTTAAAAATTTGAAATAGGGGGAAAAAGTAAAGGTTAGGACTAACTTAGTTAGGTTCAAGCTCAATCCTAACCTAGTCAAGATCAACCTTGAATTTGACCTTATGGGCTCAGATCCAGTTAGAATTAGGACAAGAGGTCCCGGGATGCTCGGAGACCTAGAAATGATATTAGAATAGGATAGAATGCCAGGGATAGGTATAAAGTCCTATGATGACTACAATGAAGGCCAGGAGGACCTATTTCTATGTCCTACCTAGAAAATAGAGCCATGGAAGAGGGAAATTAAGGAGAATCCTTGGGATCCTAACCCTAATTTCACCTAGAGTGAAGCAGAAAAGAAGTGGAAAGCAGGGAGAAAGCCAGATCAAAGAAAAGATCAATTCAAGGTGTTTGAGATGACCCCAAACCACTTACTTGGAGGGATAAATGCTCTTAACATGGAAATGCTTCCATTTTAAAATGATACAACTGGGTATGTGCAAGATCATAAGGGGCCAAAAAGTGGCGATGTTAGTTCAAAACTTTGACAATGTAGCTGACGACTTTTTTTTCACCTGAATTTGATAAAATGAAAAGGGTATCTTAAGGAGATTATCAGCTTTCTATCAATATAATTGCTGTCAAATTTTGAATTCAGTAAGTAATTATTAGTTATTTTCTAATTGAGCTACCTCTAAAGTGTTGATTTATATACTGATTGAAAAATGACTATAACTTCCAGACAGTATAACATTTTTGAAATCCAAAAAATGGGTCACATTCTATGCTTCGTCTACTATAAGGAATTTTTTTTTTTTTGAATTTTGTAAAGTTTTGAATGAGTTAAGGTGGTCAGACAAGGGATTTTTTTTTTTTGAAAATGTTGTAGCAAAAAAATCATAATTAATTTTTTTTTTAGAATAAAATTACAAAAAAAATATGCGTCACATCCGAGCATGAGTCTACTACTTATATATTAAATATTATAATAAAATATTATCATTTGATTATGATTAAGGTGGTTAGACATACACCTACTTCTTATTTTTTTCCTAAAATTTTTGGACTGCTGCATTGAAGTCTATACTTTTCACCAATCATACTAAATTTTTCTCAAAAAAGACCTAGTAGTTTAGAAACAAAATTCAATTTTCTATAGATTCTATTTTTACAACTTTTTGATATTAGGTTCGTAGGTAGTTGAAATTTTCATGTCAAGTTGACTAACTCTGATTTGCTGAATTTTCATTGCCACTTAAGGGCATAGTTTGGCCCCTCATGATCTTGCACATACCCAACTCCATAATAGACACCATTACCTGGGACCAAATTTCCTTGAATCTCACAAAATCATATTACCCCCCAATATCCTTGAATAGATTGTTTTCTTCATCTTCCTCCTTAGGGAAATGGTGTGTAAAATTGTAGGAGACCTTCTTGTCCCTAAAAGATTTCACCCCTTTCATGATAAGGCCTGAAACCTCAGCAATGAGATCCTTGGTAATCTTGGCATCCATCCCACCAATATTTATAGTGCCATCCTTCCAACTATCAATAAATATCATGGTTACCCATTTATAAAAGACATATAGTTTCTCCATGAAAGGAGTGAGCCTACCTTTTTGAAACTTATCCTAGACCTCCTCTTCCTTCCATCTCTTACAATTCTTGGGTTCACAATGATTCAAATCCTTACCCATCCTATCGGCAATAGTAACAGACCAGTGAGGACACACAGAAAGAGGCTTGTAGAAGACAAACAAAGGGATAAAGGTAAAACATGTCACCACTCTAATAAACTTGTGTCTTCTCCTCTCATTCTTGGGAAAGCCAAAACTTTCCATAATGATATAGTAACCCTTACTGAAAAGTTTTCTTATCATTATTGCTATGGAGATACTCTAAATAAGCCCTCCTACTGTGAATCTTTTCATATGCCACCTTAGCTTTCAAATTGGCATTAATTTTACTTCTTCCTTGCGAAGTAATGATTTCATCTGATTTGGAAGCTAGGTTAGCCAACACATTAGTCATACCATTAGCCTCATGATACACATGTGAAATAAATACCTCTTGTAATGTATTAATAATTTCAAGAGAATCTTTATAAAAGCTCTAATTGGCCATGATAGTTTGGATTTACCGTTGATGCAATCTAAAATGTTCATCGAATCACCCTCGATTTAGAATTTATTACACTTGCTAAATAAATAATTTTTAAAGTCTGAAGATTTGCTGCTTCCACCACGTGGTTAGACTATATACCAATGGGGAAGACCACAACAACAATATAGTTATTTTCATCATCCCTAATCATCTCAGCACACACAATAGGACCTCAATTTCCCTTAGAGGCCCCATCAAAATTAACTTTGATCCAAACTTTGGCGGGAGAAAGCCAAATGGAATTTTTTGGCAAAGACCTATAGGCTTTGAAGTCCTTGATAGGGTTGAAACCAGAAAAAAAATATAGCTTCCTTCCCATTGAAGCCTCGCAATTCTCTTGGATACTTCTTTTTATTTTCTCTACCACCATAGAAGGGGGAAAAGAGGTTTTTTCTAAAAACTCTATCATTGTGCTCTCTCCATATTTTCAAAATGACATGCAAAGAAATAATATTCTAGAGATTTCTATCAATGCCCATAGCTACATTCCTCCAATGGATAAAAACATCTCGCATTCAGCCATAGAAAATCCAATGTTGATTCCAAATACTTAGAATAATATTCCAAACTTCCCACGAAAAATGACAGGAAATAGAAAGATGAAAAGTAGTTTCCTCCTCCTTCAAAAAAAGGAAGAAACATTTAACCAACATCATCCCCCTCTTTTGATGATTATCCAGTGTAAGAATCTTATTCTGTAAAACTATCCAATAAAAAAATTTAACTTTAGGTATCAATCTCTTATCCCAATGCTTAGCCCAAAAAGGGGGGGCACGACTAGTTGAAAAGAAGAGTTGTAGCTGAGGCAATAGTATAGGACTTAAAAGGATGATCACCACATATCAAAGTGTCCTCCACCATTAGCTTAGGTTTCTGCACATTGGGTTCTAGTATCAAAGGTTGAAGCCTATCATTCACCATCGCTAGATCAACCCATAACTCATTGCACCAATGATTGCAAACCTAGGGGCCAAATCTCTAGTTACACTCCTCAATGAGAGGATGACTATTAAGGATGGAGGCGAGTGAAGAGTTCCAAACCCAGCTATCCTCCCAAAACTTAATATTGCAGCCATTACCCAACATCAATTTTTCCCCCATGAGAGGAGTACTTTTAGCTTGGTTGATACTATTCCAAATAGTTGAACCATTAATCCTAATATCTGACTTTAGAAAATCAACAATGCTGGTGAAAGGGAAGTGGTACTTCTGAAGGATGATTTAGCTCCATTCCTTCTGCTCACCATATATCTACCATATTTGTTTGGCCAATAAAGAACTGTTAATCACCCTTATCAAACAAATCGCCAAACCCCACCATGTCAAGGGTTTACAAAATTTGTCCCATGCAACCAGAGCCAATCTTTTTCTATCCTCAACACTAGACCAGCATAAGTTCCTCTAGATTTTCTCAATAAGATCAACAAATTTTGAGGAAATTTTGAAAATACTCGAAGCATAAATGGGCAAGCTTTGCAAAGTGGCTTTCAGGAGAAGGAGGTTACCAGCTTGACTCAAGAGAGCACCTTTCCAACTAGCCAGTTTTCTATTAAACCTCTCCATAATATTTTGACAAAAAGAATCAGCTAGCTTAAAACCCAGAGGGAGACCAAGATAGGTAGCATGAAATTCCCCAATGGAACAACCAATCAACCGGGAAATACAAAGTTGTCTATTTGCTAACGTGTTAATAAAGAATAAAGAAATCTTCTCCCAGTTGATAGATTGCCTTGTGGTAGACGAGTAAAGGGAGAGGGCCTTCATCACATTTCTAGCTTTAGTGATAGAATAAGAGCCCATTATCACTGTGTCATCCACACACTCCTCATGAGAGCAAGTATTCATAGATGAAGAAGGCTGAATGCCTTTGATCAAGCCTTTCCCAAAAAAAATTTGAAAAAAATAACCATGGCATTCAATCATAATAGAAAAGATGATAGGAGATAATAGATCACCTTAATGAAGTCCTCTGGAAGGTTTGAAAAATCTGGAAGAAGAACCATTACCAATCACAGCCTTAGAAGAAGTACTAATAAGATAGTTGACAGGCTGAATGAATTTATCATAGAATCCAAAGGCCTTAAGAAATATCAAAAGAAGAGATAAATCCACCCTAGCATAGGCCTTAGAGATATCTAATTTAAAAATAAAACCAGGATTCTTAGACGCATGACAGGAATGAATCACTTCATGAACTTTCATGATAGAATCCAAAATTTTCCAACCTCGGATAAAACCACTCTAATGAGGAGAAATGATATTAGGCAGAAGAGAAAACAATCTCAGTGTAATCACCTTGGAGAAGATCTTATAGATCGAGTTACAAAGACTGATCGTGTTAAAAGCATCCACAGTATCCACACTAGGTTTTTGAGGAATAAGAACAATGAACATAGTATTCAATTCCTTAAGAAGGGATTGAGAACCATAGAACTCCTTGACCAAGTTACTAACATATAATCCAACAAAACCCCAAAACTTTTGAAAGAAAAAGTGGGGAAAACCATCCAGACCTAAAGATTTCTCACCTTCAAAAGAAAAATAGCTCTTTTAATCTCTTCCACCAAAGGAATCGCAACCAAAGACAAATTAGCTCCCTCATCCAACAAAGAGCGAATGGAATCAAGAAGGAGATCTTGATCAAAACTAGATAAATAAAAGTCTTTAGTTAGAAGAGAAGAAAAGAAATCAACTATGGCATTAGAAATATCCTTATCATTATTTACAACACTAGTAGGCAGACGAATGTTAGAGATTTTGTTGGAGGCCCTATGCTTAGAAGTGGTCATATTGAAGAAATGAGTATTCTTATCTCCAACTTCCAGCCACAATATCTAGATCTTTGTCTCTAGTAGACTCCTCCTTAGAGATGATATTATGTAGGCTAGTCAAAAGAGACTCTTCTTTGGCCTTAGAATCAAGGGAGAGACCATCCCATTGAATAGAGTACTGGATGGAATCTAGCTCAGCCTTAAGAGTATTTTTAGATTGGAATATTTCTCCAAAATCATGTTTAATCCAATATTTGATGTTAACCTTAATGTGATTGAGGTTTTTGGCCACTTTGAACATAGAATAACCATGGATTTGAACATCCCACCATTCTTTAATTTGGATATCAATATCTAGATGGTCCAACCAGATCTTCTCAAAGCGAAAGGGAACCCTTCTAGAAATGGCCAAGGGATCTACCACAAAGGAGATGGGAAAATGATCTGACCCCACTTTAGTAAAAGAGGTTAAGGAGAAACAAAATATATCAAACTAGTCACCAAAAATGAAGGCTCTATTTAGCTTAACTTGAATAAGATCCTTACCAATCCCCCTATTCATCCACGTATAATTCAAACATTGAAGATCAACATCTAATAACCCATGTTTGTTAATCATGTCCATAAGGTCATGTCTCCCATCCATCTGACTCTAACAGTCCACACCCCCAACTTTCTTAATGACATTAAGCAGGGAATTGAAATCACCCATCAATAACCAGGGAGAATCTAGAAATGAGAGTCTATGATTCTCAATAACATTCCAAAATTTATTCCTACCAATCTTAAAATTAGGAGCATAAATATTTTTGATAGCCCATTCGTAGCCAAATCTAATGTTAACAAACCTAATAGTGAGGATATTCTTATCCACACTTAAAAGGTCACCTGTAACATTGAAGAGGCTCAAAAAATCGTTAGACCACCAGATGCACCTTTAGAGCTACTGCCAACCACCCCACCATTTTTGAAGATTGTAATTTTCTCCACTTTATCTTTGACTATTTTAGACTCTTGGATAAGAATATTGTCAGGTTTATGGTCTTTCATCAGGTTTCTCAAAATATCCTTCTTATGGGAGCTATTCAGGCCCCTAATGTTTGAAGATAATATTTTCATTTATAAATAGGAGAACAAGCATCATGGATGGTGAGTTTCCTCCCATTCTCTATATCATTCATACTTTCCCTTTCTCTAATAAATTTATTGGAACTTATACCTCTGCACTTTGGCAGAGAGCCCACATCAGGCACAATGCTTTGAGTACTAGTCACTCCCTTTGAACCTAGTGTTGATGAAACCTCGATCAAGTGCTTTTTATTCCTATTTTTTCTTTTGACCTATTGAATCAAGGGAGCCTCAATCACATCATTGAGAAAATCAAAACCACCTATATCTAAGGAGTAATCCTCCCCACTACCAGATAAAGTATATGGAGCAGAGGATCTCTCCTCATCATGAGATTTAACAAGATTCTTAGAGGTAAAATAATTCCCCAAAAGTGCAAGATCAGGTTGTGATTCCTGAGAGGTAATTGTAATCACCCAAAAATGCTCATCTAGACTATTAGCCCCTTGCTAGCATTATTTGCTAAAATTATCGATTGCTTATTCTTGATCAAATCCTAGTTTTGTCATTTATTTGATTATTTTCTATGGGCTAACCATTTTATCCTAAAGGCTTTATTTATTTAAAAGGAATTCCCTCCCCTTTTAATAAATAAAAAGCCCCCAATTTCCTCTTATCCTAAGTTGCACAATAAAGCATTATTCTTATTTTATAAAAATAAGAAAAAACCTTTTTGTCTCACATGGGGCACAAAAGTCAACACCTATTTCTCATTGGAGGAAACTTGTGCACATGGATTTCTCCTCTTTCAAGCTCCACCCTTAATTAAATCTTTTGCCTCTTAATCTCCATGGTCCATTCCTTTTCAATTCCTATAAAATAAGAGCTCTTTTCTCATTCTAAGGATCCAACTTTTGATGCTAATCTTATGCTGGAGGATATCTTGGAGACTTTGGAGCTTTTGGAGATCTTATTGCATTTAGCCTTCATTCTTGCATTCTTAGCTTAGCTTCATGTTTATGCTTTCTTAGCCTAGTTTCCTTTCATGCTCTATATTATCTCACATAGCTTAATTAGTATGGATTTGTAACACTTCTATGTTTCATTTCCATAGCTTAGCTTGCATTTCCATTCTTAGCATAACTTGCATTTCATCTCCATTTGTATTCTTGAGGATATTGGCATTCTTTCCCTTGTCTCATTGAATCTCCCATTGCATGGTTTACTAGCAAGGTTGCATGCTTCAATAGCTCTAGCTAAGAGCACCATCAAAATCCTTGTGACTCCATGCCTAGGGAGCTCTAGGTCACTTTCTCAAGGTTTCCCATTCATGGATTCCCTTGGAAGTAATGACTTAGATAAGTTCACTATCTAGTGTGTACATTTTTAGAACAACTCTATTTTACCTTTATTTTCTTACATTTCCGCTGCATGTTTTTGCTATTTTTTATTTTTTTACGATTTTCATACGTTGTTTGTACTTCTGTGTGTTACTGTTGTGGAATCTTATGCGAAGTTTCTCACTGTATCGTGTGAGGTTTTAGGGTTACTTTTGTGCTAGGACTTTTGCATGTGAAAAAGGTGTTTTATCATGCGGGCCTATGTACTTTCTTATGCGAGCCCTTGTACTTTCTCATGTGAGCCTTCGTACATTCTCGCACGGTCTTGTGCTTTTTTGTGTGTGGTTTGGTACTTTCTCATGCAGCCCTAAGTACTGTCTCGCGTGAAATTTTGCAACAGACAAAGACCGAGAATTCTAGATTTGCCAGTTTTTCTTGCTATTTTCTATTTTCCTACTTTTTGTTTTTTGTTTTGCAAGAGATTTTTTTTTGAAAATTTTAGCATTTTCAAAATCCGTGCCTCTACAAAACTAGCACCCATTTTAGAGAAATTTTCGCATATAGTATCAAAAATTGAAGTGTGATATATCGTTGGAAAGCTCTTTTCAAGCCTGATCCAACCATGCTAGTTTCATTTTTAAATGTTGTCGCTTGATTAGCTATTTTACTTGCAAATTATCTAATTTTTTATGTGCTAACCGTTGTGGAGCTAACAAGTTGTGCTTGTAGGTGCTCTCATTTCTTGAAATATTTTCTTAAAAGAACACATGTCAAAGCTCCAAATGCACAAGGGCTACTAATGGTTTTTGCAGGGCTGTCGAAAGCATAAAAACCAATCAAGTGCTTGTTTAATTGCTTTCATTTTGATTGTGGCATATACTAGTTGCTTCATTTCTCAGGGAGTTAATATCTTGTTGTAGGAGTCTTTTGGTAGTAGGAGAGTATGCTCTTCACCCTTGTGGTGAACCAGAAATCTTGACCCACTTCTAGATTTTGAAATCAAGAGGGTAATTAAACTTTGCTTGGTGTGTTTGGGAGAGATTTTTGAGCTAGGAGAGTATGCTCTTCACCCTTGAGGTGAAATAGAAATCTTGAACCTCAAAGATTAATCCATTCTTTATTTAGATCTAGAATCCTTTAGCGGGCCTGCTCTTGAGCAATCAAGAGGAATGACCCAAGTGGGGACAAGCTAATATTGACCTATTCTGACACACTATAAACTCAAGGCTATCAAGGACACAAAACCTTGGTAGATGTAGTACTTGTCTTCACTTAATATGAGTACTTGTGGGATTGTGACCATGAGGAAAATGTTGAGCGAGAATGCTTAAGGTACTCTTGTGGTCGTGAGGTCCGTTACTTGCCACAAGGTAAGGATTCCATTTGGGAAGCAAGAGGAGTATTACAAATGGAAGCCCTTACTAAGAACCATAGATAGAAGCTACCCCATTTTTCTGCTTAACATCTTGGTGCAAGGATTGATCCTAGTGGACTAACCCAGATCACCCCAAGATTACTCACCATCTATGTTCCTTTGGTTGTGTCATTGGCACTTCCACGAAAAAGTCAACATCTATTATTGGCAACCACTTTGTGTGAGGAAATGGGACATCAAGTGTGGGCCAAGTTGTTAAGTATTGAGTCTTTGTCCTTATAGGCTAGTAAGTGCTTGAAGTGTTCTCGATATGATCTACCCATGAAAATGTTCTCGAACATAAAACATAAAATAAGTGCTCATAGAATTTTTTATTTTGATATCACAATTGCTTGTCTTGGAAAGGTTGCTTTCACCCCTGTGCAAGTGTTCTATGACATGTGTGATCACCTACTATTTGTAAACTTGTCTATTTCCTGATATGACTATTCTTGAAACCAAGGAATTGTACTTGTCAACTTACAACATTGACCAAATTTCTTTCAAAATAGAGTTTTTCACGTTCACTGGTCAAGAGTCACACTGCTTGCCTAGAAACTATCACACAAACTTATTTTGTTGTCTCATAGTTGTCTGCAATCTGAAGCTGATTCTTGCCATTCCCAGTCTTCCTTGGTTGGTCCAGGTCAGATCTTAGGTGCTATGACATGTTTCCCAACATTAAAATGAACTAAAATGGTATCAAGTTGCACAAAATGACTCTTGGTCTTCTTTCTTCTGCATCTCCCTCTTCTTCCTAAACTCTTCATGTCTTCTTGATTCTTTTCCTCTTATTATCTAGTCTACCTTCCTCTATTCATCTCTTTTGTCACTTCCATGCTTGAATCCTCCTCTTCTAGAACCATGAATTTCAACTATCTTGTCATGGAACCTCTCTTGAGAATACATGATATTGAACTCATTGCTCAATTTGAAGAGTATTATTCTTCCAATAGTCCTTCTAGATATTGCGTGGATGATAAACATAAGACAAGAATAAAAGAAAAGATGATTGAATCAGATGCCTTTTCTAGGATCATAGACATGATCCTGTCATGACCTCCTTCCAAAAAAATTTCATCTTCTAGTTTTCTCATTCTTCCTCATCTTCCAAGTCTCGTCATGACTCTTCTAGACATTATTCACATCCTCATTATCCAAGTCTTCTTCCTTCACTAGGTCTTTGATTTCCTCTTCTTCACGATCTAGTTCCTCTTCTACTTCTCCCAAGAGTCTTACTTATCTTATCAAGACATACCATGATGAGAAATATGACAGTCCTTATGATACCTCTATTTCTAAGAGTCCTCCTAGTCGTGTGCTCGTGCTTACTGGAAATGGGTCGTCACATTTGATAGATTGTGATGGTGATCCATATGATTTTCATTTTGAACAAGACTTTGATGATTTCTATCAAAAATACCTAGATGATGCATCCACTTATGTTGAGGAATATAAAATATACCACACTGATATGAAACATCAATATTATAAGAATCCTTACTCTAAGAAATCTCATGCTTAAGATAATGATTGCACTCTCAGGAAAGATTATGTTAATGATGGACCTTTGTCTTGTGATGGTTCCCTTCCATCCTCTACTTTCTCCAATGCCCATACATTTCCTAAAGCTTCTGAGTCTTCCAAATCTTTCACAAATCCTTCATCCAACAAAGATCCTAATACTTTTCATATGGTTCCCTATAGTTACCCTCAAGGGCTACCTCTTAAAGAAACTCAAGCTAACCTTCACTTGGTTGAAAATAATTTCAATAATGCTAAACCTAAAGAGCCTAAGCCTTTATGTGCTATAATGCCTACTTCAGCTATTCCTTCACCATCTCTTTCAAAGTCTTCCATACAATTCTAACATGCTTCCTTGTCCTTAGAAGTGGCTCCATGTCAAGAGGACTCTAAAACTGATAAAGAAAAGAACATAAAGAAAGATCAAGATCAAGAACCCTCCATGTCATCCAATCCTTTTCATGATGTCTGTCATCCATTTCATGGTTCTTTTGATCCTCTACACCCTTTCTCATTCATTCCACCATGTCTTAAGTCTTCTCCTAAGCAAGATCAAGCTACTACTTACACCATTGAGCTTATTGACAATCAAACTAACCTTACTCTACTTGAGCTTTCCAAAGATGATACTTCCATTAAGGTTATTAAAAATAGTGTTGTTACTTCCAATGTTAAGCCTATTGAAAATCAAGAGAAAAATTATATGCTTATGCTATCCAAAGAGCCTTGTCAAGATCAAAATCTTCCATCTTCTTGTTCTACCACTCCATATTCGCTTCCACTTTCTACTCTTCCTAAGTCTTTGCAAGCTTTGAACAATCCTATCAAAGAAGTTTCTCCTATTCAAGATGTTCATGATCCTATTGAATATCATAACACTCCATCTAAAGATGTTGATGTACTTGGTTGTCATATAAATGTTGATGAACTTATTGATTATCATTTTGTGTCTTCCACTTACATCCTTGGACTTCCTCCACCAATACCAAAGGCTTCACATCTTCCTTCCTTCTTGGGCCCTTATGTCCCTTCACTTTCCCCTCCTAACTCTCCTAATTCTTCATCCATCTTGGGTCCTTATATCCCTCCATCTCCTATCTTTCCTCAAGATCAACATAGATGCATACCCTTGAATCCTTTTCATCCATCCACCCATCTAAACAAGTCATATCGTCCTTCTTCTTCCACAAGTCCCAAGTCTTTTTGAAGTAAGTTGAATGTTCAAAACAAGAAAAAGAAGAAATAAAAGAATCCATCAGAAAAAGAAGATCACCATGTCTCCTCTAATCGACATGGATGCATAAAGTCAAAATAGATATCTAAGAAGAAAACTACAAGACAACTATGGGTTCCGAAATCCATCATTGAAGATATTCTCTCTAAATCATCAAAAAGAAATGAAAAGCCTACGACTATATGGATTCCAAAGTCTCTCTTGAAAGAGTCTAGTGTTGAGAAAAAAGTGAAGTTGACATTCAAGCTTCCAAAGGCTTCCACCTCATCTTTTTCCATGAACTTTCTTCTGTTCCATGTGCCTGAACCGCAACCTCTACTAAATATTAGCCATATTCCTTCTCGTATTTCTTCATTCACATTTCCTCCATCCTCTCGCCACCCTTCAAGGTGTGTGTTGATTTTGATCTTGCCTTCCTTTCCATCTACCCTTTCACAATCCTTCCATTCATTATCCTTCTACCTTCTATCCTTTTTCTTCATTTACCTATTCCTTCTATCTTCCAACCTCACTCGCTTTACATAAAACCTTATCCTCCACTTTTCTCTTCCATCTTCCTTTCCCTATCAGCATCTTTGAGCATATCATTTTGAATCCTTTGCATATCATGGTTTATCCTTTCAAGGAGCATTATCTAAAATGCTTGCCTTCCAAAAAACAATGAAAAAAAATGAAAAAATTGAAAATGTGCCTTGGTGGAAACTTGGAAATAGGCACCTTGGTAGCAAAAGTAAAGAGAAATAAATTCATCCTATGGTGAAAACCACTCTCTTGTGGTGCCTTGGATAAGTACCATGATGAAAACCTGGTAATCAGGCATCATGCGTAGTTCTTCTTCATATTTCATCTATTTCGTCTTCTCTCTTTGATCTTGACAATGTTGACCTATACACAAACATTTGGCTATCTTGTGAGCTATCTTACGATGATCTTGCTTTCGTTCTATTCATGTTTAGCCTTCATATTTATTTTCCTCCATTCATTCTAGCCTTTCGCTATCTTTTTCCTCTTTGGTCTTGATCTAATTAAAAAAGAGTAAAACATGATGCTATGAAGCCTCTTGACATGTCTACTCCTATGGACTACATCCTTTCCTTCTTTTGCATTACACTTTTGTGACTTATCCTATGCTGGCCTTTCATTGCTTGTCCAAATGTGCTTTGCATGAGATTTTTTTCCCCTAGTTTGGGTACTCTTGAGGATTTCTTCCCTTCATTCTCCTTCATTCTCTTGTCTTCCATCTCTTCCACCAGCTTGCTAATCCCCCTTGTCCTCCACTTTGCTAGACATTGGGACTACATGATGTGATCTTGCTTGGGAGTTTGATGCCCATTATGTCTGGGGGCATTCTTTGTAAATATTTAATTAATACTGAAAAAATTCAAAAAAATTCATATATGATGCTGAAAAAAATCCTAAAAAACATATAAAGTCCTGAAAAAATACAAAAAATTCAAAAAATGCAAAAAATTCAAAAAAATAGAAAAAGTGCCTTGGTGAAAACCTGGAAACAGATGCCTTGGTAGAAAAAATACAAAAAAATTGAAAAAAGTCCTGAAAAAATCTATCAAGTCATGAAAACCTAGAAATAGGTGCTGCTTGAGACCCTTGCACCTATGTCTATCAGTCTTGTGTGGCGCTCCTTCACTCCACTTCTCACTTTCCCTCTCCTAGCCTATAATTGACACTTGTCTAAGTCAAGGGGGCATACGTTTTTCTAGCTTATCTTGGGTCTCTTTGTGCATCTGAGTTTCTTGGGCAACTTGGTTCCAACAGTGTTTTTCAACACCTTCCCAACTGTGTTTTTCAACACTTCCCTAGTGTCGAGTGTTTTTCAACACTTATCAGATATCCTACCCGAAGTCTTGAATGATATAATATTTCTCCCTGGTAGATGCGATACTCAAAGTTTGACTCTTTGACCTACACACATGCACTTAAACACTCGACTTGCTAAGATTGGTTTTACTTTATTTCTTTGTGTGCTATTTATGATGATTTATTTGATGAGTGTTGTCTCCCTGATAGTTTTCGATGATGCGGAGCTAGAAGACTGGGGGCATGAGGACATGTTTTATTTGCTTTCTACTTGTGGGTATATCTTGTTGATCCTCACTATCATGAGCATTTATGCTTGTTCCACTTGACACTAGGATCTACAATATATTATCCTTGATTGTTTTTCACAAGTGCATGCTTATAATTGTGTTGACTTTCCTTGTGTCTCGATGCGAGTATAATCTTGCTATACTAAACTTAGGGAACCTCACTGCACTATTCATCTTCACCTACATGTCTTTGATGCCTAGGTGAGATTTACACATTCCTATTTGATATAGATCATATCTAGATTCACATAGTTATACTAGTGTGTATTGTATGATCTTGCGACGCTACCAACAATGCTCGATGATGATTATTAGAGACTAATGGCTTTGTAACCTTGCAAGTAAACCAATTTTCATAGTAGCTTGCATTCTTAAGTTCATGATAGTTAGTTTTCCATCTTGCATAGGTAGAGAGCTCTCCTTTCATCTTTCATGGACTTATTAGTCAAACTGCACTCACCTTTCACTTCTTCCTGATCATGTCTTTCACTTCTTGTCTTTCATATCACATCATTTTCTATTCATTTCAGGATTGAATCCAAAATCTGAGTTCACCTTGATCATCCAAATCACATTTTTCCTTCTTCTACGTAGTTGGTTGACCATTTGAGGCCTGATCCTTCGATCTTTGTTGGGGCATTCTTCATTCCTTTGTCCCCATCTCTTTCAACCTTTCTAGTCTCTCACTCATTTCATTCATTTCATCTCTCTCTGAGGTCTTAACTGGGGCATATATTCACTGCTTGATGGTTATTCTCTTATCTTTCATCTTCAATTATGATTTCTAGTGATTTGATCATGTTGCTCTTGCTTCTACATTTCCTCTACCCAATTTCACTTTCGATCCCATGGGGGTAGACACATCACATCCTATTGGCTAAATTCTCCAGAGCATATGCTTGACCATTCCATTTGATCTGACTGATCTATCTTTGCGCTTGACATGTTAGTTCTTGTCTCAAGTTCTGATACTATCTATCTCTTTCCTAAGTGTTCAGTAGAGTTGCTACCAAGCTAACCATGTAGGATTTGCTATCTCTCTGCACTTCATTCTTTGGAGTCAAATCTCTATCTATTGCCTTCTTGGCTGATCTATTATTTAATGTAATGTGTTCCCAGATTGATCACACATTAGTCAAAGACGGGCAAATGTAATCACCCAAAAATAGTCATCTAGACTATTAGCCTCTTGCTAGCATTATTTTCTAAAATTATCAATTGCTTATTCTTGATAAAATCCTAGTTCTGCCATTTATTATATTATTTTCTATGGGCTAACCATTTTATCCTAAAGTCTTTATTTATTTAAAAGGAATTCCCTCCCCTTTTAATAAATAAAACCCCCACATTTCCTCTTATCCTAAGTTTCACAATAAAGCATTATTCTTATTTTATAAAAATAAGAAAAGGCCTTTTTGTGTCACATGGGGCACAAAAGTCAACACTTATTTCTCATTGGAGGAAACTTGTGCACATGGATTTCTCCTCTTTCAAGCTCCACCCTTGATTAAATCTTTTTCCCCTTAATCTCCATCATCCATTCCTTTTCAATTCCTATAAAATAAGAGCTCTCTTCTCATTCTAAGGATCCAACTTTTGATGCTAATCTTATGCTGTAGGATTTCTTGGAGACTTTGGAGCTTTTGGAGCTTTTGAAGATCTTATTGCATTTAGCCTTCATTCTTGCATTCTTAGCTTAGCTTCATGTTTATGCTTTCTTAGTTTAGTTTCCTTTCATGCTCTAGATTAGCTCACATAGCTTAATTAGTAAAGATTTGTAACACTTCTATCTTTCATTTCCATAGCTTAGCTTGCATTTCCATTCTTAGCATAACTTGCATTTCATCTCTATTTGGATTCTTGAGGATATTGTCATTCTTGCCCTTGTCTCATTGAATCTCCCATTGCATGGTTTACTAGCAAGGTTGCATGCTTCAATAGCTCTAGCTGAGAGCACCATCAACATGCTTGTGACTCCATGCCTAGGGAGCTCTAGGTCTCTTTCTCAAGATTTCCTATTCATGGATTCCCCTGGAAGTAATGACTTAGAGAAGTGCACTATCTAGTGTGTATAGTAACAACTGCCTACAAAACAAGGACCGCATCAACATTACTCATCTAGATGGGAAAAACAACTTCCAAGGGAAGAGGAGGCGAAGAAAGGGTGGGAGAACCCCCATCCTCTTGGGGAAAAATAGCCAATTCCTCTAAAGCCTTAACAAGATTTCTAGACACACCATTTCTAGTTGACCCATTAAATCCTCCTTCCTCTAGGGCTTCCAAGCCTTCAACAAGCCCCACAACCACCTGATCCTTTCCTGAAGAAAGAGAAACACTAGGAACAGTGGAGATAGTAACTATAGCCTCCATAGGACTAGGTGTTTCCTTCCAAATTTGTTTGACATCCTTATTAAGGATCCCATCTTTAGAAATAGCCTTAGGATCCTTCTTAACCTTGAGAGGGCATTTTTTGGCCCAGTGACCCATCTTCTTACAATAAAAGAAGGCAAATGGGAGGGACTCAAACTCCACCTCTTGCTCCCACTTCCCCAACTTAGACTTAACGGAGATCGATGATGAAATATGATCATACTGACAAAGATTCACACAAATCCTAGCAAAAACCAGCCTAGATTTAGCTGTCATCAAGGGATCAAGAGACATCAGTTCACCACCAAATGAAGAAGTCATCCCCTTAAGGACATCCTCATTCCAGTATTCTAGAGGTAATCTAGGGAATCTAACCCAGACCGGAGCTGTCATGAAGAAATTATCCCTATAATCCCAGTTAGGGGGCCACTTTCTAAATGCCAGAGCCATTCTACCGAATATCCAAGGGCCTCCACAAAGAACGAAGTCTAGATCAACCTTATTGCTGAAGACAAAGGAGAGAAAATTTGTAGGAAGATCAACAATGTGAACCTGACCTTTAAGTGCCCCATTTGCTACACACAAAGGACCGCACAACTTCAATATTAGGATGGGGGCCCAAAAATTTACCCACCGGTGTAAGGTCCATGGAAGAAATTGAGGAATCCACAAGCGAATCGGGAACAAAGTTGTGTCGTTAAGTAGAAACTAGCCTAGATTATCAAATTCAATCAACACACAACAAAACTCCTAGGATTTACCTTATGAAATTTGTTGTGGTCTTTTGAGAAGTCCACAAGAAATCACTCTATAGTTTCTCAAGTTTTAACTAGGAGGACAATAGACATAAGATCTATGGTGATTTTAGAAGACATGCTTGGAGAATCTTTGGTAGCTCATAAAGCATCATGTATGATATTTATCAATTATTTTAATGCCTAGTGAGGAATGACAAGAACAAATAAATAGAAAATATTCATTGGAAGCTCAATCTCCCATCTTTAGTCAATGAAAATTTTCTTTGGTCTAGGCTCTATGGGTAGTATGGTCATCTTTAATATGGTTCTAGTGGCGAAGCAGAGAAACCCTAATTGTAAGCTAGGAGAGAAGGGGTTTGTAGCAATGGTCTCACATACCTCACAAGTCAACAATTACAAAGAGCAAAAAAAGAGATCTTGAGTACGATGTAGAAATGAATTATTTCAATCCTAGATCAAGAAGTTATTAATGGTATTTTGTAATACTACACAATATTTAGATCAACTAATAATTTGAGAAAAATAAAATTATCTATGCTACAATAGGATCATACATTTTAACAAGCAAAATCACAATATAGATTCTATAGTTCATTCATATGATTTATTGCAAACTTTATTAAAGAGTGTATGATATTTATTAGATAAATCTAATTTTACAAACTTGTAATGATCATATATAAAATTAAATTTAAAAAAATTACTTCTTCTTTAATAAATAAAATAAAAAAGTATTAATTATGTCATTTCTTTAATAATTATTTCTTTATTAATTATTCTTTAATTAATCATATATACAGTAAAAAATATAATAATAAATCATTGGCATTAAATAAATAAAAAACTATTATTATTTTTTTAATAAAATGAGATATATAAAATAAATGAGCTTACAAATTAATATTATATTTTTAATTAAAATAAGTGAAAAAGAACGTTAAAACTAGAACTGAAATAAAACCAGTCCCAAAAACAATCGACAGACAAATAAGAAAATTGAAACAGCTATAAACAACTTAATTTAAATCAAAGCTTTATTTAAACTAATTGTTTAAACTTACACATCAACCGATTCTTTCAACTGACATATAATGTAAACCCAACAAATGCAATCATTATTTAAACTTTGGCTAAACACGCAAAATAACCCAGATCATACTACGTGTCCATCTCAAACTTATTCTTTAAGCCTAAGTACGTTTAACCTAAACACACACAACCAAACCCAGATCCTTCGAACCTAGAAACTGTCTAATTCCTTAAGCTGATAGATTTATTTAAGCTTGACTAAGCGCACAAGTAATTTCAGACAAGAGATTCGCTATCGCTATCACCGTCTGTGAGAGTTCCTTTGAACACTGAGCCGAACCCCTCGCGCCCTTACTTGTACCTGAAATTCCTGGTTGCGGTCTTCAACTCCTCGTAACTGAACATTCTCAGCAAAGAATCTGAGGATTCTGGACACCTCTGGGTTGGTCTTAATCGACCCCTCCACCACAATAGAATTGTTAAAGCTAAAGCAGTGACAAGTAGAGCTCCAACAGGACCACCAACTACTATAAGTATATCCTTTACTTGATAGTGGGATCAGATCTGACAGTGCAAAGATGGTAGTGGGATCAGAGCTATAGCCTTTACTTGATTTTAGCCTTTACTTGATAGTGGGATCAGATCTTCATGATGGAATACAGGTGCAAAGATGATATCTAAATCTATATAGATGATAGAGATTTCACAACACTGAATAAAATACAGATGGTATTCCAATGTCTATTTAATGAAGAAGATTAAGAGCTAAACAAATGTAATGTCTATTTAATGAAGAAGATTAATAGCTAAACAAATGTAATGTCTATTTAATGAAGAGGATTAAGAGCTAAACAAATGTAATGCAACGCAATGCAGCCAAGTAAGATGCTTTTCTTTGTCTCTAATTGTTTGAACAGATGTGGTATCGACACATTAAATTCTACTCGAGTTTACCACCCGGTCAATTCAATTCACCGATGTGTTATCAGTGCCTCTTGATTAAGCAGTTAAGATTCTATATATGACATTGGTCCTCATCAAAATAGTGATCTCAAAAGAAATGACACTTATAATCGTATTTATTAGTTAATTAATTATTTTGAAAATTAATTATGTTATAAATATAATATGAGATACATTCCAATCATTATTAATTAAATAAACAAAGACTGTTAAGCACTTGACTAGTAATTAAGAGGTTTATTGGTATCTAATATCTTTATCAAATGTTAAAAAAATACTTTTAATAATAATTATTAACTAATAAACAAAAGTTATTATTGTGATTGAATAAAGAAGAAAATAACAATCTTAGTTTTTTTTAAACTGAGAAAACACAATGTCCTTGAATAATTAAACTCCTCCAAAAAGGAAAAAATTTAGAAAATACAAGATTTCAATATTTAATTAGTAAATATATATGAAAGCACATCTTTAATGATTATTAATCAATTAGTACAGTGAAATGTACCTTTCAATGTCTAAATAAAATGGTCTTGGGATGGAAAACAATGAAATGGCTTGGTCGCCTTCAATCCGCTATTGCCGCTTAAAAAATACGAAGAGGATGATCGAAAGAAGACGTTTAGCGGGCATGAGTGTTAGTTTTTACAAAAAAAATTGGTCAAACTACCTATGTTAAATTATCGCCGTTTTCTAGCTCGCACAGTGTTTATGCTATTTTTGGCGGCTACAAAAGCATTAAAGTTTTTTAATTTGTCATTTCATGGTAACTTTAAAGCAAAAAGTTGATGGTATAGTCAATCCACCATTTAATGTTGAATATGGATTTTGAATATGTTATCGGAACTCAAACCGTCAGTAACTGTATTAAAATTCTTTATATCAAATCTTACACTAAATCAGTGCAGATGAAAAAGTACTTAATCTATTTAGATTAAGCGCAGATGAAAAAGTAATTAATGTATTTAGATTTAACTATCTGTTGTTGTAATGAATATTTTAAAATTTGATGATTAAGAAGGTATATTACATTTGGAATAATAATAAAATAAACTGTTAATATTATGAAGAATTCAGTTATCATAATATGAAAATTAATGTTTATGGTTTGATAAATGTAATGAATAGAAAATAATGATATAAGATTTCTATAATTTATAATTTTATTTTATTTGATTTCAGTTCTTTTTTTCCCAATTCTATTTTTCATTTTTAAGCAGTAGAGCTCCTTTAAGCAATCACATGATATAGAGTAATGTATAAATAATAGAAAATTAAATCGAAGATAATCTTGGAAACTAAATATAATTCAATCTTGTGTATATTTAATTTGAAAGATGTGATTTGGATTCATAACATGTTTTGCAATGTAGACATAACTTCATTTCTGCTTTTGTTAAAGTATAAAATTACAAGTAATCTATACCTATATATCATGGTTCATTTTTTTGTATTTTATTTACATATATTTACAAGAGAAAATTACAAACAAAAACATGTTAAAATTTAATTTACATAAACAGCATTTCTCCAACACAATACTAGAAAATTAATTTCCATGCTAATATCTTTAGGGACATAATATTGATGATGTTTCAATATTAAAACATAGGTTCTTCAATGAGATCATATAATTTTTGTATTCTATCAAATGTATGCATTTTAAGATTTCTAGAATGAATCCACTTGTAAAATTATTTGGCTATTTGGATATTTTTAAGGAAGACTTGATATTTAAAGTAATATTTTAGTTATGTTTTTGTCAAATTAAAAGTACTTAATCTATTTAGATTTAACTAAAGTTGATGTAATGAATATTTTGAAATTTGATGACAAGATAAGTGTATGTGATTTAGAATAATAATAAAAAATTATGCTAATATTATGAAAAATACAATTATTATGATATAAAAAATAATGTTTGTGGTTTGATGAATGAAATAAATTGAAAATAATGATGCATGATTTATACAATTCATAATTCAAAATTAGATTGCGTGCAATTAAAAAAAATTACACAAATAAATCCATAAACAATAGAAGATCAAATTAAAGATAATCTTAGAAACTAAATATATTTCAATCTTGTATCTATTTGGCTCTAAGATAAGTCTCAAGGATGTGACTTAGATCTATGACATGTTTTACAATGTAGATTGGGCATCATTTAAAATTTTAATCAAGTAAAAAATTATAAGTAATCTATGTGTCTACATGGTGGTTCATATTTTGCATTTTATTTATAGGAGTTTACGAGATGGGATTGTATACTAAATATGTTGGAAAATAATTTATATAAATAGCATTTTCAGATAATAGAAGAAAAATATATTCTATGTCAATATCTTTAGGAACATCAAATTGATGATGTTTTAATATTAAAACATAATTTCTTAAAGAGGATCATATAATTATTAGGTTGGATAGGATGTATACACTTGAGGACTTTGAGAATGAATCAACTTATTGCATTATTTGGTTATTTGAATAATTTTAGAATAATTTTAATATTTTACATTATATTGTAGTTATAGTTTTATTAGATATTATAAAAGTATATTTATATTATAATAAATATTTTGGATTGTTGATTTTTTTTATTATATACAACATTGTACCAAAAAATATTATAATTTTTTTATAGAATAATCATGGAAATGAAGTTGAACCCTTACAAAATAAAATACATCATAGATGAAATAGAAACTACAAATTAAAAAAAATGAATGTGGGACCCCCAACATTAAAACTAACAAGAACATAAAAAAGACTACCAATCCAAATTATCTAGCCAACTATAGTAACATAGCCAAGTTTTTAAAGTACTAACCTCAACTAACAATATACCAACTAGCATATCAACATAATACTTTAAAATAGATTAGCATCTAAGTATATACTAGTATTCTAGAAAGTCTTAAAGTAGATAAAATGCATCCTCCAAAAGTAGAAAATAAGATGCAGCCAAAAATAGAGAAACAAAATCATATAGAATAGTAGAGAGATCCAAGTAGGCTCTTGTATTATTCTAGATCCTTAAAAACTATTTCTCACGTGTCCAATTTCCTTGCCTACACATGACCACATGTAGCTCCAAAAGAATAGCCCATCTTATTGAGATGTCTCATGATCTTGGACTTTCCAATAGTGATTCCCATCCCATCAATTCTCTATTTATAATACTATCAATAATATGAATGAGAGAATTGAGGGCATTGTCAATTGCAAGACATTTCTCACCCATCCATCTTTCTAATTGGTCGAGTCTCTCAATAATTTCCACTAGGAGGTCTTCCTAAATAGTGTCATCTTCCTTAAAAAACTGCATAAGAGGTTTCCCATCTTCATTCTCTAGAGAATCCATAGTGTCCTCATTGTTGGGGTTCTCATTATCTTGATTTTCATTAGAAATGTCTTTCTCTTCCTTATCTTCTTCCCCTTCATTACAATTATCATTACTATCATCCTCATCATCAAAAATCTCTTCAAATGAGTTCATCTCACCCTTGTACATAATATTTTTTCCTCTTTGACGAAGGTTATGTCAGTGTTTTAACCAATATATTAGACCTTCTACTTCCTAACCTAGGGGCCTTCTCCTCAATTTTAACAATTTTTCCCTTTCATCTCATTTTTCCTCATTATCCTCCAAAATAGTATTAGAAATCCTATTATTAACATCATATTTATACAGATTTTTCTTAGAAGGGCCTGGGACATTAAAAGGGTTATTGCATTTTTTTAGGGGTAACCACCAATAGTTCATTGAAAGGTTAGGAGGGAGGAGTAGAATTATTCTTTTTCTTTCCATAACCAATAGGTTGATTGGTTATTCCCTCAAAAGGGCCTCACCCATGCTAATTTTAATTTTCCTCTTACTTATAATTTATGGTAATTTATTAGTAAATTATGCATTGAACTATTAGTTGGAACTTCATTCTGAGTAGCATTATCAACATCTAGTTCAACTAATGAAGATTTATTATCTCTATTGTCTTCTCTTCTATAAAAAATTACCTAGCACAAGTAGTTTAAATAATCCATAATATTATTTACTCACATCATCCACTTTTGACATGGATTTTAGTTTTAAAAACATATCCAGTGCAACAATAACTATGGTTTTTTTAACTAGTATTTCATTTAGGTCCAAGAGAATGATTGTAAATTGAAACATTTTATTTATCATGAGATAATTCAAGTTTTTATAGTATATTAAGTGGGTAAGGGCCCTAAGACATTATAGTTCTCGGTCAAAAGTCGTCATAAAGATCTCGAAGAGAAAGCTTGAAAAACATCATAGCTTGAAATTTTTTAATAAAAAACACATATAGGGAATATTCAAAATAATAATTAACGAGAGGAAGAGAAAATCAGAACCTGAATAAGGATACAATACAATAGTAATAAAAACTAGGGAAATTTAAGAAATGTAATTCCAATCATGTAGAATTATCTCTAACATGTCTTCAGAGGGAGACAAATCATTAATATTTTTTTGAGTCCTCTTTCCCTCATTTGATCTCATTAGATCCTCTTTCTTTTTATTTCTTTCGATCTTCCTATCCATGGTCACCACTGCCATGATACACTTCTATATCAAATTACCATTATTACTTATTAGATTCTTGATTCTTTGTTTCCAAATCTATGAGATAGTTTGATTCTTCGTTCAGTTGAACTTGGTTCAGTGTATAAATAATAGTACTAAAAAATTCTCTACAGTACATTTGTACAACATCTCTTTCAATCATTAGTATTCTAACACAATCCACAATTGATTTATTTGTCCTTTCAGTAATCCCATTCTTCTAGGGTGTTCTCAGTGTAGAAACTTGTCTCTTAATTACATGCTCATTACAAAAGTTAGTGAACTCATCAGAACTAAATTCACCACCTCTATTTGACCTTATGCATTTCACTTCTTTACCACTTTCTTTTTCCACTTTTTCTTTGTACATTTTGAAAGCTTCAGAGCCCTAAAGGAGGACAAGGACATTGTAGAGGAAGCTATTGCTTACTTTTCCTCTCTTCTATTTAAATACCAGGAGCTATCTAAGCAAGATCATGTGAAACTCTAAAAATAGTCCTAAAATTATTACAAATAGACAAAACAACTCCTTACGTTCAATTCCAGATATGATTAAAGTTAAGAGAGCCCTGGATTCTCTTCCTAGTGATAAAGCCCCTAGTCTTGATGGATTCCCTTTGTTCTTTTTTCATCTTTTCTGGGATGTGGTGAAAGAAGATATGGTCAAAGCGGTGGAGGAATTCTTTAGCTCCAAAAATCTCCTCAAAGAGCTCAATGCCACTTTTCTGGTGCTAATTCCTAAGACTACAGGAGTGGATTCTTTCAATCAATTTAGACCCAAAAGTCTCTGAAACTCTTTCCTTAAATTCATATCAAAGGTCATTACTTCAAGGATTCTCAAAGTCCTCCCCTCCCTGATCTCGCAGCAGTAATCAAGTTTTGTGCTAGGCAGATAGATTTTGGATTCCATTATGATGGTGCATGAAGTTATTCACTCCTTATAGGTTGGGAAAAGGGAAGGGTTTCTTCTCAAGCTCAATCTTTCCAAGGCCTATGATTGGGTTGACTGGCAGTTTCCTCTAAGTGTTCTCAAAGCTTTTGGATTCAATTCCCAAACTTATAAGATTCTCCAGCAAATCATCTCTACCCCATCCCTGGAAATAATTATTAATGGCTCCCTGTACTCTTTTTTTAAGACTTATAGGGGCCTAAGGCAAGGGGAACCCCTCTCCCCAATTATTTTCATCATCCTCCCTGAGTGCCTGGGAAGACTCATCTACTTCCTTAGGTTACAATGTTTTCTTGCACCATCAATTCATGGATGACACCATCCTTGGTGGAGAGGCTTCGGTGGGGGAAGCTAAAGTGGTGATGGACCTACTAAATGAATACATAAGATCCATGGGTCAAACCATTAACTATAGTAAAAGATCCATCTTCTTTGTCAATAGACCGGAGGGAAGATAAAGGAAAATAGCCAACATTTTGGGATGTAGAATTAATGCTCTTTTGTCCTCTTATCTGGGACTTCCCTTAGGCATCAAACCTTCAGAATCTTTTTGGAATAAACTAATAGATAGATTCAATAGGAATCTTGGTGGTTGGAAAGGGGTCTCCCTCAGTTAGGCAGGAAAGATTCAGTCGGTCAAATCTACTTTACAAAATCTCCCTACCTATGCTCTCAGTCTCTTCTCCATACCTGCTTAAGTTGTGGAGGTTATGGAAAGAATACAGAGAATATTCCCTTGGTCTGACATAGAGGAATAGAAGCGTATCCCTCTTATCACCTAGGAGAAAGTTTATCGCCCAAAAAAAGTTGGTGGTCTCGGTGTAAGTAATTTAAGACTATTCAATAAATCTCTTCAAGCTAAATAGATTTGAAAAATATTCAACATCAAAGGTGAGTGGCGGGACACCATTGAAGAAAAATATCTAATGCACAACTCAATAAATTACTTTTTGGAGGAGACAGAGTCCCCGAAAGGATCAGTTATATGGAATGGTTTCCTCAGTGCTAAGGAATTGGCTAAGTCTAAAGCTAAATGGAAGATCGATAATGGATAGTCCATCAACTTATGGGATGTTAATTGGCTTCAGACGGGCTATCTAAGAGATTATGAGACCTTATCTTCCTAGAGACATGTCTGCATCCAAATTTACAGGCCCCAAGTCAGCAACTACAAAAGGGATGGCAACTGGGTGGACCTTTCCTAGATATCTTAGGATTTGATTCCTCTGATGAAATCCCTCAATGCAGTCTCTCTCTCTTCTTCTCAGGAAGAGATTATATGGGAAGATTCTCTAGATGACATCTACACTGTGGCCTCTGCCTATTCATAGCAAATTCCTCAAATCCAAGAAGCTAAACCACTGTGGGCCAAAGCTTGGATCCTAGGCCTTACACCCAAGATCAATGTTTTCTTCTGGCTCCTACTCCAGAACCGTATCCTCACTATTGACAATCTCATCAAGTGCGGATTCTAAATCCCCACAAAGTGTGTTATCTAAAAATGTCAAGAAGAATCAATGGATCACTTATTTATTCACTTCTCTTTTGTTACTAACATTTGGAAATGTCTCCTCTCGGCCCTGGACTTATCCTGGTGTTTTCCCCTATCTTTCCATGATCTCTTTTCCCAATGGGCTTTCAAATTTTTTAACCCAGACTTTCGGTCATTTTGCACCTGGGTCCTTCCTCACCTTTGTTGGGGAGTCTAGAAAGAGTGCATCAATCGCATTTTCCGTGATCACTCCGCCCCCCCCTAAAATAATTTTTGAAAAAGTCCAACATGTTGTTGAGGAAAACTATTTCTATTGTGGAAGCCATCTTGCAGGAAAGGCGAAGGAGGAAACCTAGGAGAAAATATAGAACTGTAACTAGAGTTGCCCCCTAACTAGCTGGGTGGAAGCCACTTCGACATAGCTGCCAAAGGGAACCTTGGTGAATCTAGTAGTGGAGGGATAATCAGAAACAACTTTGGTTTTTGTCTAGCGGTTGTCATTTTACCTCTGGGATATCAATCCAACCACCTTGTTGAAGCTTGTGTGGCTCTCCAAGTCACCAAACTTGCCTAGGAAATCAGGGTCAAGAAGCTCTAACTCGAAGGAGACTCGATGAATATCATTAACTGCTTAAACCTCATCCAACCTCCTTCCTGGATGATATCCAACATGATCAAAGAAACCCATGCTCTTCTTAACTCTTTTGAAAAGGTGTACTCTCTCATGTTTATAGGGAAGGTGATAGTGCAGCTGATTGGTTTTCCAACCTGGCAGTCATGAAGGATGCTAAGATTATATGGCTACAAGGTGAAGAACTCCCAAGTGACACAAAGGATCTCCTTAATGGGGAAAGATTCCAATGCACTGAGGGAAACATAAAAGTTTGATTTGTCCTATTTTGTTGTTTCTTCTTTGTCTTTAGCTAGCTTCTGGCCTATTCCTTGGTTGTCCAGCTTAATTTGTTGTTAATACTTTTTCTTGAATCTCTCTTTTGGATGTGGGTTTCAAGCACCCTGTAAAACCTATTTTACTTAATCAAAAATATTCTAGAGAAGTAATCAACAAACAAGATAAAATATATGTCTCCATAATAACTTTGAGTTCTCATAGGACCACACAAGTCAGTATGCACTAGCCCCAAAATAACATTAGATGAAAAGTATTTTCTCTTAAAACTAGAATTTGACATTTTTCCCATTTGACATTGCTTGCACATAAAATGGTTAGATATGCTCAATAAACCTCTAACTTTTATTTTCTTACTGATCTTAACAATGTTGTCAAAATTCACATGACATAACCTCTTCTGCCATAACCATACATCTTCATTTTTAGCCAACAAGAAGTTCCAACATTTTCAAGATAGAAGAAATTACCTTTTGAGTGTTCACCAGTACCGAACAACTTTCTAGTCTGATCACATATTTTCAACTTTCTTTTCTCAAATCCAGCTTTGTGGCTTGTACTATTCAGTTGTGCTACACTCAAAAAATTATAATCAAGTCTTTTCACCCAATATGCATTCTCACATATGATCTTATTGTTAAAAAATATAGACCCATTTCATTTTACTAAACAAGGTGTATCATTTCCCATTTTTATAGATCCACCATTATAATGTTCAAGGTATTAAAATTTCTCCTCATCACCAATCAGATGATTATGTACAACCACTATCTATACTCCAAGTATGGTTCTTGTTAACTCTAGAAATAAGTGTTGTTTCAATATACCTTTCTTCTACTTTATAATCTTCTTTTAAAGCCACAAATACAACTTCTATGTCTTCATCAATGTTAGTGTCGATATCATCATCATCATCCTCTTCAACTAGGTAACATGTCTTCTTTTCTTTATCTTTATAATCTCATTTATCTCTCTTGTCATACTATTGGTTGCCTCTGTGATCTTAGTTATCTCTTTTGTCATACTCACTTTCATTCGATCTTTCATTTTTTTCTCACCTTCTTTTTTGTCGGGACATCTTGCAACAATATGATCAATTTCTTTACATTTAAAGCATACCAATGGTAGTTTACCTCTATATCTTCATTTATATTTTGTGATCTTATGGCCATTAATGCTTCAATTTCATCCTCTTCACTTTCACTAGCACTTTCATTTCTTATCATATGTTTGATGCTTGATTTACCAATATTCAGAGATGACATAAATGCAGATTTAATAGTAGGTACAATACTATTATCATAGTTTTTCCTCTCAAATGCAATTAATCTACTAATTAGAGTATCAAGTGTAACATTATTACCAGTCCAGTTGGTCTCATTTAATGAATTGTAGAAACTCTAATAGCATAGGCAGGTAACAAGGTTCTAAGAATTGTTCTTACCATGGTGTCTTCATCAATAATTCCACCTTCTCCTCAAATAGCATTCACAACCTCCTTGAATCAGTTACTATACTAAGATATATTCTTACCTTCTTTCATTTTCATTTCATTAAACTTTCCTCTTAGACTTTCAGCTTTATCCATTAGCACATTCACATCTCCTCCATGAAATCATGCAATCTTGTCCCACATCTTTTTAGTAGTTGTACATGTCTTAATATCTTCAAATTTGGCATCTAATAAGAAAGAAGAAACCTCAATCTTCATAGTACTGTGTTCATCTATTTCTCTCATCTAATCAACAGTCAAAGGTCTAGTGGGTAAGAAAAAATCATTTTTCAAGTAGTATGTTATAGAATTAGCAATCTCTCATAGATACAATTTCATTATGCTTTTCCATGCCAAGAAGTTTTCTTTGTTTAGCTTTGGCACCTCTCTCTTATACATCTTGTGATCTTTTAAATTTAAGTCCTTCAAACTTTCCTTTAAGCACTCTATGCTTAGATAACAATTGTTATATAAATGAGAGGGGGGTGAATCAGTTAAGTCCAGTTATCCTACAACCCCAAACACTCCTTGATGTATAAAATAAATCTTTCAAACAATTTAATTAACTTAGTAAAACTTTAATTGTGAGCCTTTTTGTTAATTACCAAATAATAGTAAATTATCAAGTGTATTTATCAATCAATCTAGTTATGGTAATGTGTAAAGTAAAATAAAAATTCACCACATCCATACACATATAACACTTTAATTTTTAATGTGGAAACCCTATTAGGGGAAAAACCACCTAGGACCGATAACCCAAAAATAATTTTAGTCTACTCAAGTGAGCTTGGTTAAGAGCCAACCCTATTAAAGGTTACAATAATACACTGTAAGGTGTAACCTAGTTAGAGGATTTATCTCTAACAGTTATTTCTGACCAAACATTCACTATGGAGTCAACAAGAAAATAATCAGCATTCATTGAATATCATATTGAAACATAAAAATTGTTGTGTCCCACTCAGTTAAGAGATTTATCTGTAGAAATGGTTTGAATGCAAAAATAATGATCTGATTCAAATACAACTTTCTTTTTAGATTTTCAGATATATGCTAAGCTCAAAATACCTCTAGCTAATAAACTTAATTCAATTGCTTTATTTCATCCAACTTTGTTCTGCTTGGTAATTCCTTTTCTTTGATGCTTAGTTTTGTCTGCAGAATTGCTCAGATATATCTTTAACCTATTTTACCAGCTTTAGATGAATGCAATCTTCTCACATTCATTCTCTAGAACTCATAATGAATATCTTCTCTCCTTTTATAGACATAATATGTTAGAATAACTGAGAGGGGGGTGAATCAGTTATCCACAATCTTAAATGCAAAATGTATATCCAAAATTAATTTACTTAAACTTCTGCAACTCGGTAACATTAAATACTAATCTTTCTATGCTTTTAACGATTACCAGTTAACAACTTATTATATTTACCGATCAAATCAAATATGCAACATGTAAAGTATGATAACAAAAAATCATCACAGTCAACACATAACACAAAATATTTAACGTGGAAACCTTGTAAAGGGAAAAACCACCTGGGATCGGCAACCCAAAATATTGTTCACTCTTCTGAAGTGAGGTCAGTGAAGACCCAACCCTGTTAAAGGTTACAAAACACAATGTAAGGTGTGACCTTGCTAGAGGATTTAAGACCAACAACTATCGTCCAACCAGTATTCACTAATGGGTTGAAAGGATAATAAATGTACACTACATGAATGACATTACAAGACTTTCTAGTCCACTCTATTAAGAGATTTATCTGTTTACAATGGTTAAAATGTAACAGTAGGTGATCTAATTACAATACAACTCCTACTGCAGATGTTTAGATCTATATTATGCTCATTCAAATCCTCTGATTAATATATCAATTTTGTTTCAATAATATTCAGTAACTTACTATCTCTTGGTTATAGCTTTCGGATGCTCAATTATCTATGCATTTGGATTCTCCTTAACCAGTCTAATCAGGCATGCATGAAGCTTCTTCACATGATATCTCTACAGTTATCTTCTTTCTGGTATCCACAAATAATGAAATCAATGTCTCTGAAATAGACAAGTAAACCGTTTTAATTTCATCCATCAGATTTTGCTGCTTGTTCTCCTTCGTTAATTTTTTTACTTAAACCTTCCTAGGCTAATGTGTCAGTAACATGTTTTGCTTCCATCCTTTATATCTTCTTCAAATTTTGTTAGCCACAGATCTTCATAACAAACTTTATCTCCAACTCTGCGATCATACAATTTACAACTCATCAATCCTTATCGGCTAAATTGATCATTTCATTCCTTTCTTTATTCTTGGTTAACAAAGAAATGCATCAGTGAACACAAGCTTAGTTTATACTATGCTCGGTATACACAACACTTCTCGGTGTATACTGAAATGCTTCTTTAACCGACCACACTGCTTTGTGCATTTTTCTCTTTTCTTCAGCATAGATGAATGCAACATAATCAAGTGAATAACATAAGGTCATAGACTCATCCATAAGTTACCCAATGTATTCCTTATCCTTATCTGTTATATCCATCTTCCACGCATGTACATATATTTGTTCTTCATCTCTTTTTATCCTTTCTATAGATGTTTGGGTATAGTAACTTACAAGATAAATACTGTCAAAACTTAGTCGACATCAATGATAACATATTACTAATTTAATCATCTTACATATCTAATCAAAAACTTGGTGATCTCAAATCACAGATCTTCAAGTCATACAATTTATTCAAATTAGTTGTAGTTCATCAATCTCTCCCTTTGGCATTAATGGAAACACGAGCAATATGAAATATGCTATACAGATACCAAACATGTATTCTACAACTCTGTAAATAAATTCTCTCCCTAGCTTAATATGTTTAATCACTATGTTACATAATAGCATTTGTAGGTTCAGCTTCTTCTATAGATATGATCTTTTCAATTCTTTCTATTCTTTGTGTTCTCAGCAACAAATCTTCAATACTCTCCCTTTCATTTGAGATCTCTCATTAACTTTCTCTCCCTTTGTCTCTATTTCATATTGAGATCTTTCTCCCTTTGACAATAATGCCAAAGAAAATATAAAACATATATCTCTTTAGTAGCTAATTGACTCACTGTTGTTTAGTTTCTGTACTGTATCTTTGTATATTGATGTGCAAATCTGTTCCAGTTCTTTAACCTTTCACAACCTTAGATAGAGTCCAAAGTGTGAACTATGTAGCATCAAAATGAATGATCTTCTGATAAGATTAGGCTGATGCAACCTCCAGATCACATTAGTGACCGATAGACAGGGGATAGACCCCAATTCTAGTCCTCAAATATTCAATAGTTTCCTTTGGTAGAGGCTTTGTGAAAATATCAACAAGTTATTCTTTAGATGTAACAAATTCTAATCTGACTTTCTTCTCTTGTACTTGTTCTCTTAAATAGTGATACTTAATAGATATGTGCTTTGTATTTGAATGCATACTAGATTCTTTGAAATATTAATTGCACAAGTGTTGTCACAATATACAATCATCGGCTGAGTGATTACCTCATTCATACCTTCCAACACTTGCTTGATATATGTAATATTTGAACAGTTAGTAGTAGCAGCAACATACTCTACTTCGGAAATTGACTGACAAATACAAGGATATTTCTTACTTGTCCATGTAACAAGTCTTTCACCAAATAAAAATGCCCCTCCGGTGGTACTTTTTTTGTCATCTATATTTCTAGCCTAGTCTACGTTGGTGTAGACTTTGAGTTCAAACTTATCTTCCTTTGGATACCATAAACCATATTCCTCTATTTTCTTCACGTATCTCAAGATTCTCTTTGTAGCAACCATGTGTGACTTCCTAGGATTTGCAAAAAATCTAGCAACTATCCCAACATGTGCTATATCAGGTCTACTATGAACTACATACATCAACTTACAAATCATGGATCGGTACAATGTCTAGTTTACCTCGGTAGTTCCATCATCTTTAGTCAGTTTACATCCAGTAGCCATCGATGTTCCAAAAGATTTAGCATCTTCCATGCCAAATATCTTCAATACTTCCTTTATATACTTAGATTATGTGATGAATATTCTATCATTCTGTTGAATCACTTGTAAGCCTAGAAAGAACTTAATCTCTCCAAAAATAGACATTTCAAATTCACTTCTCATTTCATCAAAAAATGATTTACATATGTGATCTTGTCCTCCAAATATTATGTCATCCACAAATATTTCAACAATCAAGATAGTATCATTAGAATTTCCTTTCATGTACAGATTGCTATTCTCACTAGTCCTAACAAAACCAATACTCGACAAATAGTTATGCAGCCTTTCATACCAGGCTCTCAGTGCTTGCTTTAAACCATATAAAGATTTATGTAATCTATATACCATATCTTTCTTGTTTGGATCCACGAACCCTTTATGTAATCTACATACCATATCTCTGATGAATTTACTAATTTTTGTAATGAGCATGTTATTAAGAGACAGGTGTTTGCACCGAGGACAACCCAACAAAATGGCATTACTGAAAGAAAGAATAGGTCAATAATTGATTGTGCTAGAATGTTGATGATACAAAATAATGTTGCTCAGACATATTGGAGAGAAGCTATCAATATTTCTATTTTTTTTTCTACTAAGTACAACTGAAGAAGGACACCAACCGAACACCTTATGAATTATGGTTTGGACACAAACTTACTATTAGTTATTTCATGATTTTTGGACATAAATGCTTTATTCTGAAAGATGAGAGAAATGAAAAATTTGATTCAAAAGGAGATGAAGGGATATTCTTAGGATATTCTACTAAAAGTAAAGCATATAAATGTCTGAATAATGTTACAAATAAGATAATTGATAGTACTAATGTCCTTGTTGATGAGTTTGATGACAAGAACACAGAGGAAAGTAGAAAGGAACCGGAAGACTACAGTAGATTCACCTACATTGAACAACCTGAGTATCTACCGAAGTCACAACCTTTTATAACCAATCAGTAGGAAAATAATGCTGAACAACAGGAAGAACAAACTGATGAACAAGATGGAGCTACCAAGCAAGCTAATGAACCTGAATAGGATGAACAAGAAAGAAGAGACCGAATACTCACTAGATTTTTTAGGAGACATCATCCTGAGACACAAATTATTGGAGACAGACAAGCTGGAATGCAAACTAGGAGCAAAGCAAAACAAGGTACATGTCTAATTTGTGAATTTGAACCAAAAAATGTAAAAGTTGCAATAGATAATGATGAATGGATTAATGCAATGAAAGAAGAAATAAAGAAAATAGAAAACCAAAAAACCTAGTGCTTAGTACCCTGACCAAAGGACAAGAATGTCATCGGTACTAAATGGATATTCAGGAACAAGCTAAATGAAAATGGTGAAGTTACTAGAAATAAAGCTAGATTGGTATGCAAGGGATATGCACAGGAAGAAGCCATTGACTATGGTGAAAAATTTGCACCTATTTCTATATTGGAAGGAGTTAGAATGCTACTTGCATATGCTGCACACAAGAAATTCAAAGTCTATCAAATGGATGTGAAGTCAGCATTTCTGAATGGTATACTTGAAGAAGAGGTCTATATAGAACAACCTGAAGGGTTTGTTGATCCAGAAAATAGAGACATGGTATGTAGATTACACAAAGCTTTATATGGTTTGAAGCAAGCACTGAGAGCCTGGTATGAAAGACTACATACTTACTTGTTAAGTATTGGATTTGTTAGAACAAGTGAAAATAACAATTTGTATATGAAAGGTGATACTGATGATACTATTCTTATTGCAGATATATTTGTGGATGATATTATTTTTGGAGGACAAGACCACATATGTAAAGCCTTTTCTCATGAAATGAAAAAGGAGTTTGAAATGTCTATGTTTAGAGAGATTAAATTCTTCCTAGGACTACAAGTGATTCAGCAGAGTGATGGGATATTCATCACACAATCTAAATACATGAAGGAAGTATTGAAGACATTTGGCATGGAAGATGCTAAACCTGTGGGGACACAGATGGCTACTAGATGTAAACTAAAAAAGGAGGATGAAACTACAGAGGTAAATCAAACACTTTACCAATCCATGATTGGTAAGCTAATGTATGTAGTTCATAGTAGACTAGATATAGCACATGATGTGGGCATTGTTGCTAGATTTTCTACTAACCCTAGAGAATGACACATGATTGCTACTAAAAGAATCTTAAGATACCTAAAAGAAAATAGAGGATTATGGCATTTGGTATCCTAAGGAAGGCAATTTTGAGGTGAAAGTATACACCGATGCTCATTGGGTTGGAAATGTAGATGATAGAAAAAGCACCATTGGAGGAGCATTTTTCTTTGGTGAAAGACTAGTAACTTGGACAAGTAAAAAGCAGGCTTGTATTTCTCAGTCGACATCTGAAGAAGAGTATGTTGCTACTGCTACTAATTGTTCAAACATTGCATACATCAGGCAAGTGTTGGAAGGAATGAATGAGGTAATCATTGACCTAGTGATTATATACTGTGACAAAACTAGTGCCATTAATATTTCAAATAATCCAGTGATGCACTCTAAGAAAAAGAATATATCTATTAAGTATCACTACTTAAGAGAATAAATGCAAGACAAGCAAGTGAAGTTAGAATTTGTCACATCTAAAGAACAACTTGCAGATATCTTTACAAAGCCTCTACCGAAGGACACATTTGAATACTTGAGGACTAGACTTGGGGTCTGTCCCCTATCTACAGGTCACTAAGGTGATCTGGATGTTGCATCAGCCTAATCTTATTAGAAGATCATTCATGTTGATGCAGCATAGTTCACACTTTGGATCATGTTCAAGGTTGTGATTAAGTTTGGAGAACTAAACCAGATTGGGATATCAATATATAGAGATACATAATATGTAATGGACAACAGAGAGTTACTTGGATAATCAAGAGCTATATGTTTATTTTTTTCTTTGGCATTGTTGTCAAAGGGAGAGATAAATAATATGAAAGGAATGATAAACAGCACCGCTGAGAACCATCTAAGGGAGAGATAATCTGAAAGGAAAAGAGAATTGAAGATCAGTTACTAAGAACAGAAGTAGGAACATGAGAACTGAAAAGAGCATATCTGATGATTAGCATCACAACATTACAAATGTTTAGTAACATAGTGATTAAACATATTAAGTCTATTTGACTTACAACATTTGTTCACAGAGTTGTAGAATACATGTTTGGTATGTGTATGGTACATTTCATATTACTTGAGTTGCCATCAATGCTAAAGGGACAGATTGATGAACTGCAATTGATTTGGAACCTAATTGAAGAATCTATGATTTAAGATCAATTGAGGAGTTTTTTATTAGATATGGAATATGATTAAATTAGTATTATGTTTTCATTGATGTCAACTAGTTTGACAATACTTATCTCATAAGTTACTATACCAAAAAATCTGAAGAAAGGTGAAAGAAATGAAGAATAGATATATCTAAATGAGGAAGATGTATATGTCAGATGGGGATAAGGAATACATTGAGTAACTTGTTGATGAGTCTATGACCTTATGATATTGACTTTATTATGTTACATTCATTTATGATGAAGAATAGAGCTGAAAGACACAAAGTAGTATTGTCAGTAAATGGAACATTTCAGTATACACCAATGGAGTGTAGTGTATATCGAGCACAATTTTAACCAAACTTGTGTTCACCGACACATTTCTTTGTTAACAGAGTAGAACAAAAAGGAATTAAATGATCAATTTAGCCAGCTGGAAAGTGTATGAAATCTAGGTAACAGATAATGTTTGTTATGAAGATCGATGGCTAACATAATTCAAGAAAGCTCTAATGGAGGAGATTGAAATATGTTATTGACAGATTAGCTGAGGAAGCTTAAAGCGGCAAAATCAACAAAGATGATTAAGAGGAAAAATTTGGAGGAGAAGAAAATGATTTACATGTCTATATAAGAGACTAGAGATTTCATAATGAAATATCGCCGAAAGAAGAAGATACTGCAAAGTTATCACGTGAACAAACTTCATGCATTCTGATCATACTGGTTAGTGAGAACCGAGTTGTAGAACAATTACTGAGCTATAGAGAATAATTACTAACGGACAGTAAGTTGATAAATTGTTGAATATGAAGTGTTACAATGATCAGAAGGATTTGTATGATAAAAATATTGATCTGTAATCTACAATTGAAGTTGTATTAAGGTAGATCATCTACTGTTACATATTTAACCATTATACATAGTCAAATCTCTTAACCGAGTGGACTATAAAGTCTTTTATGTATCATTCATAGAATGAACATTGTTCTCCTTTCAACCCCATAGTGAATGCTGGTTGGATGATAACAGTTGGTCTAAAATCCTCTAACAAGGTCACACCTAACAGTGTGTTTATAACCTTTAATAGGGTTGAGTCTTCACCGACCTCACTTCAGAAGAGTGAATATTTTTGGGTTTCCGGTCCCGGGTGGTTTTTCCCTTCACAGGGTTTCCACGTTAAATCTCTTGTGTTATGTGTTGATTGTGATATTTGTTGGTTATCATACTTTTTATATTACATGTTAGATTTGATTGGTAACTATTATGAAGTTTAGACTGATAATCGGTAAAAGTACAGATAGAGAAAGTATTTTATGTTTATTGAGTAGCAGAAGTTGAAGTATTTGTTTTGAATTATATATTTTGATTTGGGACAGTGATTAACTGATTCACCCCCCTCTTAGTTATTCTAACAAAGTTTTGATGCACTCATGAGAACATCAAATACTTTTTTCAACATAAGTGCATTCATTGTGAATGTGAATGTCCTACTAATTAGATAACCAAAGGAAATGCAACATATAGGAAAGATATTCTAGGCTCTGTTACTATAAATGGAATGAACCATCTATTTAGTACATATTTCTAAGTTGTTTCCTTAAGATGAAACTAGCCCTAGACTATCAAAGTCAAGAAACATACAACAAAACTCCTAGGAAACCTTATAAAATCTGTTGTGGTCTTTTGAAGAATTCTACAAGAAATCACTCTATATTTTCACAAGTTTTAAATAGGAGGACAATAGACATAAGGGCTATGGTGATTTTAGAAGATGTTCTTAGAGAATCTTTGGTAGCTCAAAAAGCATCATGTGTGACATTTATCGATTATTTTAATACCTAGTGAGGAATGACAAGAACAAGTAAACTAAAAATGTTCATTAGAAGCTAAATTTCGTATCTTTAGTCAATGAAATTTTTTTGTGGTTTAGGTTCTATGGGTAGTATGGTAATCTTTAATATGGTCCTAGTAGTGGAGCAGAGAAACCCTAATTGTAAGGTAGGAGATAAGGGATTTGTAGCAATGGCCTCACATACCTCACAAGTCAACAATTATAAAGAACAAAAAAAGAGATCTTGACTAAGATGTAGAAATGAAGTATTTCAGTCCTAGATCAAGAATTTATTAATGGTATTTTGTAATATACACAATATTTAGATCAACTAGTAATTTGAGGAAAAAAAATTTATTTGTTCTATAATAGGATCATACTTTTTAACAAGCAAAATCACAATAGAGATTCTATAGTTGATTTATATGGTTTATTTTCCATTTTATCAAAGCGTGCATGTTATTTGTTAAATAAATCCAATTTTACAAACCTGTAACGATCATATATAAAATTAAAATAAAAAATAATTATTTCTTCTTTAATAATTAAAATTAAAAAATTATTAATTATGTCATTTCTTTATTAATTATTTCTTTAATAACTTATTTATTTAATCATAAATAAAATAAAAAATATAATAATTAATCATTAGCATTAAATAAATAAAAAATAATAATTTCTTTTTTAATAAAATGACATATATAAAATAAGTGAGCATATAAATTAATATGATGTTTTTAATTTAGCCGATAGGCTATTTGTGGGAGCTTTGCTCCTAGTCATTGCCTTTTTTTAAATTTCATCATACAAATCTTTATTAAAATAACTCCTAAGTTAGATTATTTCTATTTTGATGGTCACTTTATATTGTTTTTGATAGAAAAAGCAGCAAGAGGGTCTTGGCCCACATAACAAAGGGACTAGAAGCACATTAATAGCACATTAATGGCACCAGTCAAAGTAGATAAAAATAGTTTAGCAGCAGAATCACCAAGTCTAATATGCCCCTATCAAAAACATAAATCAAAGTACTAATCAAAAGGATTAAACCAGAGTACTTAAAATGAAGAGTAGCAGTTAAAATAATAGTCATAAGCCACACAGGGCTGAACCAAAAGCTAGATAAAATAACTTTAACCCCAAACGCAAAATAGGGGATCCAAGGGCCATGCCCTGTCAAAAATAACCAGCTCATGAACACCAGTAGTTAGTTCTTCCCACCCAGATGCTTAGACATAAGGGTTGTAGCCCACTCCTCCTGTAGGAATAGGAAAAGATCCTTGTTATCCTCGTCCGCTTCCAGACTGTCACCTGCCAGCTTTTCCTACACATTACAGAGCATCATAGCCGAAGCATGCATGACCTTTAGGGAAAATTTGTTTTTCATCATGCAGTGATGCTTCAGTTCCTGCATATTCTTTTTGATGTCTGCAATCTCCTTGTCCATATCAGAGAACCTCATCTTAAGAGTGCCTTTAAACTTGTTTTTGTCAGCCAGAACCCTGGTATTGTACCCAAAGGTGGGGGGCTTATCCTGGGGATCATGGAAAGGACTCAGGGGTGGGGTAGGGTTACAAGTGATTTCCATGGTTTGCTGGAGGTTGGGAGGGGGAGTGTTACCAATCCTTATAGGACTCATGTGATCATCCGAGGAACCTTTCATGGACTCAGTGGTGTTAGAGTCTTTTTCAGACTGAGACTGCTCTCTAGAGGCCGCTTCAATCATCCTAGTTTTACACTATTCCTAGGCAATTCTATTAGACCTTCAGCAACCTGAGCCACTTAAGTCCACCTCCAGATTAACCTAGCTCTCCATCTGTCTCCATTTTTTAGGCCTTTGTTCAGTCTCAGGAGTACTGTCAGACTCCTTCTGATCTTTGTTCTCCATAGATTTAGAGACATGAGACTCCTCTTGACCCTCCTTCCTATTGAAAGGGTTTTGAACACATTTTTTCTAGTTTTACCCTCCTTAACACCCAGCTCAGACTCTTGGATAACCTGGATGGACTGGGAGGTGGAATGAGTGGGATTTTTTAGTTTTGGCCAGGGACTCCTCCTGGGTCATTTCTTGGATAATCAGGGAGGGGTTGGGGTGCCAAGTAGATAGCTTTGTGGAAGTGGTAAATGAAGAGAAGGAGGCCCTGATGGAGGATAGGGATTGATTTATTAGGGTTTTCCTTAATATCTAGGATATTACTCTCTATAGAATGCAGCAAATAGAACTTGGGTATGGAAATTAAATCCTTATTTCTAATATGATTCAGGAATGGTAAGTGGTAGTAAATCTTTGGCTAGAAGTCCGGTAGGTCTTCCCTATTAAAACCCCCTTGCTTCTTCACTGGATTCTCACCTTCCTTGAAAAACTGGTTGAGGCTGGTAGGGTTGGGAGTCTGACTGGTTTTTTTGTATTTCCTCCCCTCCATAGAGAGGCCCATCACCTTTGCAATGACCTCTTGGTTAATCTGGAAGTGGATGCCACCAACCAAGACACTCTTGTTGTTCCAGGATGAGATGAATTGTTTGGAAATTTTCTCATCATGCCCACCTTTCATTCACTCCATAAAACCCCATATGCCACTTTCTTTGTAGTAGTGGGTCAAAAAGGTATCAGAGGTGAAAGCCTTGTCGATCTTCTTAGGTTCGATGCAAAGAGTGTTGCCTCCCATTTCAAAGCTTTGCCCCTCCTGTGCCAGAATATTCTGAAAACCTAAGAGCCGAGCTTTTTTGCAAATCATAAAAAACCAATTTTTTTTGCGTGGCCATTTCGAGGAAAATTATACTTAAAATGATGGCCTTGGGTGAAATATTGAGAGATGGGCTCTGTACGGCCAGATCTAATGTATCTCTAGGTGCCATTAATAGCAATAATGCTAGGGACGCACTTGTTGTCCTTATTAGCCAAGTAAGCCCTCTGATTCAGATAGCTCTCTCTCCAAACATTTGAAAAATAATGATGATTCTTTATGGGGTTTTTTGTTCTCCTTTTCATAATCACAAAAATTGCCAGAGCACGCCAACACGTGATCCAAGGAGGATTCATAATGAATATGATAGCTTGGCTCATTTTAAATTGTAATATTCATTTCTCCTCTGATGAGTTGCTAAGTCACAGTAGGTAAATCACTGACCACCCTCCAACTATTAAGTTTAATTTTCTTTAGGCCTATGGCTGCCATTGAGTCAACAACTGAATTCCCCTCTTTGTACGTGTGTCCAATAGTCATGCATTGGAAGCTGTTGAGCAGCTCATGGATCTCCAACATAATAGATCTAACCCACCACCCCACATTAACTCCACTTTTGACAGCCTCAACAACCACTTTGGAATCCCCCTCGATTTCCAACAGCCTGATGTTCATTTGGGTTGCAAATTTAATCCCCTAGAGAAGGGCCATTCCCTCCGCTTGGGTGATAGTGCAGTTATTGAGCAGCCCAACATAAGCCAATAGGCAAGTGCCTTTATGATCTCTCAGAACACCACCCCCACCCTGGCCAAGATTATTTGCAGCCCCATCAAAGTTTAATTTGGTCCATCCTCTGAGAGGGGCGGTCCATCTGGTATCTTTTCTAGCTATTCATTTAGCATCATTGAACCTAGAAAAACTAGCTAGGAGATTCCACCTGTCAGCAATTCTAACCTCCCAGGTAGTAGGAGGAAAGGAGGGAAGCTTCCACTTAGCTGCCTTGGCATTTTCACACAGGAACTTAGTACCAATAAGGAGACAAGTCTCAGACTGGTTACTAGCCTCCCTGAAAATCATGTTGTTCCTTTCCTTCCAAATGGTCCAGCAGATGTGAGGGGGTAGCATATGCCAAAGGAGTTGGAGGAGGGGGTGATTGGAGGGAGATCTCCAATTATTAAATTGATGCACATCTCTACCTAGGGCCCATGAGATACCCAATCTGTTGATAACCTCTTGCCAGATGCTGGTGGTAAAATCATAGTGGATGAATAGGTGATTCACCATTTCCTCCTCCTTCTTACATAGGACACATATGTTCGCCATGGAGAAGCTCCTGTTTATAAGATTATCCTAGGTTAGGACCTTACTATGCATGAGAGTCCACTAGAAAAAAATTGATTTTCGGTGTGAGCTGAGGGATCCACACCTTCTTCCAGTCCTCCAGGTTACTCTCCTCCTTCTGAAGCAGATTGTAAGGAGATTTTACTAAGAAGGTACCAGCCTGGGTGGGAGCCCAGATACTGGAGTCATCAAGCCCTGATATTATGATATTAGTCAGGTTTTCCATGAGTTCCTTGGCCAATTATTGAAGGTTTGGTCTATCCCTTATCCGATTAGGTATATTCTTTCAGTCCCTGCCAATGATGTAGTTGGAGGCTCTGTTACCAAGGATAGGTCTGAGGTAATCCATAAGAGGTTTGAATCTGCAGCCTAGGTTAGGTTGGTTTAGGATCTAGTGGTCATTCCAAAATCTGATGGATCTCCCATTTCCAATTTGCCAAAAAGCTCCTTTAGACAGAAGGGTCTTGCATTTACAGATGTTCATCTAAAGTTTGGATCCACTTGGGAGGTCACTATCATGGTACATCCTCCCATCGTGGTCACTTTATATTGTTAAAGAGCTCCGAAGTTAGATTATTTCTATTTTGATGATCACACTTAGATATTGTAAATATATTATTTAATAGATTCTTTCTAAAGTTGTTTTCTTTTATTCCCTATTGATAGTTTCACTTTCTGTCTCTAATACCATCCAAGGAAGAGAGATTGAAGGTAGATTTTCTCGATATTTAAGCAAAAATTTCAATATTTTTTTTAAAAATAAGTCTCGTAATTAGTGAAATTGGTTTGTAGTAGGTGGAGGAATTGGAGGAAAATTGAATGAAGATTGTGTTTGATGCAGACACCATTAGTATAAAGGATGTTGTTTTCCTCATGTTACCCATGAGAATGAGCTTAATTGACTTTGTAAATTAGATTTCAATAACTCATTTCAATAGAACTTGTCAATGGAACTTGAATATTGATATTAGGAAAATAAACATAAATAGATGATGTGAATTGAAATGAGGTTTACATGGGTGTTTTTATTATTAAATAAAATCACTTTTCTATTAGGAGATTTATCTTACATTTAGCAAAGTTAGATTGCTATTATGTAATAAAATAATTTTGAATCATGTTTGGAAAGATCAAAATATATTTGAGGGATGCATTTAGCTTAAACTTATCTATTATTGGATATTTTAGAGTACACAATAAATATAGGCTTCTAATCTTTTGAAGGTAAATTATGAAATTGTTAGATATAAATCAATTGGTCTTTTAAAAACTAAAATTTGTATTCCAACTTCTCCTCAAATTTAAGTTGGTGTCAATGTATCAAAGTCTAAGGAAAGAAATAGTAGTTAAATTTAATGTTACAAGATACATTATAACATTTATTGCATAGTATTTAGATGTAATTATTTATATTATTGTTATACACGTCTTACATTGATTATCAAGTGTAACTTAAATATTATGTAGATAAATTTCTAAACATCTTATTTCATTTAATTTTCTTATCGTTTCCTAACTATTCATAGCTATTATATTTTTCTAATTTCTCATTAGTCATGTTGTGGTCAGCATAATGTTATATTATTCAAAAATATTAATTTTTTTAAAAGTTAATTATAATTGTTTTTTATTTTTTAATTTAATAATGAAAAATATATATTTTTAATTATATTATTTTTAAATATGAATTGTTTCTTGTATTTTGGTAACTGAAATAATATATTTAAAAATTTTATAATGATTGAATTATTATATAATTATATTTTATATAATAATATATCAGAAAAATAATTAAAAATAATATGTTCATTTAATACATTTTATATATTAGCTAATTAAGGTTATACAAATACATTATATAATTATTATTAAATCATACTTATTTACAATATATTACTATTAGGATAACAACTTTCCTTGATCAATCACTATATTCTATAACCACAAGTACTGACCACTACATAGCACTTGTTTCTCTTTTCAATTGTATATGAAAACAAATATATGAATGATCATTTATAATTTTTATATTTCACATTTTCAAAAATCTAATTTCTTATAACACACTTGCATGCATGCACAAAAGCATGCGACTCACTAGAAAGGAAATAAAAACAGTCCCAAATAAGAAAATTGAAACAACTTAAAAACAACTTAATTTAAATGAAAGCTTTATTTAAACTAATTGTTTAAACTTACATACCAAACCATTCTTTTGACTGCCAATTAACGTAAACCCAACAAATGCAATCATTATTTAAACTTTGACTAAACACGCAAAATAACCTAGATCATACTACGTGTCCATCTCAAACTTATTCTTTAAGCCTAAGTACGTTTAACCTAGACACACAACCAAACCCAGATCCTTCGAACCTAGAAACTAGCTATTTCCTTAGGCTGGCAGATTTATTTAAGCTTGACTAAGCGCACACGTAATTTCAGAAAAGAGATTCGCTATCGCTATCACTTTCTTCTTGCTGGTTCATCAACGGCGTAATTGGTGCTGGCTGAGCCTCTGTCCTACCTTCAAGTATGAGCAGGACTTGTGCCATGTTTGGCCTGGCCTCCTCATCATCTTGGATACACAACAAACTTACTAGAGCAGCTCTCCTAACCTCTTCAACATCTGTATCATTTGCAATCCTTTTATCTACAATATTCATCATATTTCCCCGACAAATTTGCTCTTTAGCCCAGTTTGGAAAGTAGTAACCACTTGATTCTAGCTCACTTGGCTTCAGATTTTTTCGGCCAGATATGATTTCTAAGACAGTCATACCAAAACTGTAGACATCAACCTTGGAGGTGATGGGAAGGCCTGTTATCCACTCAGGAGCCAAGTATCCTAACGTTCCTCTCGCAGTCATTAACACTTGGCTGAAATCTCTACCCACAATGTTTGCCATTTCGAAGTCCCCCAGCTTAGGAGAAAAGTCTTCATCTAACAGAATGTTCTCGGGCTTTACAGCGCTGTGGATGATGCGCTCTCTGCATTTCTCATGGAGATAAAGAAGTCCTCTTGCAGTACCCAAGGCGATCTCAAATCGGGTTCTCCAATCAAGTACCTTGGGCGGACTATTTGTGAATAGGAAGGAGTTCAGAGAGCCGTTGGGCATGCAATGATAAACCAGTAACCGTTGTGATCCTTGTGCACAAAATCCTCTAACACCAAATTCACATGATGTATGATTCCCACAGAGTTGATTTCAGCTCGAAATTGCTTTTCGGTTTGATTTTCACCCTCCAGCTTCTTTACTGCTACAAGCGTACCATCTGTTAGAGTTCCTTTGAACACTGAGCCGAACCCCCCGCGCCCCAACTTGCACCTGAAATTCCTGGTTGCGGTCTTCAACTCCTCGTAACTGAACATTCTCAGTAATGAATCTGACGAATCTAGACACCTCTGGGTTGGTCTTAATCGACCCCTCCGCCACAATAGAATTGTTAAAGCTAAAGAAATGACAACTAGAGCTCCAACAGGAGCACCAACTACCATAGCCTTTACTTGAAAGTGGGAGGAGGGTGATGCAGCGGAGCCTAATCTGGGATTGCCATCGGCTACCCTAAGCTTCAGGTTGTGCCTCAGGACTAAATTTTGGGATGAATTCCCTGTTTGGCCAAAATCCCGGGACCAGATCTGACAGTGCTCAGGACTAAATGCAATGCAAGAGCTATTGCAGAGGCACACTTCCTCGCAGGCTTCCCATGTCGGCGCAGGGTATGAATAAGCAAGTTTATCAGGCACCCGGATATTAGGCACCATAGTAAATCCATCTGAAGAAATATTGAAATGGGCATCGAAAACACAGCCGCTGGACCACCACTCGTGCAAATCCCAGGCGCGAGTGTCTCTGGTCTTCCATCCTGTTGTTCAGATACAAGGATAATCCTCTCCTTGGCAGATTCCATAAGGACCGCACAGCCCACGCACCTCGCATGGATAAGGATTCACCACCACCTTAGAGGGCTTATTATAATATTCGTGTGCAAATACTCTGTATGTTCTTAGGGAGAAACCTAAGAATCTAACTTGGACGTATATGTGAGATACAAGCCAGAGTTAGAATTTTCAAGATTGAATTTGAAGTTAAAGAAGGGCGATGTTTCTGCAATCCAAGTGATGTTCCACTGGTTTCTCCAATACTCATCAGTGTTGTTTATGAGCAGCACAAATTGATTGTGATCTTGATCCATCTGGAGGGAGAAAATCCCAGGAGCCGGATCCAAATAATTCTTACATGAAACCAACTTTTGGTCTCCTCGAAACTTCATACGGGGCAACCAGATATTTCCCGGATGGTGGAAGCTCTCCCAAAGAGTTTTCGATTCGTTGTCGGCTGCCAACAACGAAAAATTTCCAGAATCTGATATCACAGCTTTGGACGCTGCCTGGCTCACGTTGGCCGACCAAACAGGTGCACCCTTTTGATCAAAGAGTCCAAGGAAACCATCCGATGACAGCGTGAAAACACCCGTCATGTTTCTCACCGGTGTCTCCCTGTTTGCCACCCAAGCGACTGTCTTCCTTGGGATGCTCCAGATAGCAATATACGAGTTATTCGTGCTATTGGGGCTGAAGAATCCCAATTCAAACTTTCCATTCTTTGAAATTCTGGTCTGATTTCCCGTTAGAGAGGCGCCCAAGGAAAGTGTGTCTGAAAGTGACCCTGCAATACATTCGCTCAGCAGCTGAACTAGTAATGCAAAAGCGACCAATGTATATGCTAATAACCCGTTCCTTCTCATCTTCATGATGGAATACAGGTGAAAAGATGATAGAGATTGTCTTGCAATGTCTATTTAATGAAGAAGATTATGAGCTAAACAAATGTAATGCAACCCAATGCAGCGAAGTAAGATGCTTTTCTTTGTCTCTAATTGTTTGAACAGATGTGGTATCGACACATTAAATTATACCCGAGTTTACCACCCAGTCAATTCAATTCACCCATGTGTTATCAGCACCTGTTGATTAAGCAGTTAAGATTCTATATATGACATTGGTCCTCAAAATAGTGATGTCAAAAAAATAACACTTTTGATCGTATTAATTAGTTAATTAATTCTTTTATAAATATAATCTGAGATACATTCTAGTCATTATTAATTAAATAAACAAACTTTTAAGCACTTGACTAGTAATTAAGAGGTTTATGTGTGTCTAATATCTTTACCAAATATTTAAAAAATATTTTTATAATAATTATAAATTATTATAAATGATGCTGAAAGATATATAATAAATAAATAAATAAATCCTAATTGTGATTATATAAAGAAAAAAATAACAATCTTAATTTTTTTATGAAACTAAGAAAGCATAATATCCTTGAATAATCAAGTTATATATATATATATATATATATATATATATATATATATATATATATATATATATATATATATATATATTCATATTCAAATGTACCTTTCAATGTCTTAAAAACTGGTCTTGGGATGGAAAACAATCCGCGTAAAAAACTACGAAGAAGATCATTGAAAGAAGACGTTTAGCGGGCATGAGTGTTATTTTTACTCAATTTTTTGGTCAAACTACTTATTTACGTGGGAAAACCTAAATTAAAATTATCCCCATTTTCAAGCTTGCATAGTGTTGATGCTATTTTTGGCAGCTACAAAAGCATTAAAGTTTCCAATTTATCATTTCCTGTTAACTTTAAAACAAAAGGTGGATTCTATAGTCAATCTGCTATTCAATATTGAATATAGATTTTGAATATGATATCGGAATTCAGACCATCAGTAAGTATTAGATTTATCTATATCAAATCTTTGACAAAATTAGTGCAGATGAAAAAGTCCGTACTCTATTTAAATTTAACTAACGGTTGATGTAATGAATATTTTGAACTTTGATGATTAAGAAAGTATATTAAATTTGGAATAATAATAAAATAATTATGTTAACATTATGAACCATAGGTCTACCTTCTTTCATAGGTCTTTCGACATCCATAGAAGAAGAAATACAATTGCTGTTATTAAGGATGAAGAAGGGAATGAAGTCAAGGAAAAGGATAGGATCAACCTGGTGGCGGTCAACTACTTCAAGGAGCTGTATTCTAATGTGGGTCCTATCTGCCCGAACAACATCCAAAATCAACTATTGGACCACATCCAAAGTGCTATAACAATTAGTGACAATAACATGCTTATGGAGCGGGTCTCTGATGAAGAGGTTGGGAAGGTGGTTTTTGCTATGGGAGCTTATAAAGCCCCTGGTCCAGACGGCTTTCCTCCAGTGTTCCTTCAGGAGTATTGGGACATTGTGTGGACCGATGTTATTCGGGGGGCTAGAGACTTTTTCAGGACAGGTCACATCCTCAGGAAACATAATCAAACCTACATTGTGTTGGTTCCTAAGCATGACAATCCTACCACTATGATGGATTTCAGGCCCATCGGCCTATGCAATACTTTTTATAAGATCCTCACCAAGATCCTGGTGGGCAGAATCAAGCCTCTACTAGACAAGATTATAAGCACTACTTAGAAAGGCTTCATGTCGGGAAGACAGATCCTAGATGTGGCCATAGCCACCCATGAAATAATCCACTCTATAGATAGAAGCAAGGTTCCAGGTATGGCTTTTAAACTGGATATCTCCGAAGCTTATGACAAATTTAATTGGTCCTTTCTGATTAAAATTCTTGCTAAAATGGGGTTTAATGAGAAGGTCATCCAGATCATATAAGAATGTACTCAAATTGTCATCCTTTCTATTTTGGTGAATGGATCACCTGGTAGTTATTTTAAACCTAAGAAGGGTCTTAGACAGGGGGACCCCCTCTCCCCTTACCTTTTTATTATGGTGGCTGATGTGATTAGCAGTAACTGTTACCCCAATTTCCATGTACATGCAAATTTGTCTAAAACCTATTACAAAATCTTTCTTTTCACCTTGCCAAGCATTCCTAAAAATTTCATGATTTTATGTTTGGTTTCCTGGCCTCTACAAAATTTTCTATCTCCCTAGCCTGCAAGTAAATATTTGAAAATGTAGCCGTTGTGCCAAAAACCCTAAGTAACCCTAAGCCAGTTTCTATTTTCATTTTACTATCTCGGCCACTTAAGTCCTTAAAAAACCCATGTGTGCTTTATTCTCATTGGTCAGTCATAGGTTCTCTAAGTTCTCTGGCGATTACCCCTTTTATTTGGTGATTCAATGACTACATTGGTTCTCTTAGTCACCAAATGTTTGGTGGTTAAGTCTTAACATCTAGCGACCCAGCAAAATAGCTAACCTTTCATCAATCGCGTATTCGCTAAGTCTTTTGGCGGTCACTTTCGTGGGGTCCCAGTCAGGAAGATCCGATGGTTGTCATGAATTTGCAAGGGGTTCTTCTGACACATGCGATCTTGCGATGGCCGTTGACCTTCCAAGTGTGCAGCACTTCAATTGTCAGGTGGGTCCAATGCCCCGTCATCCTATGTGGAAGCTCCTGATTGGTCGAGAGATGATGATTTGTAAAGAATGTGAGAGTGGGCCTGGCAGATTGTGTCCCTTTTAATCCTACAGCTGGCGCATGATCTCATGGGTTGTGTTAGAGCCATGAGATTATGCACCAACCGTCGATTTCACTTTGTTGTCAGAGCCTTGTTAGGTGGGTCCTCGTTTTGCTTATGTGTTCAAATTTCATTGGTTGATGGGTGCACAACTGGGACGTATTAGTGCGACCGTGTCAAAATCTCTGCAGGGATGTCAGAAGGATGAAGATTGATGGCTGGCATATCTTCACATAGAGGTTTTCTAACACATGGGATCATGCGTCCGCCGTTCGATCTGCCAGGTGTTCAGGTCCTGTCAGTGGGTCCAATGCCAAGTAAGAGTGACATGCCATCTTTTGATTGGTCAAAGTGAAGAGAAAATCTATGGGACCGTGTTGCCAGATATGCTGACTTGCTCAATTGTGATTGGTGGCCACGTGCTAATGAAGACTTCCAAGTGGACCGATGTGTTAGTGGGGTCATGGCTTAATGAAGATCTACGATGGGCGTATGATCTAAAGGAATATTCTATGGTCATGAGATCATGTGCCCACCATTAGATTGGAATCTCAGTTTGAGTGGGTTCATTGTTAGAGCTTGCCGAGGTGTTTCCTGACGGAGCAACCGAAGCAAATAAAAGAATGCCAAGTGGCATAAATGGGCCCAAGCTTGAAAGGATTTCAGGAATGAGACAAGTTTTTGGTCACGTAGTTGCTGAATGACTTAAAGGAAGAAGGGCTTGAGGTGGGTCCAAATATGCTGACATGTTGATTCGCTTGTTTCTCATTGGCCACTGACTTCCATGGTGGTTTTAACTTGTTGGAAGGGTTTTAAAGTTGTTTTCTTAGTGTATCATGGTCGTTCATTTGCTGAGAAATAAAAGGATATCGACGGTCACATTTTAAAATGACTTGCTAGCCGTTAAGATTTCAAATTCAAATAGTTCTAAGAGGGTTTTTTGCCAGTATTTGATTTACAGGCCACGAGTGGCGAGGTAGTTCAGAGAATTTATGTCTCCAGGACATTTGCAGTTAAAGGAGGATGATGAGGAGGTCTGGGCACCTGTCATGGGTCATTTCTTATCTCAGAAAGGTACCAGTTATGCATTCATGGAAAGACTTTATGTAGGAAAGTGGATGAATCCAGGTCGCTTGTTCGCAAGTTGATGTAGTACAGGGATGGGCACACAAAGATGAATATTTGATCGGTTGAGATATTTGCAGAAATAACATTTATGATCAGACTTGATTGATTTAGGGTTTGCTATTGTATTGTAAAATCTTGTAACCCTAGTTAGGTTAATTTTTTACTCCTACCTGCATGCAGTGAGAGGTATATAGTTCTTTTTGGAGCGTTAGAGCTCAGAGTTGGACAATTGTAAAAGAATTTCACTTTTCTTAAGGGTCATCTATGGTATTATTCCTACCCTCTGGCTTATACAGTTGTAAATATTTCATTGATAATTAAAATATTGCAGAGGTATTTTGTGACAATTCTTCATGTCCCTATACTTCCTTGTTCTGATTATCTCTTAGTGAATTGAAGTATATGATGTTTCAGTGATATCTTAGGGTTCCTAATCCCTCTCTCTTTCTACAACTATTGTGTATTATTGTGGATGATTGGATGTGAATGATTTTGTGGGTATACTTCAACCCCCTAATGATCTTGTCTCATTCCTATGCCAAGTTGTAGAAGTGAATGTTTGTTTGCAGGTCATAAATTGTGTCTAAATCCTCAGTAATGCTATTGTTTGTGAAATCCTCTTTTTCCCTGAATAGCCTCTTTCTATTGCAGACCCTTCTATGAAACACTTATGCAAGCCTATTCAGTGAGTTGTGACCTCTTAGACCTAAGTTGTTCATTAATTTCATCCTCTATACTGAGATCCAAACCCTAATTTTGGTGTATCACCTAGTAGGTATTTTGCTTTCAAGTCTTTTCTTTTTCAAGCATTCCTTCTATCCCTTTCCCTCAAAAGTTTACTTTTCATGTCTAGAAGCAAATTAAGGTGATTATCCAAGAGGAACCAGCCTAGAACCTAGAGGTCTCATCTCAGTTAGCATAGGTCCCACAACCTGGAGATGATTTCCATGTTATACTAGGTTATCAAGACTATGAGAGCTTGAAACAAGGGTTCAAACTTAGTGTATAACAATTCTGGCACGCCTGATGGGACAAGCAAAGAAGTTCATTGCTTGAAGGTTATGCTATCTCTAATATACTAATTGCATAATATAGACTTGAAGAAGTTGTTTCATCAAGTATATCTGGCGACTCCACTAATTTCAAAGATTTAGGCCAACCTTGTTTAAGGTTTATGAGAAAGATTGAGACTAGAAGCTCAAAGCCCACCAAATTTTTAGAGTTTCCCTCAAAAAGAAGTCATCAAGGTAGGTCAACTCAAAGAACATCCCCTGCAAGGAGAGTTCAATCAACACCTCCTGATACCTCAGAAGGGAGACCTTTTCCCTTTCATTCGAGAAGAAGAGGCAGATCTCTAACCAAAGATCTAGTAGAGGATTCAAATCTAGTAGCAAATACAGCTCATATAATTGTTAATCTTCAGATTCCAGCTCCTACAATGGCTAGATAGTTTTCTTTTGCACCATTCAACCAAGGTAGCCCATTAGCCTTTTCTCAACATCATGATGTGCCCTTGGTGGCACTAAAGAGTATACCTGATTTCACTGGTGAAGGGTAGACAACTTCTTTTGAGCACATAAGAGATGTAACCACCATCTACAACATACATAATATTACTCAAGAGGAAGTGGCCACAAAATTATTAGCAGCCTCTCTAAAAGGTAAGGCTCTTGAGTGGTTTAGAACTCTAATTGTTGGTTCTATTACTTGATGGGATGAGTTAGGGGATGCATTAAGTAAGTGTTTTGAGGATAAATCAGAAAACTTGTCTCTAGTTGAGCAGTTAACAACCATTAAGAGAGACCCTCAAGAGCAAATGACAAACTACAATAGTAGATTCCTCAAAACATGGACTAGAATTCTAGTCTCAGTAAGACCATCAGCTGGTCATGCTTTCCTTTACTACTTGCAAAATCTAAATGGTCAAATTTTTGTCATGGTCCAATCCATGGGTGGTACTTCTTTACCCCAAGTTTTTGACATAGCTATTAAGGCTAAAAATTATTTGATTCAAGTAGGCATGATTTCTAGAAAGCCTCCAATGCCTGTCTTCCCTAGCCTTCAGCCCATTGCACCTGCACAAGTACCCCCATTTACCCCTATTCCCACCATACTAGCACCTCAGGCCAGTACCAGTGGTCAAGAGCTAACAGCTAGTTTCTCTCAAGAGCTGCAAGAGATAAAGAATAGTCAATAGAGCAGTCAGCAAGAAATGACAAACTTGTTACAGACCTTGACTAAAGAGGTCACAAATCTAAAGAAACAAGGTCAAGGAATCAGACCACCCTTTTAGACACAAGGCCAAGGTCCTAATTAGAAATATCAAAATCAAGGATAGCCTTATCAACAAAATAGGCCACCATACCAAGGAGGTTATCAAGGACAAAGACAAAGTTTTAATCAAAGACCATTCCAACCATATAACCCTGCACCCCTCAATTCTGCAAATCCAGTGAGGGATATGGTTCCTACTCAAAATAATATGGCTATGGATAATGAATGGTATTTTCCTTGTAATTAGCCTCACAATCAGGCTACATGTTCAAATGGATGGATGAACCAAGCTCTAATGGTTCAAAATGCCTCACAAGCTCAATCAGAGGCTTCATCTAGTGGATCAGTGCCTCAACAAGAATCACAAGAAAATGAGACTGCTCTTTTCAATTGGGAGCAACCAGACTTCAATGGGGTCAATGATGAAGTTTCTTTTGTTGCCTATACAAGAGAAAAAAAAAAAGGGCTCAAGATATGGAGAGAGCAGATTCCAATGCCAAAGCCACTACATCTGCAGAGCCACTGCAGCAAGCTAATCCCATCACACCTAAGGAGGTTCCTGTCATCACAAGTAAGGAGAGCCAGACTCTCAAGGAAGTGGAGCCCATCATAGTGAATGCACAAAAAAGAGTACACACTGTGATAGCTTTTAACATTGTAGAGAACATGAAGAAGGTGAATGTCACCATGTCTATGTGGGACTCTTTGGCTCTTCCAGGATAGCCTGAAATTTTGAAGAAGGCTATGACTGAGGCAACAACTCCTCAACCTGCAAAAGAAGCTGCACAGCTAGTGTTGGTTAACACTGATCAAGAAAAGGAGGCCCCAAGTAGCAACTCCAAGACCAATGCCACACAAGGTAGGAATTCAAAACCACCTCCCTTTTATGTATCTCTAATTATTAGAAAATCTCTAGTGCATAATTATATGGTAGATAGTGGAGCTACTAGCACTGTAATCCCAAGAAAGTAGCTGACCAATTAGGACTGAAATATGAACCCTTTCAAAAGAAGGTTACACAACTTGATGGATCCTCAGTCAATACTATAGGTGTGGCTAAGGATACCAGTCTAATCCTACATGCTAGTCCTAATTTCTCCATCCTCCTTGATATATACATCATAGATCTCCCTGCATTATTTTCTATATGTCTTTCAAGGGAGTTTACAACTAAGATAGGAGGTTACCTATCTTTTGATTGGTCTCACATGCTATTTCATACAAGGTATGGGACCAAGGTCACCATCAAGTCAGAACCATTGGCAACACACCATATAGAACCATATGTGTCCAATACCATCAATGTAAATTGCCCTATATTTGATAATAGTGACTTCCAAATCATTAGTGAAGCAGACACTAAGATAGAAAGTATCCTTGATATTTTACTAGATGAAAGAGCTTCAGAGGCCCAAGAAAATCTTGTTTGGGATTTTGGTTTGGGAATTTATTTAATACAAGAAAGTGGGTTAAAAGAGCCAAGCCTTTTCAAAGAAGACACTGATTCAAAGGATTAGAGTAATCAAGTTTGGGAACTATTTTTTGATGGAGCTAGAAGTAAACATGGTTCTGGTGGTGGTGCTATGTTAGTGTCCCTGAAAGGAGAAAGGTATTATACTGCCTTTAGATTTAGTTTCTCCTGCACTAGCAACATTGTAGAATATGAAAGTCTAGTCAATGGACTAGAGTGGGCTAGAAAAAGAGGGCTTAAGGCCTTAAAAGTTTATGGCGATAGTGAATTAGTTTTCAGCCAAGTAAGAGGGACGAGTGCAATGAAAAATGACACTTTGAAATCATACAAACATATATTTTGGAATACAATTGAAGATTTTTGTGCTTTCAATATTGTTGCTATCCCTAGGAAGCTTAACCAAAATGCAGATAGGTTAGCTGTTGTTGGATCTCAGTATGATATTTTGAATAACATTTCGAAAGAGGTAGATCAACAACATGTAAAAGTGATTATTAGACCTTCTATTCCTGATAATGATGTCAATTGGCAAGTGTTTGACAATGATGAACAAATTTTGCAGTTCTTGTTTGAAGAAGATGTTTTCTCAGAGTATAACCAAGATAGGCTATCACAAAACTATGGTGATCAAGTGATACAACTCAAGTCCAATAAGATGCCTAGAGGTCTTGTCACCTTAGAGACTGTCTTCAACAAGGATGATGAAGTTAAGAAGAACAAAGCTGGCCTGGTAGTTCAACAAGAACATTGTGTTGAATTGGAGTTGGAACTGGGTAAAAGCTTACAATTTGGAAAGGTGAACACTGAATTGGAAAAGCAAGCATATACCCAATTATTCAAATAATTCAGTGATGTATTTGCATGGTAGTATGAAGACCTCAAAGGTTTTGATCCTACTCTTGCTCAGCACACTATTGCATTAGAACCAAATGCCAAACTAGTAAGACAAAAGCAAAGGCCTGTTAATCCCAAGCTTGAGCCACTTATGCATAAAGAAGTACTAAAACTAATAGAAAGTGGTATCATCTACCCTATTAAGCATACTAGTTGGGTTTCCAACCTTGTTCTTTTCAGGAAGAAGAATGGGGAGTTGAGGTTATGTGTTGACTTCAGGGATCTTAACAGGGCCTCTCTAAAAGACCGCCATCCATTACCCTCTATGGAAAAAATCTTACAATGTGTCTCTGGATCTGAGAGATTTTCATTATTGGATGGCTATTCAAGATACAATCAGATCTTAGTGAATGAAGAGGATCAATATAAGACTACATTTACAACCAAGTGGGGAACCATGGCTTATCAAAAGATGCCCTTTGGTTTGTCGAATGCAAGTGCTACTTTTCAAAAGGCAATGGATATGGCCTTTAAGAGCCTAATGTACAAGTTTGTGCTGGTCTACTTAGATGACATAACTATCTATTCAAAGCATGTAGCAGACCATATCAAACATTTGAGAAAGATTTTTGAAAGGTGTAGACAATTTGGGATATCTCTTAATCCCAAGAAATGTGTGTTTGCAGTTCATGAAGGAAAATTGTTGGGATATGTAGTATCCAAAGAAGGGATCATAGTAGATCCTGAGAGAATTGTAGCCATCTTAGAGCTACCATTGCCACATCATAAGAAAAGTCTCCAATCTTTCATAGGAAAGATTAATTTTGTTAGGAGGTTCTTGCCAAACATTGTAGATTTACTAAGGCCTTTGACAACCATGCTAAAGAAGAGTTCAAATTTTAGTTGGACCAAAGAAGGGAGAGTCAATTTCCAAGCTATCAAAGAGGCCTTAACAGAAGCCCCTGCTCTCCTAAACCCAAATTTCAGTAAGGATTTTATCCTTTATGCTTATGGAGGTCATGATGCTATATCTGCAATGCTGACTCAAGAAAATTTAGATGGATTGGAGCAGCCTATTGCTTTCTTTAGCAAAGGTTTAGAAGAGTATGAATAGAGATACTCTTTTGTAGAGAAACAAGTACTTGTTGTGGTGAAGAGCCTTAAAAAGTTCAGATATTTATTGACCCATAGCAAGGTACACTTGAAAGTTACTCATCCAAGTGTCAAAGAATTTTTGCTTTCCAAGGACCTAAATGAGAAAAGAGCTGGTTGGATCACCAAGGTGATGGAATATGACATAGATATCCAAACCACCAAGATGGTTAGAGGAAGAGGTATTTGTGAGCATTTGGCAGAGGATGAAAGTTCAAAGAAATCAGAGCAAATAGATGCATCTTTGGTGGTACATTCTACAGAAGAACAAGCCAAGGCAACAAGCTGGTTGCCTAATATGATCAATTATCTAAAGACAGGACAATGTCCTATAGGTTTGGATTCAGCAAAAATAAGGTAGTATAGGTTACAATCTGTTCCTTTTGTGCTAATAGATGAAGTTCTTTTCAAAAAGGATTACAATGGTGTCCTTTTGAGATGCATTGATTCAGAAAAGATAGCTGATGTTCTATTTGAGTTTCATGATGGACCTTCTGGAGGTCACTTTTCTCCTAGGACTACTGCTTTTAAAATCATGATGGCCGGGTACTATTGACCATCTATCTTTAAGGATAGTCATGATTATGTGAGAAAATGCATCAGGTGTGCCATGTTTGCAGGAAAAGAAAGGCTTGTAGCCTTTCCCTTATAGCCAGTCAAAACATAGCAACCTTTCATGAAGTGGGGTATAGAATTCATTAGCATGATCAATCCTCCATCTAGTGTAGGCCATAAATGGATAATCACCACAACAGATTACTTCACTAGATGGACAGAAGCAATTGCTTTAAAAGAAGTAAATGAGAATGCTGTATTGAGTTTTTATGATGACATAATTCATAGATTTGGCATTCTAGATTCTATAATTTCAGACAATGCATTGGCATTCACAGGCCTCAAAGTCTCAGAGTGGGCAGTCAAGAATGGCATCTATCTAAATACCGGTTCAAATTATTACCCTCAAGGAAATGGCTTGGCTGAATAAAAAAATAAGAACTTGATTAGGATAATCAAGAAGACTATGCAAGACAACCAAAGGGATTGGCATACTAAACTTAGGTCTGCCTTATGGCTAGACAAAATTACTCCAAAGAAGATCATTGGGAATTCTCCTTATATGCTAGTGTATGGTAGAGAGGCTAAGTTGTCCACTTCAATTGAATTACTAGCTCTGGACTTAGCCACTCAATATGCTCTATTTGAAGAGGGAGATCCCTTATAGTTCAGACATGCTCAGCTCATGAAGTTGGAAGAACTCAGAAACAAATCAATACAGGATATGGGATTCCATCAAATCCAAACAAAGAAAAGTTTTGATAAAAGAGCCAGGGTCAGAAACTTCAAAGTTGGGGATGTAGTCCTCAAGTGGGATGAGTTCAGATCCAAGCCTGGTAGACATACAAAATTTGATTCATTTTGGGGTGGACCATTTTTTATAATAGAGTGCAAGGGACCCAATACTTTTCAGCTATCAACTCTTGAAGGAGATACCTTGCCAATATCAGTGAATGGATTCCACTTGAAGCCCTATTTTGAGGTTAATCCCTCTCTATAATTCTTGTAGATATGTGTGTTTTTTGCTTGTTTCCCTATTTTATAGGTTAGTTTCCTACTTTCCAAGAAGTGCTCATGCACAAGTTTGTCCTTCTGGTTCCAATTTTGCTTCTCTGTCAAAATTTTTGTGTTCTTGAGATGATCCCATGCCCAATGAATATATCAAGGCCACTGGTTTTCCATGTCTAGCAGGCTGACATCTAGCAGAAATCACCAAAATGTTACCCCAATTTCCATGTACATGCAAATTTGGCTAAAACCTATTACAAAATCTTTATTTTCACCTTGCCAAGCATCCTTGAAAATTTCATGATTTTATGTTTGGTTTCCTGGCCTCTACAAAATTTTCTATCTCCTTGGACTGCAAGTAAATATTTGAAAATGTAGCCATTGTGCCAAAAACCCTAAGTAACCCTAACCCAGTTTCTATTTTCATGTTACTTTATCTCAGCCACTTAAGTCCTCAAAAAACCCATGTGCACTTTATTCTCATTGGTCGGTCGCAGGTTCTCTAAGTTCTGTGGCGGTTACCACTTTTATTCAATGATTCAGCGACTACATTGGTTCTCTTAGTCGCCAAATGTTTGGCGATTAAGTCTTAACATCCCATGACCCAGCGAAATAGCTAACCTTTCCTCAGTCGCGTATTCGCTAAGTCTTTCAATGGTCACTTTCATGGGGTCCCAATCAGGAAGATCCGATAGTTGTCATGAATTCACAAGGGGTTCTTCTGACACATGCGATCTTGCGATGGCCGTCAATCTTCCAAGTATGCAATGCTTCAATTGTCAGATGGGTCTTATGCTATGTCATCCTATGTGGAAGATCCTGATTGGTCGAGAGATGATGATTTGTAAAGAATGTCAGAGTGGGCCCGATAGATTGTGTCCCTTTTAATCCTACGGCTAGTGCATGATCTCATGGGTTGTGTCAGAGCCATGAGATTATGTGTTGACCGGCGATTTCACTTTTTTGTCAGAGCCTTGTCAGGTGGGTCCTTGTATTTCTTATGTGTTCAAATTTCATTGGTCGATGGGTGCATAGCTGGGACATGTCAGTGGGACCGTGTCAAAATCTCTGTAGGGATGTCAGAAGGATGAAGATCAACGACTGGCGTATCTTCACGTAGAGGTTTTCTGACACATGCGATCATGCACCCACCGTTTGATCTACTAGGTGTTTAGGTCCTATCAGTGGGTCCAATGCCAAGTCAGGGTGACATGTCATCTTTTGATTGGTCAAAGTGAAGAGAAAATTTATGGGACCATGTTGCCAGGTATGCTAACTTGCTCAAATGTGATTGGTTGCCGCATGCTGATGAAGACTTCCAAGTGGACTGATGTGTCAGTGGGGTCATGGATTAATGAAGATCTATGATGGACCTATGATCTAAAGGAATATTCGGTGGTCATGAGATCATGCACCCGCCATTAGATTGGAATCTCAGTTTGAGTGGGTCCATTGTCAGAGCTTGCCAAAGTGTTTTCTGATGGAGCGCCCGGAGCAAATAAAAGAATGCCAAGTGGCATAAATGGGCCCAAGCTTGAAAGGATTTCATGAATGAGACAAGTTTTTTGTCACGTGGTCACCAAATGACTTAAAGGAAGAAGGGCTCGAGGTGGGTCCAAATATGCTGACATGTCGATTCGCTCGTTTCTCATTGGCCGCCGACTTCCATGGTGGTTCTGACTTGTCAGAGGGGTTTAAAAGTTGTTTTCTCAGTGTATCATGGCCATTCATTTTCTAGGAAATAAAAGGATATCGATGGTCACATTTTAAAATGACCGGCTAGCCGTTAAGAGTTAAAATTCAAATAGTTCTAAGAGGGTTTTTTGCCAATATTTGATTTACAGGCCATGAGCGGTGAGGTAGTTCAGAGAATTTATGTCTCCAAGACATTTGCAGTTAAAGGAGGATGATGAGGAGGTCTAGGCAGCCATCATGGGTCGTTTCTTGTCTTAGAAAGGTACCATTTATGCATTCATGGCAAGACTTTGTGCAGGAAAGTGGATGAATCTAGGTCGCTTGTCTGTAGGTTGATGTAGTACGGGGATGGGCACACAAAGATGAATATCTGATCGGTTGAGATATTTGCAGAAATAACATTTATATCAAACTTGATTGATTTAGGGTTTTCTATTGTATTGTAAAATCTTGTAACCCTTGTTAGGTTAATTTTTAACTCTTGCCTACGTGCAGTGAGAGGTATATAGTTCTTTTTGGAGCCTTAGAGCTCAGAGTTGGACAATTGTAAAAGAATTTCACTTTTCTTAAGGGTCAGCTATGGTATTATTCCTACCCTCTGGCTTATACAGTTGTAAATCTTTCATTGATAATTAAAATATTGTAGAGGTAATTTGTGACAATTCTTCATGTCCCTATACTTCCTTGTTCTGATGATCTCTTAGTGAATTGAAGTATATGATGTTTCAGTTATATCTTAGGGTTCTTGATCCCTCTCTCTTTCTACAACTATTGTGTGTTATTGTGGATGATTAGATGTGAATGCTTTTGTGGGTATACTTCAACCCCCTAACAATCTTGTCTCATTCCTATGCCGAGTTGTAGAAGTGAATGTTTGTTTGCAGGTCATAAATTATGTCTAAATCCTTAGTAATGCTATTGTTTGTGAAATCCTCTTTTTCCCTAAATAGCCTCTTTCTACTATAGACCCTTCTATGAAACACTTATGCAAGCCTATTTAGTGAGTTGTGACCTCCTAGACCTAAGTTGTTCATTAATTTCATCCTCTATACTAAGATCCAAACCCTAATTTCGGTGTATCACCTAGTAGGTAGTTTGCTTTCAAGTCTTTTCCTTTTCAAGCATTCCTTCTATCCATTCCCTCAAAAGTTTACTTTTCATGTCTAGAAGAAAATTAAGGTGATTATCCAAGAGGAACCAGCCTAGAACCTGGAGGTCTCATCTCAGTTAGCATAGGTCCCACAACCTGGAGATGATTCCCATGTTATACTAGGTTATCAAGACTACGAGAGCTTGAAACAAGGGTGTAAACTTAGTGTATAATAGGAACCTTTGTATGGTATCTACCATGGGGAGAATAATGGGCATCAAACCTACGTCCACTAGTCCTTAGGTGGTTTTAGAATAGTTTGTGGATGACACCTTCCTCTTTGGTTATTCCTTAGTTATTGAGGATAGGGAGTGGAAACAAATTCTGGAAAGTTATGCTTGGGCTTTAGGGTAGTGCATCAACTATTAGAAGAGCAGGTTGTTCTTCTTCAACACCCCCATAGAGATACAAAATAAGGTGCTTCAAATCTTGGGTTGTCTGGTGGCCTCTCTCCCTTCTACTTATCTTGGCCTCCCCCTTATTGTTAAAGAGGTGTCCCAAGATTTCTGGAATTACATCCTAGAAAGAACCTAGAAGAAACTTGCTGGCTAGAAGGGGAAGTTTCTAAGCAATGCTGGCAAGCTACAACTCATGGCCTCCACTCTCCAAGGAATCCCTATCTACTTCCTTTCTCTTTTTAAAATTAGAGGCTACATGGCGGACAAACTTGGAAAGATACAGAGGACTTTTATGTGGGTAGGATCTAAAGAAAAAAAGAGGATGTCTCTGGTGAATTGGGATAATGTCTACCTCCCGAAGAGAATGGGTGGCCTGGGGTTAAGGAAAATTGGGCTGATGAATAAAGCCCTTACCACGAAAGTGGCGTGGAAGCTTATAGAAGGAAAGGCAGATTGGTGCAAAATTATGGAAGCCAAGTACCTCCAAGGACACCCCTATAGGATGATGTTCCAAGATGGCAACCTCCCCAGCGGCTCCAAACTATGGATGAACATATGTAAATGTAGGACCCTTCTCTCTAAAGGTGTTCTCTAGAAAATCAGAAATGGAAGATCCATTAGGTTTTGGAATGACAACTAGATAGAGAACCAACCTAATTTAGGATACAGTTTCAAACCTCTTATGGATCACCTCAGACCTATCCTGGGTAACAGAGCCTCTAACTATATCACTGGTAGGGATTGGGAGGACATTCCTAACTAGTCAAGGAATAGACCGGATCTGCAACACTCAGCCAAGGACCTCATGGAAATTATGACTAAGGTTAGAATCTTGGGTCTTGAGGACTCAATTATCTGGGCCCCCACCCAGGCTGGTAATTTCTCTTTCAAATCAACTTATAATCTACTTCTGAAGGAGGTGGGTAACCCGCAAGACTGGAAGAAGGTGCGGATTCCCCAGCTCACCCCAAAAATTAACTTCTTCTAGTGGACCTTAATGCATGGTAAGGTCCTAACCCAAGATAACCTAATAAAGAGGGGCATCCCCATGGTGAATAGATGTATTCTATGTAAGAAGGAAGAGGAAATGGTGAACCACTTGTTCATCCACTATGACTATGCCTCCAGTTTATGACAAGGATTTATAGGCAAGTTAGGTATCCTGTGGGCCCTAGATAGAGAAGTGCATCAATTTAATAACTAGAGAGCCCCCTCAAATCACCCCCTTCTCCATCTCCTCTGGTGTATGCTACCCCCCCACATTTGCTAGGCCATTTGGAAGGAGAGGAACAATAGGATTTTTAGAGAGGAAAGTATCAATCCCAACACTTGCCTCCACATTGGATCTAAGCTCTTATGCGAAAATGCCAGGATGGCCAAATGGAAGCTCCCTCCTTACCCTCCTGCTACTTGGGAAGTGAGTTTTGCTGATAGGTGGAACATCCTTGCTGGGTTCTCTAGGTTTGATGATGCTAAAAAGATAGCTAGAAAAGCCACCAAATGGGTGGCCCCCCTAGAGGATGGATTAAATTAAATTTTGATGGGGCGGAAAATAATATGATCCAAGGTGGGGGTGGCATTCTGAGCGATCACAGAGGTGACTTCCTACTGGCCTATGCTGGTCCCATCAACAACAACATGGTCACCCAGGTAGAAGGAATGGCTCTTCTCTGGGGGATTGAATTTGCAAAACATTTGAATGTCAGGTAGCTGGCTATCGAGGGGGATTCCATGGTGGTGGTTGAGGATGTCAAAAGTGGTGCTAGTGTGGGCTGGCGAGCTAGACCTATCATTAGGGAGATCGATGCGCTGATGAATAGCTTCCAGAGCACCACCATAACTCACAAATATAGGGAAGGGAATTCCATTGCTGACTCAATGGCGACAATGGGCCTAAGGCAAGCTAAACTCAACAATTGGAGGGTGGTTAGTGATTTACCTCTAGTGACTTAGCAAATCATTGGGGGAGAAATGAATATCAAAGTTTAAATGTGCCATGATATTTTATTCATTGTGAATCCTCACTGGATCACGTGCTGGCATGTCCCGATGATTTTTGTGATTATGGAAAAGAGAACCCATTTTCCCATAAAGAATCATAATTACCCTTTAAATGTGTGGAGTAGATGCTGCCCAAATTAGAGGGCTTACTTGGCCAAAGAGGACAGAAAGTGTATCCTTGGTATTATTACTATTAATGGCACCTAGAGATCCATTGGATTTGGTGGTACAGAGCCTTTTTCTGAAAACTTTTCCCAAATCCTGCAATTTAAGTTATATTCAAAAATTTTTATGTAAATGCAAAGGGTTTATCAAGTTTTGTAGAGATACTCGGCTCTGTGATTATCAGCTTATTCTAGCAAAGGAGGGGCTGAATTTTGAAGTGGGAGGCAACACTCTCCACATTGAGCCTGATAAAATTGATGAGATCTTCTCCTTGGATGTGCTGGTGACTCATTATTGCAAGCAGAGTGGCATTTGGGGCTTCATGGAGAGAATGAAGTGTGGGCATGATGAACAAATATCCAAATAGTTTGTGTCATCTTGGAATAACAAAAGTGTCTCTTTTGGTGGCATCCACTTCTAGTTGAATGAGGAGGTGATAGCCAAGGTGATTGGGCTATCTATGAAGGGGAGGAAATACAATAAAACCAGTCCAAATACAGACCCAACTAGCCTTAACCAGTTCTTCAAGGATGGTGAAATACTTGTGAAAAAGTAGGGGGGTTTCAACAGGGAGGTGTTGCCAAATTTCTGGCCAAAAATCTACCTCATTGTGATGAAATACTTCACTTTGGAAGGTAAGTTCACTGTCTTCTACTATTACCATTTACCATTTCTAAACCATGTGAGGAACAAAGATTTAATATCCATCCCCTTCTTCTTGCTGCACTCCATTGAAAGCAATATCCTTGACATCAAGGAGAACCCTGATAAGAAAATGCCTATCCTTTACCAGGGCCTCCTCCTCTGCCTTTATCAGTTCCACAAAGCCATTTTTTCGGCACCTCAGCCCCCCCCAGTTATCCAGGAAATGACACAGGAGGATTCCCTGGCCAAAAATGAAAACCCCACCCAGTCCTCCTCCCAGTCCATTCGTATTACCCAAGAGGCTATTCCTGGCACCAAAGAGGATAAGAATAAAAAAAAATGTGTCAAAAATCTATTTCTTAGGAAGGATTCCCAGGATGTGTCTTATGTATCTGAGTCTGAGGATATGAAAAATAGGAAGGAGGATGATAGTACCCTGAAGATCAACTATAAGGCCAAAAAAAGAAAATTATTGGAAAGCCAGGTCAACCTGGAGGTGGACTTGAGTGGGTCAGGTAGAAGGAGGTCTAACAGACTGGCCAAAGAGCAATGCAAAACTAAACTACTGGAAATGGAAACTAAAGAGCTTTCCATGTCTGACAAGGACTCCCAGTCCATCGAGTCCATGAATGATTCTTTGGAAGACCACATGAGCCCCCCTCATATCCCTGTTCCCGAACCAAAACCTACCATGGAAGCCCCCATCATCTCTACCCCCTCCCTAAGCCCCACTCACAATCCGCTGGAGAAGCCCCCTTCCCCTGTTCACAACACTGAAGCCCTAGAGGATAAAAAAAGCTCAAAGGGACTCTTAAGAGGAGGTTTGAGAAGTTGGACAAGGAGATTGCTGAGATAAAGAATAATGTGCAGGAGTTGATGAACCAATGTAGGCTAACCAATAAATTTGGTTTGAAAATTATGCATGCTTCGATGACGACTCTTTTTCATTTGTAGGATAAGCTAGCGGGTGGCACTCTAGAAGTGAACGAGGACAACAAGGACTTCCTCCTGTTCTTGTAGGAAGAATGGGAGACTACTCTGTTGTCTAAGCAGTTGGGTGGAAATAATTAGTTTGGTTCCTATGTGTTGGTTAATTTTGGAAGGGTTTAGCCCTAGGTCCCCCTGTTTTTTGAATGGGGTTTTTATTATCTTTTATTGCTCTCTAGTTAGCCTTGTGTGGCTTTTTACTAATACTTTACTTGATACTGCTAGTACTATATACTCTAGTTTATTTTGTATGTTTAGTAAGGTGACTTTTGTTTTTGATAGAGGCAGATTTAGAACTGCTAGACACTGTTATTATGTTACTACTGCTTGATTGGTTAAATTAATATGCTATTAATGTATTACTAGTCCTCTATTCTACAGGCCAGCACCCTTCTGCTGCTTTTATCTATCAAAAACATTATGAACCATTCAGTTATCATAATATGAAAAATAATATTTACTGTTTGATGAATGTAATGAATTGTAAATAATGATATAAGATTTCTACAATTTATAATTTTATTTTGTTTTTCTTTAAATTTAGATTGTGTTATACAAAATTTCACACAATCAAATTTATAAATTATAGAAAATTAAATTGAAGATAATCTTGGAAACTAAATATAATTCAATCTTGTGTTTATTTGATTTTAAATCAAATCTAAGAAGTGATTTGGAGCTATGATAAGTTTAACAATGTAAATGAAACTTAATTTCTAATTTTGATAAAGTATGAAATTACAAGTAATCTATGCCTATATATCATGGTTTATGTTTTTGTATTTAATTTACATGAATTTAAAATAGGATTACACATAAAACATGTTGAAATTTAATTTATATAAATAGCATTTCTTCAACACAATATAAGAAAATTATATTCTATGCTAATATGTTTAGGGGCATCAAATTGATGATATTTCAATATTAAAACATAGTTTCTTAAATGAGATCATATAATTGTTATATTATATAGAATGTATTCATTTCAAGATTTCTATATTGAATCAACTTATTCCATTATTTTGTTATTTGAATAATTTGAAGGAAAACATAATATTTAAAATAATATTGTAGTTATGTTTTGTGAGACTAAAAGTACATAAGCTATTCAAATTTAACTAAAGTTGATTTAATGGAAATTTTGAAATTTGATGACAAGGATAGGTGTATTAGATTCGGAATAATAATGAAAAATTATGCTAACATTATGAAGATTACAATTATTGTGATATTAAAAAATGTGTATGGTTTGACCAATGAAACAAATAGAAAATAATGATGTAAGGATTATATAATTCATAATTTATTTTTTTTGTCGCAAGATTAGATTGTGTGATAAAAGAAATTATACAACCCAATCCATAAACAATAGAAGATCAAATTGAAGATAATCATAGAAACTAAATATAATTCAATATTGTGTCTATTAGGTTCTAAGAAAGTCTCAAGGATGTGACTTGGAGATACAATATATTTTACAATGTACATTAGGCTTCATTTGAAACTTTAATCAAGTATAAAACTACAAGCAATCTATATGCATATATGAGGGTTCATATTCTGCATTTTATTTATGTGAGTTAACAAAATGGGATTGCACACTAAACATGTTAGAATTTAATTTATATAGATAGGAGTTTTTTTATTATACAAGAATGATATATTCTATTCCAATATATTTAGGAACATTGATGTTTTAATATTAAAATATAATTTCATAAAGAGGATCATATAGTTATTGTATTGGATAGAATGTATATACTTCAAGATTTTGAGAATGAATAAACTTATTACATTATTTGGTTATTTGAATTTTATTAAGAAGAATTTTATTATTTCAAATTATATTCTAGTTATTTTTTTCTTAGATATTGTAAAAGTATCTTTATATTATAATAAATACTTTAAATTGTTTGATATTTTTCTGCACAAACTGTAAATTTTTACTAATTTAATATTTTCTAAGATAAAAAATAAAATTATGAACTTCAATCATGTGTACAACCATTGTGGTTGATTTTCTATCTATCTTGCTTCCCTATCCACTGTATCATATATTTTATTAGTCCTAGAAGAAGATCAAGGATGCCCTCACGATCCCCAAGTCCTAGAGGAAGAAGGGCTTCAAGATATGACCATCATAGGAGACAGTCGTCTCATAGACATTCAAAGCAACCCTCCCAATGAGCACATCATGGCTCACAACATGGAGGAAGTTATGCTAAATTTGATCATATGGATTTCATGACTATACAAAAAGAGCCATCCTTTCAAGCGTATGTGGAGCAATATGTGGAACAAAACAAAGACCAATTTTTGGAAAGTCTTATTAACAAAGGTGCTAAAGTTCCATATAATTTTGACGTTCACCAAAAGATCAAGAAACAAAGCCCTTCAACTGATGAGGTGATCTTACAAATGCAAAAGGATATAGACAGGATGAAGGCTCCCAAGAGCACGTTTCATTTGGACTCCATATGTCCTAACCCCATTGACAAAAGTGTGGTGATGGTAGAATTCCCTAAAAAAGTTGAGTTCCCAACATATGACAAATATGATGGCACTGGTGACCCTCACGACCATGTTTGACAGTTCTACATAATGAGCTTTTCCTTTCACCATGAAGACTCCTACTTGATGAGATTATTCCCAAGGAGTTTAAAAGGTCAAGCCATGGAATGGTTCACCAACCTTTCCCCTCTAGTAAAAACATTTAAAGAACTTGTCCAAAGGTTTGTTCAGCATTTTGCTTACAACTTATCGAGGTCAATCACAATGTTTGATTTGTGCAAGCTCAAGCAAAATCAAGGGGAATCTTTTGTCACATTTTTATAATGATGGAGGCAATTGTGTTCAAAATACCTAAGGACAATTCCTGAAGAGGAGAGAATTGATATCATTGTGAGCAATCTAATACCATAACTAAGATATGAAGTCAAGAAAATCCTATTTAATTCTTTTGATACTATGGTAGAGGTGGCATGTCGCATTGAGGATGTCCTAAAAGAACAAGGAATTTTGGCTAAACCAACCAATAACAACAATAGCCAAAATAACAATACTAATGGTAACAAGGATAAAAAGAACTCTTATTGGAACAAAAACAAGCAAGTGGTCAACGACGGATTTGTTGACTCATCTCAAGTAAAAAATGAAGGAGTTCTTAACCTCTCTCATGCAGTTCAAGCTATGAAGCTGCAAACGTCTTCAACACAACAAGACAAACCTAAGTATCAAAGGAGATCTAAAACGGAGAAAAGACAATTTACCAGATTGGGAGAATCTTATGCAGATGTTTTTAAGACATTAGTTGCTCATAATTTGGCACACCCACAGGATCCTACAAAACATTGTATACCAGATCCTTTACCTCATTGGTGGGATGCGAAGGCTTTTTGCATTTTCCATAATGGGATTGGACATGACATAGAAAATTATTTTAAACTCAAGCATCTTGTCCAAGACCTTATTGAGAAAGGAAAATTACAAGTGGATGGGTTAACCACTAATGCGAATCATAAAGCCTTTAAAGAGCCCTTGCCTAAATATGAGAAAGGAGAGAATTCTAACAATAAGAATGGCAAGGCAGCTATCAACTACACCTACACAAATGCGGAAAATGTTATTAACATGCTTGAAGTTGTGGATGATAGTGTCAACATGATGAGAGGGAAAGATCCCTATGGACATAATGTGGACTCAACTCCTATGACTGATGAAAGACCCGCTATGGTGATAAGGGGTCCTCACTCACAAAGAATACCCTAGTCCCTCAATGCTGTCACTAGGGGGCAGGCCCAAGCGCCCATTATCATTAGAGGTCCTAGCACTAGCAAGTCTAAGCAGCCCATGTCCAAAGGTGCTCCTCCCAAATCTGTCGTTGGTCCTGATTCCAATTATAATCTTATTGACCAGCTACAACGTACACCCGCATAGATATCCATTTTGGAGCTTTTAGAATTGTCTCCTAAGCACAAGCGTGTCCTTGAAGATGCTTTGCGAGCAACCAACATCCCTAACAATTTAGATATTGATCAATTCCAGAATATGGTCAACCATTTGGCTAGCCCTCATTACCTCACCTTCTCAGAAGAAGATGACAAATCCATCAGTCAACCACATAACTTGGCCTTACACATCGAAGTCATGATTCATAAAACCCGTGTCAGGCGTGTACTGATAGATGGGGGTGCGGGGCTCAATATTTGTACCCTGAGTTTTTTGCTGGCTATAGGATATTCTGAGAACGTCATTGACACAAGGAAAAGGATCATAATCAAAGCATATGACGAAGCAGAAAGAAGTTCTAAGGGATTGGTTATTTTGCCTATTTGCATTGGTCCAGTAGAAAAAGATATCTTATTTCAAATTGTTGATGTTGGACCTTTAGCCTACAACATTTTGCTAGGTAGGCCATGGATTCATGAAATGCAAGCAGTCCCATCAACATATCACCAGTGTGTTAAGTTTCCCCATAACGATGTAGAAATTTGCATCCCTGGAGATAGTGCTTTGTCAGTTAATAACATTTCCACCGGATCACATGTACCTTTGAATAGGGAAGCTGACAGTCCTAGTAGTTCACTTGAATAATGCAAGCAGTAGTTCAAGACCATAGATCTTGGGATGGGAGATTATAAAATTGATTCTTTTACAAACATGCCAATCTCTCCTAGGTCTTATGGGAGACCATCACCAAATGTGAAGCCTTCATCATCAGCAATGACATTATTTGTGAAATTTGTTGAGTCTTCGGTCCCCATTCAAGAAGAGAAAGAGGAAGTTGCCATAAGGGACTGGATCTATCATGAGGAAAAATACAAGCACAATGAGAATTTCTCTCCTCCACCCGAAGCTTATGGGAAAGGGTATACAATGGTTAAAAATATGGGATATCCAAGATATGGTCCCCTTAGTCATAGGCTAGATGCTAAAGTTGAGCCTCTTGATCATGCTCTTTTCGGACGAAAGAATAAGTCCACGGTTGGCTTAGGTTTTGAGAATAAGAAGAAGAAAGGTGTCCCTGTCCCAGCTGCGACGGACAGTGACAGTGACTCAGATTATATGCCTGATCTTTCTAATCAACAAGATGTGTCTGATGATTGGGTGCCCTCAACAAATCTCCTTTGGGGAGATTCCACAGATTTGATACTTGACAGTCCTACTATCCCAGCTACGACGGATAGTGACTGTATGACTGCTAGATCAATAATGGAAAGTGTTACTGTCCTAGCTGCGACGAATAGTACCAATGCTAGCACTAGAGAGGGGGAAACCCTTCCTAACCTTGAGGCTTCTACATCATGAGGCCCAAATGATGACTTAGACATAGATTCCCATGAATATGAATGGGACTCACTTTCAGATGCAACAGTTGATCTGGAGATAGATATTGTCCATGCTTATAATACTCAACCCGATGCGACTAACGAGCTTAGTGTAGGACTAGAGGATTGTACTCCTCAAATTGCCTTAGTGGACAATGCTTCGTTTGGTAGGATGAGTCCTAATTCGGGTATCTTAGGAGAAGACTTGATGAACTCTGATTATATGGTCACCAAAGATGACACTTTTCGCATAAACAACATTGAACCAGTCATTGACCTACCCCTTGTTCACTTTGACCTAATTGACTGGTCTCAGCGCCATCAAGAGCCTACATTCCTCACCTTTCAGAATGATTACGAAATTGCCTGCTATTTGAATGCTCTTGAACCTATGGCTTCTTCCACCAGTGAACCAACAACCAGCATGACAAAGCCTGATATTAAGTACCTCAGTCTAAAAATAAAAGAGAGAAAAAAAGAAAAATAGGTCTGATGGCGAAAACCACTTTGTGGTGGTATCAGAACCAAAAATAGTAAAAAGAAATGACGCATCCGAGGGTGAAAACCTCTTTGAGGCACCTAAGGATGGGGTACTTAATAACTTGCTAAGTTATTTCCAAGATAGATCATCTGTATTGATTGAGCCAACAAAGCCAGTCAATTTAAACACAGAAGACAATCCTCAGATAGGCCATCTTGCTCAGTCTTTATCAGAAGAAGAGACCAAGGCATATGTACAATTTTTACAAAAAAAGAAAATTAATTTTGCATGGACCTATTCAAACATGCTAGGGCTTGACACAAATATTATAATGCATCACTTATCCATAGCTCCAAGCATCAAACCAGTGAAACAGAGACTCAAAAAAATGCATCCCCATGTAGCTCTACTTGTCAAAGGGGAATTAGAAAAACTTTTGAGCGCTAGATTTATTAGAGTCATCGATTATGCAGAATGGATCTCAAACATAGTACCCGTCTCCAAACATGATGGGTCCATTCATGTATGCACAGATTTTAGAGATTTAAACAAAGCATGCCCAAAGGATGATTTTCCACTTCCAAACATTGACATGATAATGGACATGATAGTGGGCTATGAGATATACTCTCTAATGGATGGTTTCTCTAGATATAACCAAATTAAAATAGCTCCTGAAGACCAAGAGAAAATAGCATTCACATGTGCATGGGGAACTTATTGCTGGAATGTCATGCCATTTGGATTAAAGAATGCGGGAGCAACCTACCAAAGAGCTATGACCACTATCTTTCATGATATGATGCATAAAAATATGGAAGATTATGTGGATGATGTATGCACCCTAAAATGGTCGCCTAGACTTTGGGCCCCATTTATTCAATTTATCAATCCTGAATCATTTTTATCAATAATCAATATTTTCAACAATATCAATTTCTTGATCAAGTCCTAATTTCGATCATATATTGGATTTTTATCCTATGGGCTAACCATTTATCCTAAGTCTTTATTTGATTAAAAGGAATATTTCCTCCCCTTTTAATAAATAAAAAGCCCCCACTTTCCTCTTATCCTAAGTTGCACAAATAAAACATTATTCATATTTTATAAAAAGGGAAAAAGCACTTTTTGTCTCACATGAGGTTCAAAAGTCAACACTTCACTCTCATTGGAGGATGTTTGTGCACATGGATTGCTCCTCTTTCAAGCTCCACCGCTGATTAAGATCTTTTGCCTCTTAATCTCCATGGTCCATTCCTTTGCATTTCTTATAAAAGGAGAGCTCTCTCCTTCATTTGCATATCCATGTTTTATGCTAATGTTATGCTGCAGGTTTTCTAGGTACATTTGGAGCTTTTGAGGATATTGAAGACTTGTTGCTTTCATCATTTTTAGTTGCATTTCATAATAGTTTTGCTTTCATAGTTACATTCATGGCATCATAGATTAGATTTCCTTTTATGCAATAGAATAGGCTCACATAGTTTAAATAGGAAGGATTTGTAATCCATTTCTATTTCCTTTCATAGATTAGTTGCATTGTACTTCCATTTTCATAGCATAGCTTGCACATTTGCATCTTCATCATAGTTGCATTTGCATTTCATTTCCATTTAGATTCTTGGAGACATTGGCACTCTTGCCCTTGTCTTCACTTGAATCTCTCATTGTGTGGTTGACTAGCAAGGTCACCTTCTTGTAGCTCTAGCTGAGAGCAAAACTCATAGTCCCTTGCAACTCCATGCATAGAGAGCTATGAGCCGCTTTGTGAGGCCTCACTCTTGAGTAACCTTGCATGTAATGGTTCATAGAAGTGCATATTTTAGTGTGTACAGATGATACCCTGGCAAAATCAAGAAAATGGGACACACACCTCGATGATCTGGAAGTAATTCTAGATCTCATGGAATAGTTTCAACTTAGATTGAATCCAAAGAAGTGCACATTTGGTGTCACCTCAGGCAAACTTTTAGGATTCATAATATTAGTAAAAGGTATCAAGGTTGATCCTGAAAAGGTCCAAGAAATTCTAGATATGCCACCTCCTCAAAATATCAGCTAAATGAGAAGTCTTCAAGGATGTCTTCAATCGATTAGGAGGTTTATTTCTCAGCTTGCAGATAGGGCGCAACCCTTTAACAAGACATTCCATAAGGGCACTTCTTGTGTTTGGAATGAGGAGTGTCAAAAAAGCCTAGATCAGATCAAACAATACTTGGCTAATCCTCCGATCCTAATGCCTCCTATTCCAGGGAAACCATTGATCCTATATATTTCAGCTACAGACACTTCCCTGGGGGCATTGTTGGCTTAATCAGATAATACTAGGAAAGAACGGGCCATATACTACATCAGCCGTACTCTAGTCTCCTATGAGATCAATTACAATAACATTGAGAAGTCTTGTCTTGCAGTGGTGTTTGCTTCTCAAAAGTTGCGCCACTACATGCTTGCTCACACCATATATTTGGTTGCCAAAATTGATCCTCTTAAATACTTGCTTAGTAAGGCTGCCCTCACGGATAGACTTGCTAAATGGATGATGGTCCTCCCTGAGTTCATGATAGTAGGCTGCTCTCGCTGACTCCCGTCGGAGCTCCAGTGCATCTGCCTGTGCCATCACCTCATGACATTCTATCTCTTCCTTGAGATCGGCTATTTATTGATCTTGCTCTGCCCTCAGATCCAGTAGCTGCTGATCTCTCACAGCTATAGTAATCTGAAGCTACTGTATCTCTGCCTCCTGAGCCTGTATCTGGGCTCTCAGATCCTCCCCACCTGCAGGCTGATCCTACTATGCCTCTGCCTGCCGGCAAGCTGGTCTCACCTCATCCTCAGGTGTCACCGATCTCTATCCCCGTGACCATTTCTGGCCACCTGATCTCGACCCCTCTCCTCTCTCCATCCTCATCACTCTCACCCTCCCACCATCTCCTCCATCCCCTCCCTCCCCTCCCTCCCCTCTGTCTCCTCCATCTCCCCTGTCATCCCCTCCATCTCCTCCTTGTGCTAGTACCTGTGCATCTAGTACTGTAAACCGAGGGAATGGCACCTTCCGCCACTCTACTTTGTAAGCTGCATCAGCTCCTGCATTGGCCACATCTAGGAAATACTCCCAGGGCTCGATCCTGATTCCCGCTATCTCTGCGACAGCCTGCTGATAGTCCAACATGGGTAGCCACCCATGACCCTCCTCATCCCTGGCCCTGGCATATGTAGTAGTTTTTGTAGAGACTCACTGCTACCTCCCGAACTGCCACCATACCCGACTGATGCAAAATCTCTCAACTATCTCTGCATACCGACCTACCAGTGGCCACATGCATAGCATGTAACTCAGCTCATCAGCTGCATCTCCCTAGACCTCCACCTCCCTGTATGGCCTCCATGTGAATGAGGCTATCTCATCTAGAATCCGCCTATAGTACATCACATCCCCACTATGGGCATGTGATATGAACCTAAGATACCGTTAGATGAAGGGGTACCTCCTCTCCCTCGACTGAACCCTAAGGTGCACCACAGCGATGTTCTCCCACGCCCATACCTGTGCCAGGATGGCACCGTATGCCCATGTCCGACCATCTCTGTAGATGATCTCGTGCAACTCATGGTACATCTCTACCAATATGGCAAGACCCCATGCCATCTACCGAGGCCTGCCGGCCAAGTCAACCAATAATCAAGCCCATCCGAGCGGGAATCCCTTCTGACTGCGATCAGTCATCAGGATCTATGAAATAATGGAAGCCACTATACATGACACTAGGTAGTCTCTGCCAAAATCATTTATCAGCCTCTCCCAGCTGATATGCCTATCCAGAATAGCAACATCTTGGAACATCTCCTGAACTAGTCGGTGCCCCTCAGTGACATCCTGATCATAGTACACCTGTGCCAACAAATAAATCATATCAGTTTTCATCATATGGAAATATTAATTTTATGATTATATCTCAAAACATGATTATACTCACCGGCTCGCCATGACATGGCACACGTAAGATCCTGTAGACGTCCTCTAGAGTGATCGACGCCTCTCCAGTAGGTAGGTGGAAGGTGTTGTGCTCACTATGCCATCTCTCGGCAAGAGCAGTCAACAACCCATGGTCCGCTTTGATGTACGGATATCTCAACAGATATCTGAATCTCATCGCTCTAATGTCGGCATTGCCCGAATCATCCAGATCTCGGACACACCGCAACCCAGTCACCTTCGGTGCTCTGATGATTAGCGCTGGAAAGACCTCTTGCAAGCTAAAACCAAGCCAGTTGTTAGCACATATCATGATGGATGTCTAAAAACTCAATATAAAGCATCTCTAAAGTGTAACATTATCTAGACCCATGTCATTTTTGCTCAAAAATGCGTAAAAAATCAAAATTTTAACCTGGGTGATATTCTTTTTTGGAGAAGTATCACGCGATACTTCTCCCTATAGCGGGGTGATAGACCTTATGCCGCGTGATACTTCACCCGGTATCGTGTGATCTTTCACCCATTATCATGTGATACTAGTGCCTTAGGTCACGTGATACTTTGGGGACCCGCGAAGTATCACCAGACATTTCTCCCCAAAGGGCGCGATACTTCTAAAGTATCACGCGATATTTCACCCAAACAAAATTTTTGAAATTAAAAAATTCAAAAAAGTGCTAAAAATAGCTATTAAATGCAAAAAATGACTCAAAAAGCTCAAGTTTTTCGAAAACATACCGGGGCAGGATACTGTGGTGGCTGGTTGTGCAACCGGGCGCACTTGAATCGATGCCTGTGGATGGGAACTCCTACTTGCTGGGCCATTTTCTCTCTCTAAAGCTCTGAAAATTCTCAAATCGCTAAAAGATAAATGATTTTTGAAAATGACATTTTGACCCCTTTTATAGTCTTTTGACTTTTTGACCTCATTTTCAAAACACCTCGAAATTGCGCAAAAAATTGCACCCCTAGCTAATTTTGACGTCCTAGATCCATTTTCAGACTCGAAATCGAAATCCAAGGTCATCTTCATAGTCAAAATCACATTTCAAAATCTTCTCTTCTTCTGCGCAGTTGACTGATCTTTTGAGGCCTAATCCTTCGATCTTTGTTGGGGCATCATCATTTCTTCATTTCCATGTCTTCCAAACTTCTAGTCTTTCATTCATGTTCATTCCATTCCCTCCTTTCTCACGTTTGACTGCATCTTTTCAGTCAGGCTGGGGCATGTTTTATTGCCTAATGGTTAACCTATTGACCTTTACCTTTGATTGTGATTTTATTCTGATTTGATCAAATCTTTATCAATTCGCTGTTCTCCTCTCTACCTGATTTAGATTTTGATTCCGAGGGGGCAGTACCTATGGGATTCTCATCCCCAATTGCTTGATTCTCTTGATTCAGACATCTTTTGTGAGCTTTTGCTCAAATTTGAGATTCTTATCTCTTACTTTGAATGTGATCCCGAATCGACCTCATGTTCAAAGGCCTTTTGTTTATGCTTTGTCTAGATATGATCCCAAATCGACCTCATATCTGAGTTGTTTTGTGATCCCAAATCGATCTTTGAGATGCTACTTCACCTTTGTGACATTTCAACAGATCCCTAGGATAGAGAACAAGGCTGCAGATGCCATGGCCACATTAGCTTCCCTTCTTCAGTTCGAGACACATGAATCTAGATTTGAATTCCTGGTGGAAGAGCTACACCATCCCATCTTTGAATCATCTGAAAGCCATGTCATTTGTGCCATTGTCACACACGAGTCTTCCTGATATGGTGCTATCTATTCATACCTTCGTGATGGCATCATTCCCGACACATTCAACCACTCTGAATGCCGAAACCTCATCCGTAATGCCTCTCGCCACACCCTCATCTCTACTGATTTATATAGGAGGGGTTTAGATGGCACGCTCCTTAGGTGCTTGGAAAAGGAGGAATCCAACCAAGCGTTAGTTGACATCCATGAGGGCATTTGTGGTGGACATTCTAATGGTCTCGCCATGACCCGAAGGTTGCTTAGGGTAGGATATTATTGGCCCACAATGTAGATAGACGTAGTAACCTTTGCTAAGTCATGTGAAAAATGTCAGAAACACGGAAACCTAATTCATGCTCCAGGTAGGGAGCTGATCCCTTCTATTTCTCATTGGCCGTTTCAGCGCTGGGCCTTTGATTTGGTTGGGCAAATTCATCCCAACTCATCAAGTGGAAAAAAGTTCATTATTACTGCCACTGACTACTTCACAAAATGGGTGGAAGCTGTGCCACTTTCTGTTGCTTCAGGAAGGACCATTTCTTTATTCATCTTGAATCATATTATTTGCCGATTTGGAGTGCCTTCTGAGATCATTACTGACAATGGAGGCCAATTTAAGAATAAGGACCTAAAGCATTTATGCAAAAAGTTTAAAATCAAGCAACATTGGTCCTCCATCTATTTTCCACAGGGAAACAGATAGGCAGAAGCCTCTAACAAAACCATTCTTAAGATTCTTCATAGGACAGTACACAAGAATTGTAGGGATTGGCACTTACAAATCAATCCAGCACTATGGGCTTACAGAACAAGCATTCGCACACCTACAGGAGCCACTCTTTTTTCTCTCACCTATGGCGCTGAAGTGGTATTGCCTTTAGAAGTTGAGATACCATCACTTAGAGTCTCACTCAAAGGTTTGATTACAAATGAGGATTACCGCGCCATGAGGTTACAAGAACTAGAACTTCTAGATGAGAAGCGTAAGGCTTTCTTTGATCACATGAGAGTGTATCAGAAGCGTATGTCCAAGGCATTCAACAAAAAGGTTCGCCATAGAGAATTTCAAATAGGTGATCTTGTTTTGTGAGAGAATCCTAAAAACCAACAGAACCGAGACCAAAAGGGCAAGTTTGAACCTAACTAGCTTGGACCATATGTCATCACAGCGGCTTTTGGTACCAGTGCATATTTACTGTCAGATCCTAATGGAGAATAGCTCCCTGATCCCATCAACATTGTGCACCTCAAGAAGTTCTATCCTTGATGCCCATTCTGTCTAGGGGCATCCTTTGTACATATTTTATGATCCTGACAAAATACCAAAAAAATTGATATATGATGCTGAAAAAATCCTAAAAAGTATAAAAAGTCTTGAAAAAATACAAAAAAAAATCAAAAAATTCAAAAATCCAAAAAAATAAAAAAAGTGAAAAAAAGAATCCAAGTGGTGAAAACCTGGAAATAGGCGCTACTTGAGGCTTTTGCACTCCTATTTGTTAGCATGCGTCCTTGACACTGAGCCTTTCCATCATGTCTTGACCTTATTTGGCTTAGTCTGGAATTGGTCTTTGTCTTTATCTAGGGGGCATAACTGTTAGCATTGGTCTTTTAGGTGCGTTTGTCTCTTGAGGCATTTCACAACAGGTGTTTTTCAACACCACCCCAAATAGTGTTTCTCAACACTACCCTTGCGTCGAGTGTTTCTCAACACTTATCAGATGTCTTACCCAATAGTCCAAGTATTTCTCCCTAAAGAAAATATGATACTTAGAGTTTGACTCTATGACCAACACACATGCACTTAAACAATCAACTCGTTGAGATATGTTGACTTTATTTTTCTTTGTGTGTTGTCTATGAGGATTTCTTTGATGAGTGGTCTCTCCCTGAGAAGTTTTTGATGATGCATAGCTAGAAGACTGAGGGAATGAGAACATGTTTTCTTTCTTTATCTGCTTGTAGGTATATTTTGTTGATCCTAACTATCATGAGCATTTATGCTGGTCCTACTTGACACTATGGATTGACAAGGTATTATCCTTGACTATTTTGCGAGTGCATGCTTCTAGTTATCCTGACTTTCATGTGTCTTGATACAAGCATAATCTCACCATATCAAACTTAGGTGATCTCACTGCATTAGTCATCTTGACCTCCATGTCTTTGATGCCTAGGTGGGATTTCTATATTTCTATCTGATAAAGATCATATTCATATCCACATAGTTATGCTAGTGTGCATTGTATGATCTTACGACGCTACCAATAATGCTCGATGATGATAATTAGATGTTTATAAGCGTTGTGACCTTGCAAGTCAACCACTTTCATAGTAGCTTGCATTTTTAGGGTCATGATAGTCTAGTTTTGCATTTCTTGCATATGGAGAGAGCTCTCATTTTCATCTTACATGGACCTATCAGTCGACTGTGCTCACCTTTTCTTCTTCTCGATCATGTCTTCCACTCCTTATCCTTTTCATCTCGAACCTATTCATCACAAGGGGTTAATCATATCATCATATCTATATCAAAACTATCATTTTCAAGAAACATAGGTCTATATCATACACATAAGAATTAAACATACATCTATGAGAGAGAACATATATAAGCATATACATAAGCATTTTGAGAAAAATGACAAGACAATATACATCCATCACAAGTGAGACAAATACACATGATACATCGAACATCTAGTAATCTCATAAATCTATAATAATGTCATGATATACAATACAATAGGAGATCCCAAAATCTGGATCAAAAGTCTCAGGATATGTCCAAAACATCTAAACCTAAAACCTAATCCTAAGACTCGCTACCACCCTCGTGAGGAGCTCGTGGTGGTGGAGGAGGCATGGTTCTCCTATCGAGTACCACATCTAATACCCCTACCCTCTGAGAGTATGATGGTGCTCTCTCACCCTCTGGGACGGCCTACAGGTAGAGTCCGTGATAGTAGGCTGCTCTCACTGACTTCCGTCAGAGCTCTAGTGCATCTGCCTGTGCCATCACCTCACGGTGTGCTATCTCTGCCCTGAGATCGGCTATCTACTGATCTCGCTCTGCCCTCAGATCTAGTAGCTGTTGATCTCTCATGGCTATAGTAATCTAAAGTTGTTGTATCTCCACCTCTTGAGCCTATATCTGGGCTCTCAGATCCTCCCCACCGGCTCTCAGTATCTGGCCTGTATCTGGGAGGGGAGGCAGGCTGATCTTCCTGTGCCTCTACCTACCGGCGAGCTGGTCTTGCCTCATCCTCGGGTGTCACCGATCTCTGTCCCCATGACCATTTTTGGAAACCTGATCTCGACCCCTCTCCTCTCTCCATCCTCCTCCCTCTCCCCCTCACACCATCTCCTCCATCCCCTCCCTCCCCTCCCTCCCCTCCGTCATCCCCTTCATCTCCTCCCTGTGCTAGTACCTGTGGATCTGGTACTGTAAACCAAGGGAATGGCACCCTTCACCACTCTGCTCTGTAAGCTGCATCAGGTCCTGCATCGGCCACATCTAGGAAATACTCCTAGGGCTCCCTCCTGATACCCACTGTCTTTGCGATAGCCTGCTGATAGTCCAACATGGGTAGCCACCCATGACCCTCCTTGTCCATGGCCCTGGCATATGTAGTAGTCTCTGTAGAGACTTGTTGCTACCTCCCAAACTATCACCATACCTGAGTGATGCAGAATCTCTCAACTATCTCTACATACCGACCTACTAGTGGCCGCGTGCACAGCATGTAGCTCAGCTCATCGGCTGCATCTCCCTAGACCTCCACCTCCCTGTATGGCCTCCATGTGAATGAGGCTATCTCATCTAGAATCCACCTGTAGTACATCACATCCCTAGAATGGGCATGTGATATGAACTCAAGGTACCTATAGATGAAGGGGTACCTCCTCTCCCTAGGCTGAACCCTGGGGTGCACCACAGCGATGTGCTCCCATGCCCATACCTGTGCTAGGATGGCACCGCATGCCCATGTCTGACTATTTCTGTAGACGATCTCATGCAACTCATGGTACATCTGTGCCAATATGGTAGGACCCCATGCCATCCACCGAGGCCTGCCGACCAAGTCAACCAATAATTGAGCCCATTCGAGTAGGAATCCCTTTTGACTGTGATCAGTCATCAGGATCTGTGAAATAATAGAAGCCACTATACATGACACTGGGTAGTCTCTACCAAAATCATCTATTAGCCTCTCCCAGCTGATATGCCTATCCAAAATAGTGACATCTTGGAACATCTCCTGAACCAGTCGGTGCCCCTCAGTGGCATCCTGATCATAGTACACCTATGCCAACAAACAAATCATGTCAGTTTTCATTATATGGAAACATTACTTTTATGATTATATCTCACAACATGATTATACTCACTGGCTCACCATGACATGGCACACGTAAGATCCTGTAGATGTCCTCTAGAGTGATCGACGCCTCTCCAGTAGGCAGGTGGAAGGTGTTGTGCTCACTATGCCATCTCTCAGTAAGATCAGTCAACAACCCATGGTCTGCTCTGATGTATGGGTATCTCAACAGATATCTGAATCCCATCGCTCTGATGTCAGCATTACCCGGATCATCCAGATCTCGGACACACCGCAACCCAGTCACCTTCGGCGCTCTGATGATCAGCGCTGGAAAGACCTCCTGCAAGCCAAAACTAAGCCAGTTGTTAGCACATATCATGATGGATGTCTAAAAACTTAGTATAAAGCATCTCTAAAGAGTAACATTGTCTAGACCCATGTCATTTTTGCTCAAAAATACGTAAAAAATCAAAATTTTAACATGGGTGATATTCTTTTTTGGAGAAGTATCGCATGATACTTCTCCCTATAGCAGGGTGATAGACCTTATGCCACATGATACTTCACCTGATATCATGCAATCTTTCACCCATTATCGTTTGATACTGGTGCCTTAGGTCGCGCGATACTTTGGGGACCCGCGAAGTATCGCGAGACATTTCTTCCCAAAGGGCGTGATACTTCTAAAGTATCACGCGATATTTTGCCCAAACAAAATTTTTTAAATTTAAAAATTTGAAAAAGGTGCTAAAAATAGCTATTAAATGCAAAAAATGACTCAAAAAGCTCAAGTTTTTCGAATACATACCGGGGGAGGATATTGTGATGGCCGGTTGTGCAATCGGGCGCGCTCAAATTGATGCCTGTGGATGGAAACTCCTGCTTGCTAGGCCATTTTCTCTCTCTAAAGCTCTGAAAATTCTCAAATTGCTAAAAGACAAATAATTTTTAAAAATTTTGACCTCTTTTATAGCCTTTTGACTTTTTGACCTCATTTTCAAAACACCTCAGAATTGCGGAAAAAATTGCACCCCTAGCTAATTTCGATGTCCTGGATCCATTTTCGGACTCGAAATCAAAATCCGAGGTCATCTTTCAAAATTGCATTTCAAAATCTTCCCTTCTTCTACGCAGTTGATTGATCTTTTGAGGCCTAATCCTTCGATCTTTGTTGGGGCATCGTCATTTCTTCATTTCCATGTCTTCCAAACTTCTAGTCTTTCATTCATGTTCATTCCATTCCCTCCTTTCTCACGTTTGACTGCATCTTTTCAATCAGGCTGGGGCATGTTTTATTGCCTAATGGTTAACCTATTGACCTTTACCTTCGATTGTGATTTCATTCTGATTTGATCAAATCCTTATCAATTCGTTGTTCTCCTCTCTACCTGATTTCAATTTTTATTTCGAGGGGGCAGTACCTATGGGATTCTCATCCCCAATTGCTTGATTCTCTTGATTCAGACATCTTTTGTGAGCTTTTGCTCAAATTTGAGATTCTTATCTCTTACTTTGAATGTGATCCCGAATCGACCTCATGTTCAAAGGCCTTTTGTTTATGCTTTGTCCGGATATGATCCCGAATCGACCTCATATCTGAGTTGTTTCGTGATCCCAAATCGATCTCACATTTCAACTTCATTCTTTGACTACATGTGTTCCCAAATCGATCACACATTAGTCAAAGAGGGGCAAATATATGCACCCTAAAATGGTCGCCTAGACTTCAGGCCCCATTTATTTGATTTATCAATCTTGAATCATTTTTATCAAGAATTAATATTTTCAACAACATCAATTTCTTGATCAAATCTTAATTTCGATCATATATTGAATTTTTATCCTTGGGCTAACCATTTATCCTAAGTCTTTATTTAATTAAAAAGAATATTTCCTCCCCTTTTATTAAATAAAAAACCCCCACTTTCCTCTTATCCTAAGTTGCACAAATAAAGTATTATTCATATTTTATAAAAAGGAGAAAAGCACTTTTTGTCTCATATGGACATAAAGTCAACTCTTATTTTCCTATTGGAAGATACTTGTGCACATGGATTGCTCCTCTTTCAAGCTCCACCGTTGATTGAGACTTTTTGCCTCTTAATCTCAATGGTCCATTTCACCTCATTTCTTATAAAAGGAGAGCTTTCTCCTCCATTTGCATACCACGTTTTTATGCTAATGTTATGCTGCAGGTTTTAGGTGCATTTGGAGTTTTTGAGGATATTGAAGACTTGTTTCTTTCATCCTTTAGTTGCATATTTTCTTTTATAGTTGCATGATAATGGCATTCATATTATAGATTTCCTTTTATGCAATAGAATAAGCTCACATAGTCTAAATAGGAGGCATTGTAATCCATTGCTATTTCCTTTCATAGATTAGTTGCATTGTACTTTCATTTTCATAGCTTAGATTGCATTCCCACTTAGATTTGCATTGCATTGCATATTTGGATTCTTGGAGATATTGGCATTGTTGCCCTTGTCTTCACTTTAATCTCTCATTGTGTGGTTGACTAGCAAGGTCACAAGCTTGTAGTTCTAGCTGAGAGCAAACACATCATAGTCCCTTGCAACTCCATGCATAGAGAGCTATGAGCCACTTTGTGAGGCCCCATTCTTGAGCAACCTTGCATGTAATGGTTGATAGAAGTGCACCATTTTAGTTTGTACAACTAGCATATTAATGATAATTTAAAATATTAACATCTAAGTATAATGAGTAGTCAATTAATTCTTAAAGAAGTATGAGGCTCATCCCAAACTGTCATAGTTTAGGTCTATAATTCTATTTTTATGCTTTCAGTTGATACTATTTGAGACTAGTGGATACTTGGATACATATGTTATTTTTGAGGATCTGTAAGCTCATGTACCATGTTATTATACATTATGTTGATGTGAACATATTCAGGTGATAAGCTATGGTTATTTATGCAGTTATTTTTATGGTTAAGTTTAAAAGATGCATTGTGTGAGATATACATGTTAGGATATATCAGAATGAAGATATTATTTTAATTTTCCAATGTGTAAAGGAATGGAGATGTAAGTGGTGTATGTATTACATTATGTACTATGTTATGTTTATATGTGGATTTATTGTCCATCTACTTATGTGTGCATTGAGTGTGTAGGGAGTTGACAATGGTATTAAATTTGAGGTTTCAGGAACTAACCTATATATATATCCACTATGATGCTAAGGTCTTCTCTGTGAAGAGACATGGACCTCGTTGTTATGTATTTTATTCGAGAAAGTGTGAAGCATGATTGTATTTAAATTAGTTTTGTAAAATATTATGCCTAATCTATTTATGTGTGTCACTTGACACCTATGTCTATGTGTGTTGGTCTTGCTAATAAATGTAACTAGCGTAGACCTAGTCTTGACCCAAGGGTTACCTAGTGTAGTACCCATCCATACCCTATCGTTTAGGAAGACTAGATTGGGTCAAGGGAGTTGAAACTCAGAGGTTAACTTCAAGTGGAATTTAAGAGGACCAAATAAGATTCTAGAAAGTAGTTAGGGTTATTTTTGACCGCCCTACTTGGTACCTTAGGGGTTAGGGGTCATTTTCAACCCATTAAGAGCCTTGAAACTCATTTATGACACCCCTAAAATATCCCCTTTTTAAAGTGGCGAAAATTGAAGAGTTCGAGAATTTTGGGCAAAGTATTATATCCTTCCTATGTAAGACATTAATGTCACTTATTAGGACCTTGACTTAGGAAGGAAGGAGAAGACTCTAGAGCCTTTCTCATTAATGTACCAATCAAATATTCCTAGGCTAGAGCCTTTTTAAGGAGATTTAGAGAGGAAAGTGAGATTGTTCACCCACTTTCTACTCTTAGAGACCCCTAGTTTTGGAGGAGGAAAGAGGCATAAAGAGGAGAAAGATTTACAATTCCTTCATTTCACCTTGAGCTTGGACTTAAGGTTGAAGTTTTCGTAAGAAATTGTAGTGTAAAAAATAACACAAGATTATTACACTCCCAAGGGTGAGTGTGCCTTGATGACCCCCACAAAGAAATATGTAACACATATAATAAGAAATAACACTTGCATACCTCCATGAAAACCCATGGAGTTGAAACAAATAACAAGAAACTCCATTAAAACTACCATATATACTTTATGTGTATAAAAATTACCCGAAAGATGGTAGACCTAGATCAGAAAGGTATAGCTTCTCATTCTTGTTTAAATCTTGTTGTAGAAAGCTTACTCATTTATTTTTTCATTTCTATTTTATTAGATCACATTTTTTTTGTATGTTAATTTTATTTTTCTTTTTTTTAAGAAAAAGAGAAGAGAATGGAAGGGTCAAAGCCTCCTCCTTCACTACCTCTGCCATGGTTATTGCTCTCATAGACCTTGGGGTTCGCATAGCTATGGTTACCATAGACTGTGGTTTCTACCCAGGGTTGTGGTCTCCATAGCTAGTGGTGCACCCATGGTTGTGGATGCCATAGCCCGCGGGTAGCCCCACAGTTGTGGTCACCACAGTCCATGGGGAGCCCACAATTGTAGTCACCATAGTCTGTGGGAAGCCCATGGTTGTGGCAGGTTCAACTGACCCTAGCCCTGTAGGGTTAGGATTTGGTAAAATAAAATAAAAATTAATTTTTTTAAATATATGTATTATTAGATTTCTTTTAAAGCTTAATTTATTTTTTTAGAAAAAACTTGACACTTGCTTTTTTTTTTTTTTAAAGTAGTTTTATTAATTAATTTTAAATCTAGTCATCTCTTAAATTCATTTATTTTTTGAATATATTTTTTTTTAAACAAAAGAATACATCTTATTTATAGTCATATATTTTTGTATAAATATATATTTGAATATAATCAATAGATTATATATGAATATATATTTATAAATAAATATTTATTATTTATATGCATTCAAGTATATTATTTTTTTAAACAAGAGTGATAGTTAAGTAAGGAATGTATTTTTTTTTTTCTAACATGAGATTACATAAAAACAATAAGGTGAAAATGAGCATTTCCAGATTTAAATGAATTACATACAACTTTAGAAGTAGAACTGTCATATTTTCATGTCTTTTTTTTAAGTCACTTAATTTGCTAAAAATATGGAATCGACATCAATACATATTCTCTTTAAGCCGAAGATTCCAAAATCAAAACTCTCTTTAAGATAAAAGAAACTATGAAAAGAATTATTTCAAAACTAAAATAGAAAACCTAAGAGGTACATTTCTCTATTTTTTTTTATAACAATAAGGGAAACTTATTTTTTTATAAACTATTTAAACACGTGTAATGATTGCAATGAATAAAATCACAACCCCTCTTAGATTTCAAAGGTAAGAACATATGTATAAAAATTTAATCATACTCTTTCTAGATTTATTTATAAAACAACCAATACCAGCCAAATTTTACAGATCTTAAAGCAAGTAAGTCTAGCTTACCATGGAAACCATAAATTTTACTTTTGCATTCAAAATTAGGAAATTATTTTACAAAATATGTACACATTATACCCTATTACAAATTTATTCATTTCAAAGGGGTCCCTTAAGGACATTTTTTTCTCTAGATCTTCATATTTCTACACCTATAACAATTAAACTATTGAAAATCATTTTGAACATAAAATTTAATAACATTTTTTATAATAGTAATGTGTATTTTTAAAGGAACATTTATATTGTAAAGCATAAATTATTTTACAAAAAGGATAAATATATTATTTAAAAAATGTAGACTTGACAAACCAATGTCTTGTCAGAGTCGATATCAACATAGAGCTCGAGTAGACTCAAACCCAAGACCTCCTAGATGAGAGGCTCACAACTTACCGTTGTTCTACAGGGTGTTCCCTACGAGGATAAAAATACTTAGAGAATGTATATTTTTAAATTTATTTTCCTATTTCCTTATGTTTCCACTTCTGTGAAATAGTGACCTTAATATATAGTGAAAATTTTACATTCACAAGAAATAAAAAATAAATACATTAACCAGGTCAGATATATTTAAAATTATACTTTTTAGGAATTTTATAATTGATGATGGTGAATTTGAATTAGTCTTTATAAATCTATTCAAAACCAACCACAAGTCTAGATCTATAAAATAAATTCAATAATATATCAATAGAGTTCATCCCCATGAATGCAAACACGTGAAATAAAATATATCATCACACTCACACGATACTTGACCTAAATATAGTTTTCATAAATCCTTCAAGGAACTTGTATTGAATTGTATTTTATTCCGAATTTTTAGCACCTGAAGAAGATTGTATTAAATAAATGGAGTGCGATTGATTGATGTTGATATAGGTAAAATGCAAGATAAATCATAACACAAAAATAATGCAAATAAGAAAGAGTCCTCAAAATCATAAGTTTGTTGTTTGCATTCAATGAATAATGATTGATCCCATTAGTCTTCTTAGTTGGCCTTATTTGCCTTTCTTGTTGTAAAATGAGGAAGACAAATCTTCTTTTATAGAAGTCCTTAAGAGAATCAATAGTTGAGATTAAGATGTTAAAAGATGAATAGGTAAGATAAGAGGGTAGGTGAGAATTAATAAGATTAAGAGGCCAATTTTAATGAAGGGATTATATTAAGTGGTAAGTGAGGTTTATATAGAAATATTGACTATTAGTAGTATATCTTTGAATTTAGTAAATCTAGACATGTTTAATGAAAAAGGACAAATGAATAGATAAGTTACATTTGTAACATGCTTATGCAATTAGATTTGATCCATGTAAGTGTTCACATGATTGGTCAATAGTATAAGATTGTGATTCATTTAAATCAAGAAAGATATAATGTAATTAATTGTAGAAAGGAGAGTTTAAAATAGGAATTAAATAAGTGAATATTTATTTAATCATGAGCTAGAAAAAGCTTAATGAATTAGATAAATAAATAGTGAAGTTTAATTAAATAATAGAGGAAGAAGGTAATGAATCAATTATTTAAGTAATATTTATTTAATTAATAGAGGATTTTTTATAAAATATTTAAATTAAAAAAAATCTTATTTTATTATATAAAGATATTTTTAGGTGTCTACAATAATAACAAGTTCCCACTTCTAAATAAATTCATGACTTTAAAATTTGAGGGTTTCCGCCAAAGAAGGTTTATTTGAGGCAGTTTTATCTAATCCTCTTCAAACAAAATTATTTAAATGGAACCTCTCATGACTTGAACTATTATATTTTAAAAAAATTATGCAATTTCAAGAAAAACACAAATGAATGGATGTTCCAAAAGTGAGATATACTATTGTTGGATCATGCTACATAAATTTAACCAACTTAGGGATCAAAGAGCACTTACTAGGATGGAGTTGTAAATGCAGTTCTTATTTTCAAAATCTAACCTTATTTTTTAATTTCTAGTATTCCTCTTTTTGAAAAATATAGGCATATTGAACTATTGAGCAACCTTATATGTAAGAAATGATATTGGAAGCTTTGGGATTATATAATCATATTCAAAAATTCAATTTTCTTTCGAAAGAGGTAAAATTATTTATAAATCTTATCAATATTTTATGTAACTACAAACCACATGAACAACAAGGCATCTCAATAAATTAGTTTTAGGCCTATACTTGATCATACATTTTATCATACAATTTATTAATTGACTAAAATAAAAAGGGGCCTCTATTTTGAATTTTAGTTATGAAATAATTATCGTCAAATATGCTTCAAAAATATTAGATAGGTGTTGTGATTGTTTTGCTACTATAAGTGTATCATTGTTAGAGTTTCCTTGAATATTGAATCTTTCAATACCCACTTATACGTAAAACTTCTAGTTATGATCTTCAACTCCTTATAACTTTAAAATAATATTAAACTTTTTGAAGTACCAAATTTTAATAGAGAACAAAAAGCTATGGAGTATGGTCACATTGTATGTTTATAGGAAATGTAATTGAAGCAATTATTTTGAAATAAGATCTTTCTTATAATTCCTTATCCTTTATTTGTAACGTGCATTTCTTGCATGGATATGTTGGATGTTTTATGTGGAAGCATGTTTGTATAAATGGACATATGCTTATTTAGCGACTTTAAAATTCATGAGTTTTTCTAATTTATAGTTAACCCATTCAATTATGAAAGAGAGGAAAGTATATTTTATCTCATTCTCATATTTTTATACCATACAACTTTTCAAATGTTGAAATTAGATTTACAAATACAAAAATTATAAGGTTTGATATATTTGTTATGTTAATAATAATTTTAAGACCATTATCATTCAATTTAGGATAAAAGATTAAAAAAATTATAATACTTTTAACCTTACATAATTGAAAACTCTTTAAAATTTAAGATTTCATCGCCCCCTTAATTTTAGGTCATTATTCTATATATATACCCTTTAAACTTGATACTATAATCGTATAATTTAATTTGATAAAATCTATAAATAAACAAGAGCTCTGGTTGAGCTAGAGTCCCTGCCTTGTGTGAGTGTTAGAAAGTAGATGAAGCAGGTACCAAATTTTTTTTGCAATTGTGTGGCTTCGGGATATAATCAGACAATTTAGCTCACTATGTCAACCTTCAAGCATTTTTCTTCCACCTTTTCCAATATTTGGAAGATTGACCCTATTTGCACACAATGACACTCATATCATTAATGACATTGTGTTGAAATAGTGTCATTTTAACTGTTCATTGGTTGTGCATGCAATTTACATAAACATAAAAGAAAATTCTAAAAAGTGGTATTGGATAGAATCAATTGTAACTTATTCAATGTTATATCAACTGGTAGGATTCATTAACAAGATTCTAAATAACAACTTTAACATCCATTATTTTTATTAACTATAAGTTACCAAAACAAAAGCTTTTAGTGGAAAGTTCTTCTTGCACCTAGGATGATAGGTACTCTATAGTGAAGTGGGGGATGTTGTGGGGTGAGGGATCATCCTTAAACTCGAAACTCCTATGATCTGTGATTTGAAGCCCAACATGACCTACAAAATGCTCAACATTATGGCACACTATTTATCATTTATAAAGATGAAGAATATTATAAAAGCGTGCAAGTAAAATAGAAGCAAAAATATTAGAAATTTGTAAGTAATATCTATCACCAAAAGAACATTAGAGCCATTACAAATACATAGGATGGTTGCATTAAACTCATGTACATTAATTTTTTATAAGAGAAATACTGCAGTTGAGCTTTCTCTCTTTTTCTATGTGTGGGGATTATTTTGAATTTTGGAGTATCTTTTGAATGAGAACATTCATTGAATGCACCTAACTCTAGATATGGTTGTGAATGTTAGCCCCTCTCTCTTTATTTTGTTAATGTTCCCTCTCTGTATTTTGTGTGCCTCTGCACATAGCTAATTATGGCTTCACAATCATGAGTGGTATTTGGAACAAATATGTCAGTTGTGTTTACCAAACATGGATCATTGCGAGAGTGTTTCAAAGAGTTAGACATCTACCATAAATTTCATAATTAAAGAATATAAGAGCATTGAAAGAAGTAATTTTACAAATTCTTAAAAGTATTTCATAATGTAAAAATATAATAGTACTCAAATAAATAATGTCATAAATACCCAAACGTACTTGATCAATAATTCTTCAGTATATGTAAAATTCTGTAAATAATTAAAAGTAGTTTTCAAAACTATAAAAACATAAAATTTAGAACTTAACAATCAAACCAAATTATTTTAAAATGTAATCATATTATTTTTCGTCTTTCATCAAATTCAATATATGCTTTTTTCAATATTAATCCCTGAAAAAATCTAAAATTCTCTCTAAAATAACTAATCCTTGAATAATTTTAAACCAATAAATTAATGCCTTAACAAATGTAAAATCTTATAAATAAAAAATTAAATTTTTCAAAGTAAATAAAATAATAAATGTAAAGTAAAACAAAGACTAATATATAGTTCAAGTAAAAATAATTTTCTAAACTAAAATTTCTTTAGTAACTAAAAATTATTGAAAGAAATTATTGGAAATTTTTAAATCTAAAATTTAAATAATAATTGCTCTAATTTCATTAAATGTGTCTATTTTCATTTTCAGAGCTGAGCAATATTTCTAAAATGCCTTGAAATTTTGCAGGAACATCTGCTCGCAAATTTCTTGACAAACTTTTTACTCCCTTGCTTTTTTTTTTTTGGAATTATTTTCTTTTTTGGGCACGAGGTTTTTTAATGCAGGAAGAGCCTATCATTCTTTTTCAACTTAAAAAGCATATACTTAAATATTCAAAATTATATTAATTATTTAAATAATAATTTTTTTTAATTTTTTAAGTTCAGTGAGGCCCTTCCAGACTCTACTGGGGCACTGTTTGATGGGCCATTGATTTTCTCATGGATCTAAAAGGGGGTTTCATTTCTCCCGTGGAAAAAACACCAATTTGATAAAATCACTTTTACACAGACAAATCTAAAATTAAGAACTCAGAGTAAATACAAATAACCGCAGAATAATGCACTAAAATCGAGACCACAAACCAACAACACACTAAGCTGAAATATTTGACATTTCGAAACAGCAATAAGAAAAAACGTAAATAGGAATGTTTATAAGATTTAGAAAGATTCACTAGAAATAACGTTAGTGATAGCAATGTCGACGGTGTATTAAATTATGTAAATGAAGAATGAAAAATTATGGTTAGAAAAGACTATTAAACCGATGACAGCATTGAGAGGCGTTCTTGGAAAAGAAATCCTTCTTGTATCATTTTCAGAATTTAGTTTGGAGGAAAAGAAATTCTACTTACCAGAAGACAAACACAAATTGAAGGTGTTATGACTCAGTAGCCTTGATGCGCATAAAGCTGCAACCACAGATGACAATGTTGTACGGAAAAAGAGCATACGAAGAAGAATGTCGTAGGTTGGGTCAACCACAGATGACAATGTTGTTCTGTGCAGGCTTTCAACGTTTCCGACAGTTGCAGAAAGGTGTTTCTTTGAAGGCTTTCGGAACATGGCAATACCGAGGGTGTTCTCCCCAACGCAGATTGGCACAGGCAAGTTTGTACAATCGGAATGGAGTTGTATGCAGACAGCCCCGTTTTACCGGCCGAGAATTTCCGAGTTCTGTGTACTGGCGAGAAGGGCGCTGGCCGGTCCGGTAAGCCCCTGCACCCAAGAGTTCCAAGTTCTACCAAGGGATACCAGGGTTTATGTGCCAGGGCGGCGACGGCACGTGTGGGGAATCAGTCTATGGGACCAAATTCCCGACGAGAATTTCTCCAAGCAGCAGTACACAGGCCCTGCGATATTATCCATGGCCAACGCTACCAGTTTTTTATCTGCACTGCACAGACTTCCTGGCTGGATGACAGACATGTTGTGTTTGGTCAAGTTGTGGATGTAATAGATGTGAGCGAAATTGAGAAGGTGGGATCCTGCGGCGGCAACAGCTCTAAGCGTATGGTCATTGCCAACAGTGGTCAACTTTGAATAAATTCGTTCCAATTACCAGTAGGATTTCGATAAGTATCGTGTAGCCCATTCTGGGCTTTTTTCGGCTTACTATAGTAGTAGTGAACGCTAACGTTATCTCTATTACGGGGTAATTAGAATTAACTTAATCTCCACGACGGAGACTAGGCTGCTTAGAAATAGAGTTAAAGGTTCTTTTGCACTGTATGTGATGAATTGAATTGGTTTTTGACAAAAATAAAATAAAAATAGTGAAGATCATTTTCCTCACTTTTCAATCCATGAAACAGGCAAATCGTTTGTGGGAGTGAGGATATTACGGACAGCGTTATCTGCAGATACATTGCCCGCAGGACCTGCACTGGTGGTGACATACAAGAACCAGGGTTTGGATCACTTACTCCAGGCTTGTTTAAAGTTCTGCCCTGAAGGTGTCGTGAGAGTGGGAGGCAGAAGCAGAGAGTCAACCTTAGAAAGGTTCAATTTGTTCTCATTACTACCCATGTCTGATGAATTCACGCCGGATTTAGTTGACAACACAAGAAAACTAGAGCGTGCTCAAAGAGAAATCGAGGAAGCTCTGAAGCGGCCACAGGAAAGCCGCGATTTAAATTCAGAATCTGTACTTCGCCAAACCTATAAACTCTGTAGACTGGGACTAGTTCATGAAAGAGGAAAATCAAAAGGAAAATGGGGATATTTAGAGTCAAGCGGAGCAGAAGACTGGGCGTCTTCACAGCTTCTGTTGAGCGATCCAAGTTTTGGAGCTCATCTAATGGAGTCTTCCAGAAAGAAGAAGCGTTCAGTGGAAATTTCTAGAATATTATTATTGTTATTTTTTGAATTGAAAAAATAATAAAATTTATGGGAAAATTAGGAGTAGCCAATCAGAAAAAAGAAATTAATAATTAAAAATTAATTTTAAAATAAAACAATACAAATATGTCTCTAAACTTTAGAACTTCAATAATTTTTATTGTAGAAATTAATTAGAAATAAGCAAATGAAAACATTAGTTCCCTGCCTATATATAGGCAGGGACTAATAATGAAATAAAAATCGTATGATTGCCTCTTTATTTTTCTTACGCTGCCTGATCTACGCATAGTGCTTACGTTAAATTTAGTCAGCTTTTGTTGGCTACAGAGCAGTTTTCATGGGAAAGACGCAAGAAACCAATTGCCAGAATTGTGCTTAATATTCTTCCATGAAGTCGACGGTACGTAGAATGAGAACTCATTTTACTCACCCACTTGCCCATTTGCTCATTTTCTTAAGTTTGACCAACCTTTCCTGACCAAATTTCTTATTATCCCATCTGTCACGAAAGCTACAAGGGGAGAGATAATTTCTCCCTCTTATCCAGTTTGACCAATTCCGATATATACTTGTAATATAAGAGAATGAAACTATTCATATTCATTGAGCCAAACAAAATAAATCCTATAATTGGGACATACAGATGTAAAATGATCTATAATTTAACAAGAAGGAAATGCTCGCGTAAGTCAATATTGGTGGAATTTGACTCTTGAAATGTGTTGTAGAGAAGCTATAGAAAGTAAATAGAAATATGTAAAATTTTTGATAATTATTAAATGTATTAATTTTCTGTAATTTATAGTAGTTAGCAAAATTGTTTTTTGTTTCAATTGTCTATACATTATTTAGCATCAATATTTTGGATCACATTCTATGATCTAAACTGTTTTGCTTTTTTTTTCTTTATGTTCTTATAGAATCTTAGGAAAAATATTCTTTGAGACTAAGTTATATGGGAGAAATATTATTGATTTAGCTATTTAGGTTTAATATATTCTTTTGAATGTCATTTTTTAGTTTCAAGGCATACTTGGAAAGATCTAAGCACATAATTTATTAAGTGGGGTTGAATGTGATAGTGCAAATTTGCAAAAATACTTATCCCTTAGGGAAGCCAAGTTCCTATGTGTTGTAAGTGTAGTAGAGAAGACAAGGGATTTGATAAGATTTTATGGAATGTTTAGAGTGGGAAGGAAAAGAGGTTCATCATGTCATGAATAAAGAGGCTAAGATAAAATGGATGTGTCAATATTAGAGAAAAATTGTGGAGTATTGATAGGGAGATAGGGAGCTAATAGTAAGGAGGAGATTGATTGAGAGGGATAGGCCATGCAAATGGTTGAATGAAGAAATTATTTTAGTGGTGATACAGTAAAGAGTACATGTAAATTTATCAATCTTGAACAATAGAGCTCAAAAACATATAAAAATAAAAATAAAAATAAAAAAATGGAAGAGTACTTGGAAAATTTAGAAGAGTATGCACAAGAAATTCTAAATATTAGTAAGAACGATTTTATGTGATGCCCAAAGTAAGTCATTTGTTAGAACATGTGTTTGATACATACTAGGTTTAGCATTTCAATTGTCTAGAAATATAAAATTTTAAATTGTAAATTTGCACAGTGGCATATTGATGTAAAGGAGTCCATAAGAGTAGCATTAAGATGTAAAAGTGTATTTAGGCAATCAAGCTATAAGTGATTGTAAGTTTATTACGTGCGATATTTGTAGGCTAGCAAATAAGGAAAAATAAGTCCATGTACATAAAAAGGGATATAAAACTAAACTATTATATAAATATAAGGCGTTAAGAAAGTATATAAATATAAGGTGTAATTTGTGAATTGGGTAATTTTTTATGTTAAGTTTGACTTCAATTTAATAGGTAGACAGAAGTAGTTGAAAATATGGGCTAGAGAAAAATAAATCATAAAAATATAAAATATAGAAAAGATACTATAAAAGTTATATATATTGGAACATATGTTTCTTAATTTTTTATTCACTTTCTTCTTCATTCAAGTAGGCTTGAACCTTGAATTAAAACTATAAAAGAAAATGTCATTATTTTTTTCTAATCTAAGAAATTCTTCAAAAGAAACCACACATATTTAAATCTAATTACACTAAAATGTCAAGTAGGCTCATTCCAACAAAATATAAAGGGACTTATAGTAGCTAACTAAAATAATAATATACTAGACTAGGTATTGGTTGTGATAGAGTTATCAAAAGGGACTAGGCTATAAAAATTTTAAAATCAATAATGACCATGTTATTTCTACTTTAAAAGTGGGCTCAAAAAGTAAACACAATTTACATTAGAATTAAATTAGTAGGCTCTCATGGCTACAAGAGAATTTGGCTTGAAATTCGTGCTCTTTAAACATTATCAATTTCTTAAAGGGTGCTCAAAATATTGGTTGGGTGATCAAGAGATTAATCTTGGATTGTATTAATTATCTTAATACTCTAGAAGATTATAAAATTTCACACATCTTTCATGAAGGGAACAAGGGACTAGACAGATTTGTTGATTTTGCCATGTATAGTAACCTAGTATTATTTGGTGGGAGACTAATGACTGAATCCCCATCAAAATCAAAATGCTTATTGATGATGGTAGTTGATCTGGCTAAATTGATAGATTTCTTAATAATGATGACCATTTACTCTTCATTCATGTGATTGGCCAGTCTGAGTTTTCCTTTTCTCGTGTCACTGAAAGAAAATGAAAACCCTTCAAGAACAAATGTTTTGTGCTAGCCTAGTATTTTTGGCATCATGTTTCCCCTTATACCTTTTCTAGTATTGTAACAACATTAATGGTGAAAGGAATAGGGTAGAGCACACTTTTGATTAGAAATGAGAGGATAATCACCTTGTATGGGTAAATATTTTGGTAGGAGGTGTTAGCACCTTGAAAAAATTTCATGGCTCTGGCCCTTTTCTTCCGGTCTCTGTAGTAGATTTTAGGTCTCTGGCCTTAAACCCTTGGTTCAAATTTTTGACAAAACTAGCCATTGGTGTGAGAACCCTTTGAAAAACCCTGGCCTTGTTCTAATTTTGCATTACCTTTTTGAATCACTTAAAACCTCTAAAACACATGCTTAATCATTTTCCCCTTTGTTGCATGATCACGTGAACATTTTTTATGTTACACGATCTTGTGACTAAAGGTTTTATACCTCCGGCGGCCTTTAATTTTCCTAAACATTGCGTCTAATATTTCCTATGTTTTGACTTCATTCTTTCCTGGACCCGGCTCTCTGACACCATCTTGATCCAATGGTTGTCATGAAACCGCAAAGGTTTTGTCAAAGGCTTGCGCTTTTGCGATGACCGTTGATTCATTTTCATGACATAACTTTTCAATGCAGGCAGGACCACTGCCACATAAGCACAAGTGGCGACATTTTATTGGCCAAAGGAAAAGATGATATGGTGGGGTGGGGTCAAGTTGTCAGTTGACTGAAGATCTGGTGGTTGTCGCATGATCTCAAGGAATATTCTTCCCCTTCACGATCATCCAACAGCCCTCAATTTGGAATCTAATGTAAAGGCTGTCAGTGAGTCCAAGGTAACATGTAAGCACAGTTGGTGGTATATGATTGGTCCACGAGGTTCCATGTTGGTAGTTGTTAGTGGGACCTAGTTTTCAGATGCCTCAGAGGGTCCTGATGTTGTCAGTAAATCAGCGGCGGGTGTAAGTTCTTATGAGATTTGTCAGAGGCTTAAGATCTTGCACCAGCCATTGATTTCATTTCGGTGTCAAAGGGTTGTCAGGGTAGGGTAAGATTCTTCGATCGACGGTTGTCTTATGATCTGATGGAATCTTGGAAGGCTAGGCGAAGATGAGACAACCGTTGATCTTCCTAATGCGGGCCCAGTAAATTTCCTCTATCTTTTGGCGGTCCTGATAAAATGTTTGGCGGCTCTGACAATTTTCAGTGCTTTTCGCTCATTCATGCAATGAGATAGCGATGTTCTAAAAGGGTTGGCAGCTCAACGAACAAGCGTTCGCATAATCACTAAAATATCTGGTGGTAGTATAAAATATTCCGCGAATGGCCGATTCCTTTCAGTGGCTAGTTCGCTAAATAAGGGACCGAGGTTAAATGTTTTCCTTTGTTCGCTAAGTCACAGAGTTAAGCGGTGAGTTAATTTTTCATCTCGCGAATAAAGAATGCTTTGTCGCGTGTTTGCTAAAGGTAAACCCGAGGTGTCTAGATGAGTTAAAGACATATGACCCGCGAAAAGGAGAGATCTAACGGTCGCAACTTAAAGTTGGCTCAGATTCAAATTTTGACCGTTGATATGTTGCAGGCGCCATGAATGTGACCGTTGAAATTCAAATTTGAATTTTCTGAGGGTTTCCAGTGACAGAAAGGATTGGTTTTGAATGCTTTCATGGCTAGATTTGATTTGTTTGGTGGCACTGATGGTTGCAGTGTGGTCCAGGGTATTCCATGATCATCTGCAAGGGTTTGTACCATGTTCTTTGTGCTCGAGGTGTGTTTGCAGGTGGCCAATTTGACTGGTTTTCATGGCAATTCCTTTTTGTTTTGTACTATTCTCGCAGATTTTGATGATTGCAAATCTGTTTGAGATTCATTTTCTCTGGATTGCCTATGTTTCTTCCCCTACAATAACTTTTGATGTAAATTTTGATTGGTTGGGTAGTTGAAACCCTTACCCTAGTCACTCGAATCTTGATGCATCCTCTTTGAGGATTCCAAGGTGACTAGTGGTATAAGTAGTGAAATGTCTTATTTTGTAGGGGTTCCTTCTTCTGCAATTTTGAGGAGAACTAGTTCCATGAAGGGTCCTTTTCCTGTGGATTTCTCTACTTCTCTACATATAGGGTGTTCTTTCTTCCTTTGTTGGTTCAGAGAATATGATATGTATTGTAATTGATTTGTCTTATGTATGATGATTTAGTATATTCTTACTGTTACCAAGCTATCTCCATTTGAATCTTGAATTCATTAATCATACATCAAGGGTGTTTGATTTTTCTGTTTGCATTTCCTATGTGTTTGCAAGTGGAGTTGTCTTCACAGAGATAACTAGTTTGGGATTAGTTTTCATGTATGTATGAGCTGAGGTGTCAAATATATGTCATGCTTGTCTTCCAATGAATGCTAGTTAATGTATTATCTGTTTATAGGTCTCTTCTAAGGGGAGGGTTAAAATCCTTTGGATGGGTAATAACATACTTGAATACATAGGTGGGTTGTTAAAGTGAGGTTTGGTCATGGTGTGTGATTGATGTTAGGCATCAACACATTGACTTTATTGTTTTCTTGTTTCATAGTTGTCTATTGCAATAAGGTATTTGACTCTGTGGCCCTTTGGATAAGGCACTGGTCTATGAAGGGCTTAGGGTATCTCAAGGGTCCTTTCAAACACATCATTTAATCATTTGCATTCAGCTCCTCCCTTTCCCTTTCATGTTGTTAGAAATAGGTCTCTCATTTTCATACTCACTTCTATGCAAATGGGGCTATTGCATAAAAATTGGTTTCATTGGGGTACAGGATACCTAAAAGGGTTTGAAGACTATTCCACAATAATCCATCTACAGGCCTATTATTTATCATGAGGTCTCTTGAGAGTGCAGATAAGGAAATACCCGCTTGGGTGATGTGGAGCTCAAAGAAGAAGGAGGATTCCTTTCAATCCTCATCAATTGGATTGTTTTCTTGTCAAACTTGAGTCCCTACCCTGAGAATCAAGCCCATCTATTGATTCAAGTTTGGTCCTGCAAGGAAAAGCTACCAACAAATTGGCGACTCTACTGGGGAGCACAACAATGAAGCATTATATCTATTAGAACCTCTAGTTGTAGTTATATTGTTATATTCAAAATCTTTTGTTGACTAGATTGATTTACCCATCCGAGTCACCAACAGATTGGTGACTCTACTGGGGAAGAAGTAAAAGACATGAAGCTTTCCTTACTTGGCTGGATCATCCCAGAGTCTGGTTAAATGATCACAGAGTCAGATATAGAAAACACATTTGTAAAATATTCTCACCAAGTGTTGAGTAGTAGCTCTGATTTCTCTGTTTGATCAGTGCATTCCCTGATAAACAGTGCAAGAGGCCTGGTGAAGTTCTTGGTTGATTGGAAGAAGATACAAAAGGTGAAGTATTTTTCCTCTTTAAGGAGGTGATGACTCTACATTGCAAAGAACCTGATGGAGTTTCAAGATGAGCTCTAAATCTACCCTACCTTCCAGTCAACAAAGTTTTTCTACTGTAGAACTTCCAGGTATCATAATTTCATGTTTGGAAATGTTTCCTTATTAAGTGATCAAACACTAATAAAAGGATAAGGTGTGAGTAGAGGTTTGCATACTTCAAGTTTTCAGTTACATCTCTGCAAAATTGTATGGAAGTATTACATTAGGTCTGATGGGAAAGCTTGATGAGGAGGTTGCATTCCTTGAGCAAGGCATCCTTAGGGATTGCATGTCATTGATGAGATTGAAAATAGGATGTAGAAGGGATCTATCCACATCTCTTTTCTATGATAGATTTTGGGATGTATATAATGAGCTTCCTGATGATGTTGAGTTTTCCGAATTTGAGTTCATTGGTTTATTCTTGGATCTTTATTTTCATGAGTCAACCAGTTGGTCGGATATATTATGGGAAGAGTATTATATATGTATCAGAGATTGGATACTTCGTGATGACAGCCTTGGGCTTGATGATGCACTTGGAGTTATGTCCTTAAGTGCTGATAATTGGAGTGATGAAGATAGTGAGGTTGTGGTGTCTTCATATGAGTCAGATGCAACATGGGAAGAAGAAAGTAACAATGAAAGTGAACATTCTTTGGATAGTGAAGATGTTGAGGGTGATTCATCCTCAAGGTATGAAGACAAAGAAATAATAATTCATTATGATATCAGTGAGGTAGAACATGAAGATTTGAACAAAGTGTTATCTGATGGGTCTCTTTTGGATAACAAGGGCATAATCATGGATACTACATGCTTGGTAGGTGATGATGACTGTGAATCTTCATGTTGTTCTGACTTTTCTTCATATGCTATAAGTCTCCATGAGGTTGAAATGGGTAGTGAACTTAAAGTGTTCCCCAATGCTTTATATAATGAAGAGTTTGGTGATTATCAGCCCATTTTTTGTCATGATATTCAACAAGGTGTATTGCATGAATTTGTCAATCTTTTGTTTGAGGGACATGTGGATATTTTAGAGTCATTTGAATCAGGATGTTCTTCTTTTTCCATCTGCGATAAATTTTTGAGTGATGATGTTGCATCCTGGTCATCAGAAGGTTGTGGAATAGTTGTATAATTTGGTAATAATCACATTTGTGAGCATGAGTTTGACTATTCATCTGAGTTCCAGCCGGTTGCACCCATGGAAACATAAGGTCAGGGCATAAATGAAGCCTTTTAGCAGGTAGAGTATGAGTTTTTTGTGTTTCCAATTGATAGCATACATGAATCAGTAGAAAAGAATAGGTTTTTATCCGATGGTACAGTTCATAGGTATGATGAGTATTTTCTTCATAGTGAGCAAAATGAAGCGAGTGCTAAAAAAATTTACATGCACTATGAAGATAGTTACTTTGTTGTACCTGACAGACTGGTTGGGAATGTTGACACGCTTGGTGAAATAACTGGAAATAAAATATTTGGTGTGCCTCATGAAGGAAGAAATGAAAACCAAATTTTTGATAGAGGCAAAGACTAACTCAGGTTGGATGCTACAAGTTTTTTGTAAAAATGTACACTATATATAGTTTTCCCTTTCCTGTTGTGTGTTTCTTTCCCTGGTTCGATTGCCAATTTTGAGGTCCCTGTGTTTTGTCCTATAGGTGGTCTACTTTTCCCAGAGATCTGAGTCCTTGCTATGCCTGCAGGAGGCATACATCCCTGGATAGAGCCACTGTTAGCACCTTGAAAATATTTCATGGCTCTAGACCTTTTCTTCTGGTCTTTGTAGTTGCTTTTAGGTCTCTAGCCTTAAACCCTTGGTTCAAATTTTTGAAAAAACTAGCCGTTGGTGAGAGAACCCTTTGAAAAACCATGGCCTTGTTCTAATTTTGCATTACCTTTTTGAATCACTTAAAACCTCTAAAATGCATGTGCTTAATTGTTGTCCACTTTTTTTCATGATCGTGTGAACCTTTTCTATGTTACGCGATATTGCGACTAAAGGTTTTATACCCCCGACGGCCTTTAATTTTCCTAAGTCTTGCATTTAATATTTCCTATGTTCTAACTTCATTCTTTCCTAGGCCTGGCTCTCTAACACCATCTTGATCCAATGGTTGTCACGAAAGCGCAAAGGTTTTGTCAAAGGCTTGCACTTTTGCGATGACCGTTGATTCATTTTCATGACGTAACTTTTCAATGCAGGTGGGACCACTGCCACATAAGCACAAGTGGTGACATTTTATTGGCTGAAGGAAAAGATGATATGGCGGGGTGGGGTCAAGTTGTCAGTCGACTAAAGATCTAGTGGTTGTCGCATGATCGCAAGGAATATTCTTCCCCTTCACGATCATGTGACAACCGTCGATTTGGAATCTAATGTAAAGGATGTCAGTGGGTCCAAGGTAACACATAAGCACAGTTGGTGGTATATGATTGGTCCACGAGGTTCCACATTGGCAGTTGCCAGTGGGGCCTAGTTTTTGAATGTGTTAGAGGGTCCTGAAGTTGTCAGTAAATCAGCGATGGGCGTAAGTTCTTATGAGATTTGTTAGAGGCTTAAGATCTTGTGCCGAGTGTTGATTTCATTTCGGTTTCAAAGGGTTGTCAGGGTAGGGTAAGATTCTTTGATCGACAGTTGTCTTATGATTTGATGGAATCTTGGAAGGCTATGCAAAGATGAGACAATCGTTGATCTTCCTGATGTGGTCCTAGTAAACTTCCTCAGTCTTTTGGCGATCTTGATAAAATGTTTGGTGGTTCCGACAATTTTTGGTGCTTTTCGCTCATTCGCACAATGAGATAGCGATGTTCTAAAAGGGTTGGCAGTTCAACAAACAAGCGTTCACGTAATCACTAAAATATCTAGCTGTAGTATAAAGTATTCCATGAATGGTCGATTCCTTTTAGTCGCCAGTTCACTAAATAAATGATTGAGGTTAAATGTTTTCCTTTGTTCGCTAAGTCACGGAGTTAAGCAGTGAGTTAATTTTTCATCTCACGAATAAAGAATACTTCGTTGCGTGTTCACTAGAGGTAAACTCAAGGTGTCTAGATGAGTTAAAGACATATGACCCATGAAAAGGAGAGATCTAATGGTCACAACTTAAAGTTGGCTCAGATTCAAATTTTGACTATTGATATGTTGTAGGCGCCATGAATGTGACTGTTGAAATTCAAATTTGAATTTTTTGAGGGTTTCCAGCGACAGAAAGGATTGGTTTTGAATGCTTTCATAGCCAGATTTGATTTGTTTGGTGGTGTCGGTGGTTGCAGTGTGGTCTAGGGTATTCCATGATCGTCTACATGGGTTTGTACTATGTTCTTTGTGCTCGAGGTGTGTTTGCAGGTGGCCGATTGGACTGGTTTTCATGGCAATTCCTTGTTGTTTTGTACTATTCTCACAGATTTTGATGATTGCAAATTTGTTTGAGATTCATTTTCTCTGGGTTTCCTGTGTTTCTTCCCCTTTAATAACTTTTGATGTAAATTTTGATTGGTTGGGTAGTTGAAACCCTTACCCTAGTCACCCGAAGCTTGATGCATCCTCTTTGAGGATTCCAAGGTGACTAGTGGTATAAGTAGTGAAATGTTTTATTTTGTAGGGGTTCCTTCTTCTATAATTTTGAGGAGAACTAGTTCCATGAAGGGTCCTTTTCCTGTACATTTCTCTACTTCTCTGCATATAGGGTGTTCTTTCTTCCTTTGCTGATTCAGAGAATATGATATGTATTGTAATTGATTTGTCTTATGTATGATGATTCAGTATATTCTTACTGTTACCAAGCTATCTCTATTTGAATATTGAATTCATTAATCATACATCAAGGATGTTTGATTTTTCTATTTGCATTTCCCATGTGTTTGCAAGTGGAGTTGTCTTTGCAGAGATAACTAGTTTGGGATTAGTTTTCATGTATGTATGAGCTGAGGTGTCAAAGATATGTCATGCTTGTCTTCCAGTGAATGCTGGTTAATGTATTATCTATTTATAGGTCTCTTCTAAGGGGAGGGTTAAAATCCTTTGGATGGGTAATAACATACTTGAATACACAGGTGGGTTGTTAAAGTGAGGTTTGGTCATGGTGTGTGATTGATGTTAGGCATCAACACATTGAATTTATTGTTTTTTAATTTCACAGCTGTCTATTGCAATAAGGTATTTGACTCTGTGGCCCTTTGGATAAGGCACTTGTCTATGAGGGACTTAGGGTATCTCAGGGGTCCTTTCAAACCCATCATTTAATCATTTACATTCAGTTCCACCCTTTCCCTTTCATGTTGTTAGAAATAGGTCTCTGGTTTTCATACTCACTTCTATGCAAATAGGGCTATTGCATAAGAATTGGTTTCATTGGGGTACAGGATACCTAAAAGGGTTTGAAGACTATTCCACAATAATCCATCTGCAGGCCTATTGTTTATCATGAGGTGTCTTGAGTGTGCAGATAAGGCAATAGCCACTTGAGTGATGTGGAGCTCAAAGAAGAAGGAGGATTCCTTTCAATCCTCATCAATTGGACTATTTTCTTGTCAAACTTAAGTGCCTACCCTGAGAATCAAGCCCATCTATTGATTCAAGTTTGGTCCTGCAAGGAAAAGCTACCAACAGGAGGCATCATCGTTTACATGGAAAAGCTTCATTCCCATGAGCTATAGGTAAGCAATATTTTTCTTGATCAATGGGGGAATCAAATTTTGAAAGCATACAAGGTTGAAATCTTTGTCAGTAACAACTTGATTATTGAGGTAACCAAAATGTTAATGGAGAGTTAAAATTTTTACATGGACACAAATCTTCAAACAAAGTTATAAATATATTCTTCAAAGATGGAGAATGGGCTAAAGTTAAGAGAACCACCGATGGGGGCTACAATCATGATACTATAAAAATTATTTGGGCTAAAATTGTTGAAGTTATTATGAAGTATCTTACCCTTGATGATTTCTTCACTAGTTTGTTTACCTACCATTTTATGATTTTAAACCATTTTAGGAATGAAAAATGGATTTCTCTTCCTTTTCATCCTTTTTTTTGTCTCTATCACCGAATTAAAGCCCACAGAAAGAAATCCAACTCTCTAATTCTTCACAAGGGCCTCATTCTCCTCACCATGGAACATGCAAAAATTATTTGAATGGAACATAAACTCAAAAATTATAAATGGGGTATAGAATTTTCCCAATAAATCTATAGAAATAACTCTAATTTTTTCATTAACCCTAAAGATGCCCCTTTTAATGAGGATGGATAACTACAATATTTGTAAATGCAAGCTCCTAAAGAAGGGAAATTCGGCCCCTAATCGGCCTCATGGATTTGAGATAGATAATGAGAACTCTAACTATGTGCCCTAAAATGAGTATGTGAAGTATTTTTTCGAGCCTTCCTCTACTAAAAAGGGTAAATTCCAGGCGGGGAATCTTCAAAATATTCTAATTTTATTACATGTGAGGAGAATAAAAAGGGCCCTAGTTTTTTATACACCATTATTAGGGACAAAAGGAAATCTAATGCTCCTCATGTTAAGAATTCCTTGAATAAATCCAAAAAGCCTTGATTAATGTGGGTGTTGGGAATAATACAAACATTCAATATTTTTTATAGACTCAACGATCATGAACCCACCAGGGAGATATGATCATGGGCCCATCGGGGATGGATTTTCACATTGAAATTTCTATTGAGACAAGGAAAACAACTCCTACTTGTTGATGTTTGTAGCACACATCAGATAAAATATTGATCATACATTAATCATACATTAATGTATGATTAATGATAGATATAATATATGATAATATATGATAAATTATAAGGAAATATAATCTAGTGGTTATCACAATAAAACATAATTGTAATGTAAAACTGTACAAAAAGGCTTAAATAGCTAAATGAGCATGCTCAAGATCTATAGTTAAATTACAATTTTGAATCCAAAAAACTAGACGTATCATAGGTATCCCTATGTAATCCTTAATGAAAAAGATGTTCTTCAGTGATAACATTCACGATGAAAGAGGGATCAATCAAAATACCATGAGAATGGATATGAGCAACCCTAGCAGTAATGTAAAGAGGACCATTAGGTGCTTTAAACACATCAGAGTCATGAAAGGTGATAGGAGATGAAGGTTTAGGTGAAGTTGAGGTTGAGAATCAACATGATTAACCATGTGATTAGCTTCTTCTACCTTATCATCATAACTAAGATTGGTAATCAGAGAAGGAGGTTGATTAATGATATTTGTTGAATGTGAAGAAAAAGGGTTGGTCTAAATTTGCAAATTCTAGTTAGGAGGTTCTATAGACTTATTCATCCTATTGACCTCGGCATCAATAGATATAGCATTGGAATCAATAAGTTCTTGAATATAATTCTTCAAAGCATAACACCTTTGAGTATCATGACTAGGTTGACGATGGTATTGACAAAAACTATTTTGATCAAATGAATTAGGCATTGGTTTTCTAGTGTCAATAGGGAAGATAGGAGGAAGTTTAATAATTTTAGCATTAATTAACTTCATCATCACTATAAGAAAAGGTTTAGATAAAATAATATACTTATGATTAGGATGATACATAGAGGAAAAAGTAATCGTACCTTTGGATGTAGCGGCCACTTGATCATCAACTATCTTTGTTAACTTGTGAATCTTTATGTAGTTCTTAGTCTTACAGAACTTATTTGCAACACTCTTATCCATAGTAATAGGAGCCATTAGATTAGAGCTCTCAAGCTAGCTCACTTGTAAATGATAGTATTGAAGCACTACACAAAGATGTGAAAAGGAAATATACCCAGTAAGGAGAATCTTATCTCTAATTTCCTTTTAAAAATTAGAAATAATAAATAAGTTGAATATCATAATCAAGTACAGGATAAGTAATTTGAGCATGAAAATATTTAAATATACCAATAAAGTCACTAAATTTTTCTTTAACATTTTTCTTACAATGCATTAAATCAGTCAAAGAAATTTGAGGACCAATATTATTTTGAAATTGTTAAATGAAGGCACTAGAAATAATTTGAAAGGAATTAATAAAGGAGCCAAAGTGGAATACCATTGCAAATATTTATCCCTAAAAGTACGTGTAAAAAACTTATCCATGAGCCTAATGTTGTGAGAAAAATCACTACATATAGTTTGGAAAGTCCTAACATGGATCGCAGGATCACCCTTACCATTATAAGTCTCAAGATGAAGTATCTTCATATGTGGTGGCATAGCAACACAAAGGATATCCAAGGAAAGGGGATTAGAAATATGAAATGTAGGGATGTAAATGAATCTAGTATTGTAAACTATGTAAGATAAATTCATTAACTAACCACTTCCACATTAGCATTAAAAATACAAGAGACAAAAGGGCTTCTAGGCATAACTCTCAATATACCCTAAGTTCGATTAGAAAAACCCAAGAAGATAAGAGGATTTAATGCTAAACCCAAAATTATACTAAGGAAGTACACAAGCAAGTCCTCTTTCATCAAATTCAATATTTGATTAAGGTTTTGTAAATGTACATGTAAAATTGAACTAATACATTTAGCAAGATAAGCAATAGAGATCTAGGTGCTCAACATAAACAATCAGCCCAATTAAGATGTGAAAATAGATCTAAACTAAGATATGAAATAGGTAATAAGGTACTCACCTTGAAGTATGAAGAATAATATACTTTTGTGGTCTGAAAAACTATTGTTAGAGACCTGTAGCTGAATTTATGACTGTGGATCTATGATCATGGCTGAAAACCCAAAAATGCTAAAAATCTCAAGGTGGAAGGAACAGGTTGACCATGTCACCATGTTTTGGAATGGTTCAAACAAGTCGCCATGTTCTCGAGGCACTTTTCTGAAGTCAACCTAGATTCTTCTCACAGATCTCTATCTGCAACTTCCATATCTGTACTTGAAATTCTGAGATCCTTATCCTGCACACAAAAGGCTAGGTTTTGGGGTTGGGGTGGATAAGGGTTTTCCTTGGTCAAGCCCTACATTGAGGAATCAACCTTAAATTTAAAAATAAATGTGTAGACAAAATAAGATAAATGTAAATATTCACCTTGCTTGAAGAAACCCTTGTCAATAAGGATTTGTGGTTGTATGTTGATCTTGAACTTGCAATGTAGGAAATATCCACAAATGCTATGGATCTACCAAAATCACTTCATGGAGACATGGATGCAAGTGTGCCCAAATGAAGATGATGATGAATGCATCAATGTAGATCTCTTCCCTTGATGGCCAACAATATACTAGATCTTGAAGAGGAAAGATGCACATAAAGGATAATCGAATCTTTAAAGACTTGAATGCTTGAATTTCTGAGCATGATATTTCTATCATGAATGTGTCCCCTTTCTTTCTTCTTCTTGCAAAATGAGGTTCCCAAGCTTCCATTTCTAATAGTTTCCAGGTGGGAAAACAAAGCAAGCTAATAGGGTTACCAACTTTTAAGAATTAAATCACCGAGACAACATCAGGCCTGATGCTCACAACTCCCATGGAATAGGTTGACCTAGTCAACCTATTCCAGGGTTGGCCCATAGGGAGCCAACCCCGATGTCTCAGAGACTGGATAGATGAAAAAGAGATAAATATAGATGAATTAGAGAAAAGGGGGAACAAACATGAGTCCATCCATTGTCCAAAAAGTCAATAAAGGATAGGAGCTAAAAGGTCTTGAATGAGGAGTGCATCTATTTTAAGATGGCACATTTAACCCCCACTTTAGTGGGAGTATGAGTTTTCTCAAACTCATATAAAAGTAGATCAAAAAGTAAGATTTGATCTTATCATGGATAAGGAGACAAAGAAATCATTCATCCCCCAAGAGAATTGAGTCCTCATCACATCCAAAGCTAAAAAATAAGAGAGATGTCACTAACAAGAAAGTTTATCCAACTTGCCCAATAAGGTTTTTGTTCCTTATTGTGAACTACACAAAACAAAAGAAAAATAAAAAGGGGTACAATAAAAAATGGCATTGAATGGTCTTGTAAGTATGTGTGGCATGCTAGTCAATTGATTGAAGATGAATTGAATGGTCTAGAAAGTGTGTGTGGCATGCTAGTCAACTCGTTAAAAGGATTCATCTTTAAGGGAACTCTATGTCCCAAAAACCAGAATCAAAAGACAGCCCAAGCATAAGGATGTGTGTGCCCTTCAGAGATCAAAAGGAAATCAGGCTTCCCAGATTGTCAATAGTCCTAAGAAAGATAAAAAATAAGGATTTAGCCTCATGGACTATTAGTAATCCAAAGAGAGATCCAAAAGAGAAAATATCCCCCAAGAAGTGTCAATAGTTTGATAGAGGAGACAAAACTTCTAATGTGCGTGTGTGCAAAAAGTGAGTGGATCATATGTCCCCATGTTAAAGTGATTTCAAATGCCTCAATAGGAGAAATTTCTTTAATGGAAGGGTATATGCATCCACAAAGAATGTTTCCACTGTGAAATACCCCTAGGAGAGAACATTCCAAGGGAAATGAATACATAAAAAAAGAGATAACATGAAAGGAACCGATAACTTTGGTGTCAGTATGATCATATGATAATATGTATTATTATCTCAAGTATGAATGTAATCATTCCCTAAATGAAGTATAACTACACCACAATTGAGTAAAAAAATGTAGTATATATGAAGAAGAGACTTTTTGGGTTGGTAACATAGAGACCAAAAAGAATCAGTGCTACTATGTTGCAAGCATCGAAGTAAACTAACCAATGGAACATTTACAAACAATAGCATATATACAACACAACATGTAATGACAAAATAGAAGGAGAGAGATACAAATAGAATAATTGCACAATATGTTTGACTACTTTATCATCTTACTCTAACAGAGCAGTCAAGAATCATCTAAATCAGTATATAAACAATATATATAAAAAAAAAACAACACGAAGGAAACACAACATGAACACATAAAGACTACCATTCTAGAGATTTCCACATCAAGTGTGTCACATGCCTCCCCCATCTCATTCTAAAATGTTAGGGAAGGTTGAGAAACAAGCAAGAGGAAAAACATCCAACAAACTAGGAACCATCGTCAAATCCAAGAAAGGACTTTGGTGGGAGTCACTTCACTCTTTACTATGAGTGATTAACCCATATCAATATTCTCATATTAATCATCACTAACATGTCACTAGAATCATCATCAAGAGTATCATCCATATCAAGTTTAATAGAATCTAAAATACAAACAAAATCATCATTTTTATCTTTTTTCATATTAGTTTTTTTATTAACTTTATTTAAAGGCCCAAGCATGGGTTGATCAAAGGAAGGGAAAGGTTGAGAGGAAGATGAATTTTGAGAAGAAATGGAACTAGCCTTACCCATAGCTTGACATTTTTTGTGATGCTAATGAGCATGTTGGTTATGAATTGTTTTACAAGATAAACTTGAAGGATTAGATTCCACAATCATAGGTTCTAGGGAGGGAATGGGTACGGGTTGAGGAATGATAGATGAGGAATAGGTTGGGTAGGTAAGATAACTATAGGAGTATAAACCTTAGGAAGGCTAAGATCAAGAATCTTTTCTACCTTGTAACATTGATAGGATCGAAAGAGATGATCAGAATAGTTAGGAAGTTTTTTAGGAAGACATGGCCAAAATAAATCTATATCAACACAATCTCAAGGATGTGAAGGTTTTTAGAAGGAATTCTTAATGGTGATAACTTCTCCTTTGTGTGGAAACTTTATGCACTTATAAATAGGAGATTCTATAGGTTTTACTTATGATCATAACTTGCATTCCCATTAGGAGAAGTTGTAGACTCATTAGCTCTTTTTAGCATGATTCCTCTTTTGTTCCTAGGACCATTGATGATACTAATATTTTCCCTCAAGATCTCAATCCAATAACGGAGCATAATTATTCGCATTCCTCTCGTGATGAATATGAAGCCTTAAGAATTCCTCCTTCCACATTTGATAAGGTCTCCCATGAGTTTGATGAATTGGAAAATTGGCTTGTTGAAGAGAACCCAAACCCTTATAGTGTTGTCGCTATTGAGGCTATTAAGAATCTTATTACTCATGATGACAATAACATATCCATTTTGTGTGTTATCTCATACCTTATTAATACTCATGCTAATCATTTGATGAAACATTCTCAAGAGTTAGGATACACTCCTCCTTCCATAACCATTGAACCTTCTATCCCAATTTCAACTACCATTCCTAGTATTCCTACTTATATGCCACCTCTCATGGTAGCTTCTATACAAGTTCCTACTCCTTTAAGTGTTGGTCTTCTTAATCCTTCACTTCCTTTATTTGTTCCTCCTACCTCCATATAAACTTCTTCACTAACCTCATACAACTTTGTCCCTTTCACATATTCCAATTCTCTTTTTGTTCCTTATAATCCTCCACCAACATCCTTGCATTTTCCTTCAACTTCCTACAACTTTCCTAGTACATCCAATATGTCTATGCCTACTATTGGATCTTCTAATCCTACCATTAGTAGCTTAGTTCAAATTGTCACTACTTTACAACAACAAGTACCTCAATTCACTCAATCAAAGTACATCTGTACATGTGATATTTTCAATCCCCTTTCCTTAGATATCTGGTGTGTTGTTATCCCACAACATATGGAGATATCTCTTCTTGAGACTTATAATGGTAAGGGTGATCTTTTGATTTATGCTAGGACTTTCCAAACTATATGTAGTAATTGTGCTCACGACTTTAGACTCATGGATAAGTTGTTCACACATACTTTTAGGGATAAATCATTGCAATGGTATTTCTCTGTACCTTCTTACTCAATTAATGCTTTTCAAATTCTCACTAATGCCTTCATTCAATAATTTCAAAATAATATTGGTCCTCAAATTTCATTGATTGATTTAATGTATTGTAAGAAAAATGTTAAAGAAAAAGTTAGTGACTTTATTGGTTGATTTAAACATTTGTATGCTCAAATTTCTTATCATGTGCCTGATCATGATATTCAATGTATTTTTAGATCTAATTTACAAAATAAAATTAGAGAAAAAAAATTTCATTACAAAGTACACTTCCTTTTCACATCTTTGTGTAGTGCTTCACCACTATTATTTACAAGTGAGCTAGCTTGAGAGCTCTAATCCAATGGCACCTATTACTGTGGATAAGAGTGATGTCATCATTAATCAAAATAAATTCTCTAAGACTAACAACTACATAAAGATTCACAAGTAAACAAACACAATTGATGATCAAGTGGTCTCTACATCCAAAGGTACGACTACTTTTTCCTCTATGTATCATCCTAATCATAAGTATACTACTTAATCTGAACTGTTGCATACAAATTTTTAAATCAAGGTTTTATTTATCTTCCTGTGACTATTTTTGGTAAGGTTGTTTATACTACCTTTATTGTCATTCCTACTTTAGACTAATTTCAGGTTAATCTTGGAATTCGATGGCTTTCCTCCATGCAAGATATAGCCTCTCCTATTTATAAGTGCATAAAATTTACCCACAAAGGATAATTTATCACCATTAAATATTCCCTTTACAAACCTTCACATCCTTAGGATTGTGTTGATATAGATTTCTTTTGGCCATCCCTTCCTCAAAAAATGCCTAACTATCCTGATCATCTCTTTTGATCCTATCAATGTTGCAAGGTAGAAAAGACTCTTGAGCTTAGCCTTACTAAGGTTGATACTCCTATAGCTGTCTTACCTACCCAACCTATTCCTTCACCTATCATTCCTCAATACTTAGTTGTTCCCTCCTCAGAACCAATGATTATGGAACCTAATCCTTCAAGTTTATCTCATAAAACTATTTGTAACCAACATGGTCATCGGTGTCACAAACACTGTCAAGGTAAGGCTAAGGCTTGTGCCCTTTCTTCTTGCATTGTTTCTTCCTCTCAACCTTTTCCTTCCTTTGATCAAACCATTCTTGAGCCTTTAAAGGAATTTAATAAAAATAACAATATAAAAAAGGATAAACATGATGATTATGCTCATATTTTAGATTCTATTAATCTTGATATGGAAGATACTCTTGATGATGATTCTAATAAACATGTTAGTGATGATGAATATGAGAATATTAATATAGATTATGATTTTCCTAATATTCTTTCTATGCATCTTACAATCATTCCTAGTGAAGAGAATAGTGACTCCCACCAGAGTCCTTGCTAGGATCTAGTGGTGGTTCTTGTTATGTTGGATGTTGTTCATCTTGTGAGTTTCTCACCCTTCCCTAACATTTCAAACCAAGATGGGGGGGGGGGGCATGCGGCATGTTTGATGTGGACTTATGTAGCATGGTATTCTTTTTGTATCCGTGTTGTATTTCCCCTATGTTGTGCCTTTTGTTATATGTTTTGTCTAGATTACTTTAGATGATTTTTGACTTCTCCATTGGCACAAGATGATAAAGTAGTCAAACATGTTGTGCAATTATTATATTTTTATCTCTCTCCTATATTTTTTTCACACATTGTTTTTTATATGTGTTATTGTTTGTAAATGGTCCCATGTGTAGTCTACTTGGATTCTTACGACATAGTAGCACCAATTCTTTTTGGTCTCTATGTTTCCAACCCAAAAATACTCTTCTTCATATATCTTACATGTTTTTCCTCCATTGTGTTGTATTTATACTTCCTTTGGGGAATGATTCAAATTTTATGTAAGATAAAAAGAATCAAGAATCTCAAAAAAAATAGATGGTTCTGCTAATGTTCAGTGTCATGAGTATGAATCACATAATATATCTTATAAACTCAAAAAAGAATATTCAATCACATTTTAACTTTTTACTCTTTTTATTAGAGCTTGAAACTAGGGTGTCAATTTAATTAGGATTCATGATAGAGTTCAATTTCATTCAAGGTTTATCGATACAATTCTATTTAGTTGAGGGTTAAGGTTGGATTTAGTTTATTGTTAGAGTTAGGATTCAATCTAATAATTTATCTATAATTTTGTTATTATCTTATTCTTATATGTAGCATAATTGTAGAATATTATTTCTACGTAAAATTTAATTATCAATAATAAATATGTTGAAGAAAAATAAGTATTTGAATCACAATCCTTGAATTATGTATTATGTAGGATCTAAATATTAAAAATTTGAAAGACATCTTGAAAATAATAAACTTTACATTTGTAGATTGAAAATTATATTTTTTGTATCAACATGAAATCACATAACATTAATATGCCAATGTAGATATCTATAACAACATGAAATCACATAACATTGATATGCCAATGTAGATATCTAGATATTAAGAAATAATAATAAATATTTAGTTTAAGACTTGTATGAAGTCCTCCATGGTCAACTAATTTTAAAATTTATAAAGTATTTATTATTTAATGTAAATGAATTAAATTATTGATGGCATGTATATTGTATAGATATAGATAGACTTCTAAAATTAGATGCTTTTAGTGTTCTTTTTATTGTTTAGAATAGTAAACATTATCATTTGCTCATATTTATGAATGGTAGAGATTTTAAAAAATTGATATCTTTCAACATCTTATACATAAATTTTATTTAAAATAGTAATTAAAATCTTAATTATTTTTAATTATTACAATTCTAAAATCATTATAATTAAGGTTGTGTAATTAAAATTAAGAATAAGGTGAGAAACATAGCTGGCAATGCCGATAACCAAATAAAGATCTCTGACATTCTGAATAGCGGGAAGGGGAAGTGCCTTCCCAAGGGCCAATGAGAGTCACATCCTGGAATGTTAGGGGCTTAAACGCCCCTAACAAACAAAGACTCCTTAAGAGTTATCTAAAAAACTTTGATTCGAAAATTATAATCTTATAAGAAACTAAACTAAGTACAGATGAAAGCATAAAATTAAATAATAAATTTGGTATATGGAAATCAAAATTTGAACCAGCAACAGGGGCTTCAGGAGGCCTAGTAGTCTTATGGGACCCTCGGAAAGTTTCTTCCCGAGTCTTGTCTAGCAACAGCAACTAGATGGTCCTTAGAATTTGCAGCCTAAAATCTAACCTAAAATTCAATTTGATTAATATTTATGGTCCTACACTAAACACAGAAAAGAGAAGGGTTTGGCAAGAAATCCAATCTATACTACAATCAAACAAAATAGAGACGCATATCCTAGGTGGAGATTTTAATGCTATTTTGAACATCAATGAAAAATTTGGTGGGTCCAAGTACATTTCACAATCTCAAAAAGATTTCAGTCAATGGGTTATGGATAAAAATCTAATTAATATTGAAACCATCAATGGGTCATTTAGTTGGAATAACAAAAGATTGGGCTTTAGTCATATCGCGGAAAAATTAGACAGATTTTTGTTTTTTAGAGAAATGGATAGTTTTGACCAACTCTTAACTGTAGAGATTCTTCCAGATGCTGGATCAGATCATTTCCCCATTAGATTGACCATTACTGAGGATTGTAAACCTAATAGGAACCCATTTAAATTCAAATTTATGTGGTTCCAGGACCAAGAACTTCTCAACCTTTTGGAGCAATGGTGGAACCAAACATCAGTTGAGGGTTCTAAGATGTATAGTCTAGTTAGTAAACTCAAAATTATAAAAAGTAAAGTCTTGGAATGGAACAAAAACAAATTTAATAACATCTTCAAAGAAAAAATTCAGACCAAACGAGAATTAGAGAATCTTAATAACATAGTCATAGCCCAAGGCATGAATGAAGAAAGATATCTAAAAGAAAAGGAACTCATGGCTAAATATAATTCAATTTTACTGAAAGAGGAAATTTATTGGAAACAGAAATCCAAGGAAACCTGGCTTAAAGAAGGGAACAATAACACCAAATTCTTCCATAAATCAACCAACCTAAAGAGGAATATTAACAGGATTTCCAAGATTAAAGATGACAGGGGGCAACTCTTGGAAAATCCCAAAGATATTGCAGCTCATATCACCAAATTTTATAACTCTCTCCTAAATAATTTGGAAGCGGCTAATCTTCAAGCACAAAATGAAATGTTAGAGGCCATACCCAAACTGATCACGGATGAGGATAACATCATGATGAATAGTAGATTCACCTTGGAAGAAGTCAAGACTGCATTATTCCAAATGCTGCCAGACAAAGCCCCAGGGTCTGATGGTTTCCAAGTGGGTTTCTTCCAAAATGTTGGCACTTTATGGGAACAGACATCTGGCAAGCGATGGAGACTACCAGGAACTCGGGTACTATCTTGTCAGAAATCAACAATACCTTCTTCACTCTTATTCCCAAGAAAAATGATTGCATTGAACCAGGAGATTTTTGACCTATATCACTTTGTAGCACTATTTACAAGATATTATCTAAGTGTCTGGTGAATAGACTTAAAACTCTTCTGCCGATTTTAATCTCAGAAGAGCAAACGGGTTTCATAGCCAATAGATCGATCCTAGATGGCATTGTCATCGCCCAAGAATTAGTCCATACTACACAAGCGACCAAGGAACCAAGTATGTTTATTAAAATTGATATTCAAAAGGCCTATGACAAGGTGGATTGGAGATTTCTTTGCAAATGCCTAGAAGCCTTTGGCTTTTCCAAGCAATGGATCAATCTCATCTTCAAATGTATCTCTACCCCTAAGATCTCGGTCCTCGTTAATGGTACTCCAGAAGGTTTTTTTGGTATATCGCAAGGCATCAGACAAGGAAATCCATTGTCATCCTTTCTATATGTTATCATGGCGGAAGCCCTGGGGAGAACTATCACAAGGAAATAATCAGAAGGTAAGATTACAGGTTTAAAAGTCGCGGATAACATTCCATACATTACGCACCAACAATTCGTGGATGATACAATCCTCCATGGATCCGCCAACTGTCAAGAGGTGAAGGCCCTCAAAGATGTCCTTAACCTTTATATGAAGGCCTTTGGTCAACAAGTCAACTCTCAAAAATTGGAGATGTTCTATATTAATACCTCACCTAATTTGGAAAAGAAAATCTGTGATATCTTTGGTTTTAAACTGGGTAGATTCCCTTGTAAATATCTAGGTATTGAGTTAGATAAAGGTCTACAATCCTCCAAACTTTGGAAACAAGTACTAGCAAAGGTCCAAGATAAGAAGAGTTCTTGGAAAGGTAAGTGGCTCACTAAGCCAGGAAGAACCATAATGATTAAATCAGTTTTATCTGCCATACCTACTTATCAAATGTCTATTCTCCCATTACCTACTACCATCAAGCATGACTTAGATAGGATGTTGAGAGAATTTTATTGGCAAGGCTCATCCGAGGAAAAGAAACTTGCCTTAATTAAGTGGGATAACCTTTGTAAACTTGTTTCTATGGGTGGGCTAGGGATTAAGAATCTATTGTGGCAAAACTGTGCCCTAGGTGCCAAGCTAGTTTGGCGACTCTTCAAGGAGCCTAAAACTAAATGGGCTTCTATTTTGCTTCACAAGTATATTCCACAGGCCGACCCCATTAATATTTTTAGGGCTCAATCCCATGTTAAAGGACCGTGTGTCTGGAATTTCATTAAGGACTCTATTGGCTTAATCAGTAAGTACCTCACTTGGAATGTGGGTCTTGGGGACCGAGCTTTTTTTTGGGAGGACTCCTGGGAAAGTTTCCCCTCACTTCTCAAGGAAGGTTTCTCGCCCAATTTCATAGAAACTTGTAAAGATATATTTGTGATTTACCTTAAAGACTATATTAAATTAAATGAAGATGATGTATTAAACTCAAGAGGTCTTCCTTCAGATCTACAAAATCAGAAATTAATCAATATTATAAAGGATAGAAGCATCACTATCAAAAATAGGTCGGATTCCCTTATATGGGCCAAATCCAATAATGGGGAGTACTCAGTTAAGGATGGATATAAAACCATAATTTTTGAGAATCATATGGATCATTTAGACATTCCCCTTAATCTCTGTTGGAACAAAGCCTACCTTCCCAAGGCTGGGATGTTTCTATGGGTAGCTTTGCAGGACAGAATCTTAACCGCTGATAGGATTTGTAAACTAGGCTTCGAGGGGCCTTCTAGGTGTCCCTTATGTGAAAACCAGGAAGAGGATGTGAATCATCTCCTGTTAAAATGCCCCTTCACCCAGAAGTGTTGGAATTGGCTACAACAGTCCCTCGAATGGAAGTCTGCTCTTCCTACAGACCTATTGGGCCACCTCAAAGCCTGGCCAGCTCTGTTTAAAGACAACCTATTTAAGGACATTTGGATTATGTCAGCCTCCATCCTAGTTTGGGAAGTCTGGAAGGAACGTAATAGAAGAATCTTTACGAACCAAAAATTAGACTTGACTTGCATCATTAATAAAATCGAAGCTTCAATAGCGGAAAAGATCAATAGCAAACTGTGAGACACTACGTGCTACAAAGACTCTTTCAGAACTTGGGACAACAATATCAGACTAAAATGGCCCTCTTTGATCATTCTGAAACTTTTTGGTAGAGGAGGTAACAAATCGAAATCAGATAGGTCTTATTGCATCTGGATCCCACCGAAGGAGGGTTGGCTCAAGTTAAATTTTGATGGGGCCTCCAGAGACAACCCTAGGGTTGCAGGTATCAGTGGGATTATTAGGAATTGGAAGGGAGAAACTATCTCTAAATTCTCTCAACCCATCAAACCCACTACAAATAACATGGCAGAATGCCTGGCGGCACTGGAAGGCCTTAAAATTTGCAAAAGACTTAATTTTCCAAAATTAATTATTGAAGGCGATTCTCAAATTATCATTAATGCCATCAGAACTAAAACAACACCAAATTGGATACTGAATTCTAAAATTGAAGAAATTAATCACATTCTAGAGTCCTTCCCTAAGATTCTTGTAAAACATACCTATCGGGAGGGCAATTCTTATGCAGACAATCTAGCTAATTTAGGTGCAAATGGTATATCCATTTTGGAATAATCCAATTTTGATACCTGGTCTTGATAACTTACATTCATTAGGTCCTCTACTAATTCTTAACTGCATAATGATATCTAGATTATTACTTGTAGTTTTAATTTATTTATTTAGGTAGATTAGGTAGATGTCACTAATGTTTATATATAAGATTACATGTATTTTTGTATTTTTATCTTACCATTATGTATCCCACTCCTTTTAGTTTGTTTAGGATGATTATTTATGCTTTATATTGCTAACCATGATTTCTTATGAGGTACTCTCGGAACAAGGTCTCACTACTTAAGGTAAATTATTCTTGAAGTTGATAAGTTAACCATTGGTTGTCGAGGAAACTGTTAGGCATTTCAGGACGAAGGACTCAACTCGGCACCAAGTATAAACTCCCTCTAAAGCTATAGGACCGCAGAATGTTATCTCAAAGTGTAACTATCATGGTCATTAAAATTTGTTAATTGTAAATTGTTAATTGCTAATTTTTTCGGTAGTGGGTATGCCCACGGACCTATGTATTTATGAAATCTCGACAAAGCTCGAGTCGTGGGAATGCCCACGTATATTTCTATATCAGGTACAGGACTTTTGTCCCAGGCAAGGCTGGAGGTTTTCTCGACCCCACTCTTTCCTACCAGCGCTCGCAGCGAGTGGGGTTATACTGTAAAATTTATTTTTAATATTAATAAAATTTTGGCTTTAGCCTTTTACCGATCAAAAAAAAAAGAATAAGGTGATAAATGTGGATCGAATTAATAAAAAATAAAAAATAAAATATGATTAATAAATAATATTAAAAAAATTATTAGTAGTTATAATGACATCCTAGATTTCAAAATTCTCATATTTTTTCATTTAATATTTTTATTTTAGTTTTGTTCCCAAGATTAATTCATAGGTTTTTGTTGCAGCTCCATTTGGTACTAGCTATTAGTTCATCAATATTTAACAAATATTGATTCTACTTAAGACATTTAGTTGCACTTCTGTCTACTATAAAAAAAACTTATATTTCTATACTTCTTTTAACAAATGTTTTATTAACATTTATTTCAATCAATATACTAATTTCAATTTATACAAATATATATTAACCATGTAATCAATTTCTACCATTCAAAATAAAATTTTAATCTCTAGTTTTAATAAATTTTATAAATTATTTCACTTTAATATCTTATTTAAAATTATTGATAAACTATTTTATATTTAATTTTAACTAGATTTAATTTTTTAGAAATAATTTATTATTGTAAAATAAAATATTTATTTACTATGTTTAATTTAAATTATAATTTTTTGTAAGGGAAAATATATCACACATTTGTTTACCTAAATACTTATTAATGCATAATTAACACATAATAACTTTTCAAATAATTTTAAAAATATATAAATGAGAATAAATATATATTATATTATATCATATATTTACAATATTTTTATTTACATTAGAAAAAGTGAGTTATATACTAAAATAAACTCATGTAATTTAATTTAAAAATTTTAATATACAATTAATATAAAAAAGAAAAATATTAATGAAAAATAATTAAAGATAAATGAAAACTATGCAATATAAAATGACAATAAATAACAAATGTGGTAAATTTTAATTGGTTCACTCATGTAATAGGACTTCAAATGCATTCATCCAATGAGATGATCTAAAATTAATTTCTAGATATTATAAAGTTAAATAATTTGCATCTATATTTTACAAATGAAAAAACTTATAATGAAATATAAAAAAGAATTTATTTTCATTGGTGTAGAATAGTTCATTTAATCACTAGTTAACATCAAAAACTCAAAAAGTGATACATGAACTCCTATTAACAATTCTCCTTTGTTTGGTACTATTATGAAAAAAAATTATATTTCTATCCCGTGCTTCCAACCAAGTTTCTCTTGATTTTTGTTTCCAAAAAATTTCTTCTCTGGCTAAAATTTCTTCATAATCCTTTAGTAAAACCTTCTCCCTATGGTACAGGTCATCAGTCATCCCCTCCTTAATGACCCGAGAATTAAATTTTCTCAATTCAATTTGGAGTTCTAATTTCTTTTCGAAGATGTTGCCAAACTTAAACGAGTTCCATTCTAATAATTTTCTTTTAATCCATTTGAGTTTGTTTACTAATCTATACATTTTAGATCCTTCAATTTGAGGTTCTGACCACCAGGTCTCAATGAGTTTCTGGATATCATGGTCCCTTAACCATACTTGTTTGAATTTAAAGGCACATTTTTTTGGCCTAGTTTGTGTTAAGATGTTGAAGATAATTGGATAGTGGTCTGATCCAGATAATGGAAGGATGTTTGTTGTAAGTGAAACATCATAGTTGGATAAGCTTTCTTTAAGGAAGAATCTATCTAATTTCTCTGCAATGTTACAGAAGCCTAGTCTTCTATTATTCCATGTGAAGGAATTATCTTTTGTTGGAATTTTGAGGAGGGGGTCACTGTCCCTCCATTGTGTGAAGTCCCTAGCTGCTGATGGAAGGGAATTTGCTCCTCCCCTTTTCTTATAAATCTTAGTTATTACATTGAAGTCACCTCCTAGAAAGTAGAGTGTATCCCTTGTTTGATCGAGATAGGATCCTATCTCATTCCAAACTATAAGTTTATCTTTATTCTAAATAGGTCCGTAGACATTAACTAAATTAAAAGTTAGATTAAGTCTAAAGTTTTTGACCTTTCCACTCATCCAGTATTGTCTTTTCTCTGTAATGTATATTGAAATATTTCAGGGGTCCCAAATAATCGCCAAGCCCCCTGATGCACCTTTAGCCAGTGAGGCTACAATTTTCCTGATCCCTAATTTCTTTTTGAAATTCCCTATTTCTATGTTATCTAGCTTAGTTTCTTGAATTAACATAATCTTTGGATTGTGAATTTGGATACAACGTTTAATTAAACATTGCTTGTTAGGGGCATTCATGCCCCTAACATTCCATGATAGGACATTCATGGTGCTTTGGGAGGGCTCTTCCCCTTCCCAGCATTTAGAATAGAAGTTATTTTAATCTGTCCTACAACTTACCCTGCTAAGCCCCTCAATTCTACATTAGGCCTTCTTCCTCTTTTCCTAGGTTTTTTTTCACAATCTGGGGAAATCTTACTCTCAATAGGTTGAGCTATGCCTAGAGAAACCTGCTCCTTCATTTCCTTTTCTTCCAAATTTATTAACAACTCTTCTATAAAAACTTCTAAGTTGTCATTGTTCAAATTGATATCCTCAACAAGGAGTTTCCTTTGGTTCTCAAATTCTTTTGGGTCCCAAATCTCATCCAAAAATTCTTCCATCAGTTCATCTAGTAATGTTTCTCTTATATAATTTTCTATTATATTTACTTCTTCAATTTTCTCTTTTTCAGATTTTGAGTTTTCTAAATTTTCTAACAGATCTTCTTTGAGGATGCTCCTAGTATTTGGAGATAAGCTATCATTAACCACTATCCTACTCATAGAGGGGCTTATTGTGGGATCTTCATCTAATTCCTTATCTTTTGTACCAGTAGTTTGAGGGATCTCTCTCTCCATGCTCCTAGAGTTCATGTCTATGGTTTCCATCTACCTCTCTAAATCACCTAAGTTAAAACCCAAAAAATATAATTTCATCTACCTCCCCATAACTAATGCATTCTTTGCATTGATTCTTAAACTCCTCTGAGTTTAATTTTATAAAATTTAAGGGTATTGAATTGAAAATCAAGTCTTGATGTTTGTTGGACCTTGCCTCATCTGTTACATAATATTCTGGATGGTAGATATTCTTCCTGTTATTCCTCACAATTAAGGACAAGCTAGTCTATACATCACATCTCTTTCCTAGGGATATTGTTTCTTTTTCTAAGATATCAAAAAATGATAAGGTTGTATCTACTTTCATTATTTCTTTAATTAGTATACTCTTCCTCCTATTGGTTTCTTCAGAATCGCTGGTCTCATCATTGGATGAGAGTGAGAAATCAATATTTTCCTGGACCATATTAGAGCTTGATTTCCCTTTTTTTGGTTATTTTTTGAAAGAGTCACATTTCTAATTGAGGGTCTATTAGCTTCTGAGAGACACACTGAAGATCTTTCTTTTAAGCCTTTATTGATTTTGGATCCCCCTCCTATGACTTGTTCTTCTTCAAAAGAAATACTTCCTCCTAATGCCATCTCTTTATTATCAGCATTATTGCACCTGGATATTTCATCTTTGTACCCTTGTGTTAATTCCTCATTAATTTCTTTCTGTACTTCCCTAAGTTCTCCCATAATTTCATCAGCCAATTTCACTTTGTTTTCAATGACTTGTACTCTAACTTCTAGAGATATGGGAACAAAGGACTTGCTGGGACTATGTTCTACAAGCTGGCTCTTATTCTGATCACCCTTGAATATTCCCAAAGATTGAGTGGCTATATAGGATGAGGAGTAAATAATTTTTCCTGAGCTGGGAGCTGAAGTCCCTATAGTGTTCATAGGGTTCCTAGGAATGGGAACTTGAGGTGTAATATCATCAATCATTCCATAATTTTGTTTAATTAAAAACCCTCCCTTTTTATCAAGGAAAGTAACCTTAATATCTTGATTACCTAGATTAAGGGTTGGGGGAGACTGGTGCTCTAAAAGACTGGTAGTATTAACAGGGATATTCTCTTTTACCTCTTCAATTTCTAAGGAATTTTCAACTATAGTGGGCTTGATGACCACTGAATTTGATTTACAATAAATTCTGATAGGTGGGATTGTCTTCTTGTGAAGATTCATTTTGACTATAATCATCTTTTCTACATAATTTTTCTCTATTTCAACCAACCCTATATATTTGCCTATATAGTTTCCTATTTTTCTAAGAGTTTCCTGCAAGGTAAATTCTAGAGGAAGGTTTTTAAGGATAATAAATTTATCCACCATAAAGTCAACAATATTTTTAGGGTTAAAAAAGGGAGTCCAATCCAAAACTATAAATTCTATATCTCTGTATTTAGGGCAACCTTCTGATAATACCTATTTTTTAAGTGCTTTGTTACTAAAATCTAGATAAATGAAGTTTTCAGTAAGAATTGACACTGCTACTTTTTGTTGCCATCTTGATTTCAACCATGCTGCTATGTCTCTTATAGATGCTCTGAAGTCATTCCACCTGCATATAATTCCAAAGCCTACACACACACTTTGGATCCTTTCTGTGAAGGAATCGAAAATCAGATATAGAAGTTGTACATTCAATAATCTTTTTATGTTCTGTATACTATTATATCATTTATATAACATAGGTAAATAGTTAACCAATAACTATTAACTGCATATGGGAATGGGGATGTGCAATTGACCTAACTACAATGTATTATGTGTATTATTCCAACATTCCCCCCCTTAATACATTGAACATAAAATCACATCAAAAACACTTTGCCCTAGGGATCTCCCCATAAGGCTGCCATAACAAAAACATGATGATTACATAATATGAATACATATATTGAGAAAATCTTCTTTTTGAAAATGAAAATACTAAATCATGCAGGCTCCATCAAGTTGTCTTGTGACCCTCAGAAAGGTGTAGCTTCGAGTTGTGCTCCTAAGCTCCCAGTCCTGAACTCTCGAATCATAGTCTTGAATTATTCAACAATGATCTCTAAGAGATGCAATAGATCTCAACCATTGTCTGGTGACCGTGAAAGGGTATAATTCTCGATCATATACTCTGAAGCTGGCTTGACAACAATCCATATTGAGCACACTACCAAATCTTAAACCTGTCTCCAAAATGAGTCTTCACAAGATATACATTATTCAAATTTGTCAGCATTAGAAATCAAAACAAAAATAGAAATCCAAAAATGCTTCTCATGCAGAACACCATCTCAAAGCAAGAAGCTAACTTGAGATGATATAAATTCCTCCATCCTCTGATGCCTCTAACCTCCAGAAGTGAAGGTTCAAAGCAAAAGATTGGGATTAATAGGAGACTAGAAATCATTAATGACATCTCCATCATGTGATGTGTCCTCATTTTGAATGCAAGAAACATTTCCTTCTTTAGATTGTTCTTTGATTTTTCCTTTAAGAACATCACTAGCTCTAGTTCTACAAATCCATGTTGTGTGCCCCTTTTTCTTACAATAAAAACATCTATTGTCTCTTCTATTGTTATTTGACAATTTTTTAGTACTTTGTGAGTATAATGCCTGATCTATTTGATGAGATTCTTCTATGAATTCCTTTGTCCTATTTTCTTCTGCTAGAAGGGCTAAAATCATATCCTCTAGAGTCTGGGAAGTGAGTTGACTTAGCGTAAAGACAACATTACTATATTTCAAAGATAAGCTATTTAACAAGATGGCCTTAGCATCATCGTCATCAATAGGAACCTTAACTTCTGCAAGTTGTCTGATGAGAGACCTTAAATTACTTATATGATTAGACATTGTGATCCCATTTTCCATTTTGAATCTAAACAATTGAATTTTGAGAGAAAACTTTGCATTGACATCTTTTGCTCCAAATAGCTTGTTTAAATTATCCCAAATCTCAACAGAAGTGTTATCTAGATCTACATGATGAAGCTCATAATTTGCAAGAGCAAGACCAATAATAGCCTTGGCTTTATCATTTCTACCATTCCAATCCAACAATTTATTTGCATATGTGGGTGGTTTTTCTATTCCTCTTACTATGCCCCATAAGTTTTTATTCATCAATTGCAATTGGATTTTTATACTCTATGTATGAAAATTGAAACTAGAGTATTTATCTAACGGAAACTCCATTTCAAGCCAATACAATCCAAATCAACAATTTTAAAAATGCAAGTGTGCTCACCTAAAGAAGTTGGAGACTTCTATTAGAAATCATTTTTCTACAATGACGTCTTGAACAATCAACATTTGGTGCCATGAGTGCCCACTGTTGGAAGAAATGGCTCACAAAATCCAACACCAAATAAACTCTCAAATAATCTTTATCTTCAAGAAACCCTAAATATTTCAATTCAACTCAACATATAATGACTTCTTGGTTGTTGTCTCAAACTGGACACTCTACATCTACAGTTACACCAAGTACCATTGGCTCTTCAACATAAACTCATTCTTGGTCTGCATTAAAATGATAATATCTCGGGTCTCTCTTTCAAAGGACTATTGAAATATTATATTACGGTTTCTACACAGCATAAATAAACTCACCAATCTCCCATTTGAAACTGACATCAGGTTCTTGAAACAGTTCTTGAAACCGTTAGGATTAAAGCCATCCAAGAAGTAATACTTGATTTTAAATCAATTTACTCAGAAGAATCACTTCAAGAAATGACTTCAAGTAAGAGAATCTTCCGTACCTTAAAAATTGATGTATAAAAATATTGTTGTGACAGTCTTTACAATTTTCTTCTTTGCTGCTTCATATTGGATTTCTCTACTGGCTTGAGCTTCATAAATTGCAAAGGCCCTCTAGGTATCCCAATTTTTTTCTTCCACCCCTATGTAATTGGTTGAGCAACTTCTTTAAGGGCATAGGCATTCTTTTAACTATTGGGATAGAAAATATTCTACGACTTAAGTCTTTTTGTCCCACTGTGCTGAGCCATCTGCAACTAACGTAAAGATGTTCTCCATTTTGGGCATCGATAGTGGGCTCTGATACCAAATGAAGGAATCAAAAATTAGATATAAAATTTGTACATTCAATAATGTTTTTATGTTCCCTATATAATTATATCAAGTATATAACGCAAGTAAACAGTTAACCAATAACTGTTAATTGCATATGGGAATGGGGATGTGTGTTTGACCTAACTGCAATGTATTATGCATATTATGCCAATATTCTATACATCAATCTTTTAATTCTAAATCAAGGGTTTCCATGTTAGAGCTAATTTGATTAGGGCATAAAGAGAAATTATTACACGGGTTGTTGTCTCCATATCTCTGATTATGGATCCCTACTGGATCAAATCTCCTATGTGGAGGGAAATAGACAAAACCATTCTTAACTAATGTATTATGAAAGGATTCATTATATCTTCCTATGCCTTTGGTTTCCACATAGCTATCATGTTTATCTTCAGCATTGTTGTTGTCTAAATCAGAAGGGAGGTATTTATACATACCTTTGTTATGGCGATGTGGGGGCATATATACACTCGTGTCCATTTGAAGCTATTTCACAACAGGGGATAACCTCCTATTTTTAGGGTTATTACCTCCATTCATCCTTTCCAAGTTTGGCCGGAGAGTATTAGGGTTTAGAAATGTGACCTTTTTTCCCAGACCAAAGCTCAATTTAAGCTTATGGGGTGGAGAGTAGTAATGATCTTTTAGGGATCTGATATGTTCACAACTGTTGTTGAGGGGTATTTTAAAAGGCGTCTGATGAAAAGAGTGATGGTGTGATCGTAGATTCATCTCATGCTGCTTAGCACTTCTTGAGTTTTGTTAATGAGCTGGTATCCATAGATTTTCTTGAGCACAAGTGAGCATCTCCCATGGTAGAGCCCTAGATAAAGTTCTAGGGAAAGAATGTTGTTTCACCCATGAATTTTTAGTCTGAATAGAGATTGGGCATTTTCCTTTCAGAGCTGCATACTTGGTACTTGCAAAAAAGTGCAACTAAGAGTCCAAGGAGACAGTCATAAAGATGCAGGAATTCACATAAAAAATTAGAGCCATAGGTCTTCTTTATTAACCATAGCTTAATTTCATTCTTACTCTTCTTATTACATTCCATAGAAAACCCTATCAAGGAAGTTTTTGAATCTTCCAAAAGTAGCATGATAAAAAGGCCAATTACCCTACACTAAGACCTCATCCTTAGACTTTATCACTTTCATATAGACCTATTCCCACCAAGGCCAATTATCATCCAAGAAGCCTGTAACTCTGCAACCCCTCCCTCGACTAGTCTGTTAGACTTTCTTAGGTCAAGGAAGAAGAAGGGCATTAAAAACCATAGCCTTAAATCTCAATCGGGAAGCCCTGAAGCCCCCACCCATGTTGGAAATGAGGAATAATTGAAGGATAACGAGCGTAAAACCCAACCCTCAAACAAGAAGAAAGAGAAGACCCCTAAGAAATCTAAATTCACTATAGAGGAAATTGATTCTAACATAGAGGCCACAAAAGAAACCAACACCCCAAGGTGGTTAACCAAGTTGTCTACTCTTCCCTTGGGTAAGGGAAAGAAAATAATAGTGGACATAGATTTTGAAGAGGAAGCTGAAAGTGGGAGTAAGTGGAAGAAAGACACAAGGACAGAGGTGGAGGAAGATATTGAGAAAAATGAGGAAATGATTAATAGTTCGAACACGAGCAATAACTCCTCTCAAATTTATGAGAGCATAAAAATAAGCCCTATAGACTTAACCACATATATGATGCCTGAAGAAATAACTATTGTTAAGCCTATAATGGTTAGAACTCTGGGTGACCACTTGATTAGTAATTGTAAAAAATATGATAAAAATACTAGGTAGCTTGAAACAACTAAAGCGAAAGTTGTAGAGCTAGAAAGAAAAATTGGTAATATCTTGAGATTATCCATGAAGGTTATGCATAGTTCTACAACTTCCCTTGTTTGTTGCAGAAGAAGATGTTGGGCAATGATGATGGTGACAAAGGAAATTATAAGGAACTCTTCAAGTTTGTGACTAAGGATTGGTTAATGACCTTGGAGAAAATTTGATGCACTTACTAAGGAACTTGCTAGGGACTGTGTCCCTTATTATGTCTTTTTTGTTAAATATCTATTGCTAGGTGCCACCACGAACACATTATGAATATTATTTATGTTTCCTATGGTTTAACTTGCAACATTATCACTAGATGTTTTTATGCTTACTGAGATAGCCCTTGGTGGTTTCATTATCATACTAATGGTAGTTTAGATAGTTTGTTGGGCAGTAGTTCGAGAGGTTTTAAGCTCCTTTTTGGTGTTGTGGACATTTGGCTTTAGCGGTTCTCTTTTATGATAGATGCTAGTTTTTTCTATTAATTTATTGTGATTGTTAATTTGTTGATTTTATGGTCCCTAGGTTATTGTGCTTAATAGACAACATCCTCATTTTTGCTGCTTAAATATCAAAAATATTAAAAATTTAGCATGAATTTTCAATAGTTCATTAAAATTATATAATACTATTTCAAAATTCAATAGCCTTTTTTAATCAATGTTTTAAATCGTACTTTTCTTTTGAATAATAAAGTTCATAAAAATAGAACTATTTATTACTTTTTACATTAAAATTAAAAAGACAGAGACAACTTTTAACAATAAAAAATAGAACAATTGATAAATAATTTTAATCTAGATAATGTAAAATTACTATTATTTAACAATTAAAATGTATGATATTATTTGAAATAAAATAAAATAATTCTTCATAAGCTATTTCCACACTTTTATAATTAAGACATTTTTTTCAATATGAGAAGCACTCAATGACTCATATCATAGACTAACAACACTTATTTAGCTTAAAAATTATAATTTTCAAAGTTTACTGAAATTCCTTCCTAATTTACTTTTGTTTCTAAGTTTGGAATAGCAGAAATTCAAATAAAATTCTCTATATTATAGATGCACGCTTCTACAAAATTCAAATTCAAATAAATTCACTGAAACATATAATGCTACGTCTCTTTTTATATAAATATAAGAGTTGAATTTAGCACCCATAAAGAATATTATTTGGATCTATCTTGGCTTACCATTAACACTGCATATTCAACGGTTTTTCTTTTTGAGCATTGTTTCAATCTTTGGCTGATTTTAGTGGAAATAAAATAGAAAAACTTATATTTCTATACTTCTTTTAACAAATGTTTTATTAACATTTATTTCAATCAATATACTAATTTCAATTTATACAAATATATATTAACCATGTAATCAAGTTCTACCATTCAAAATAAAATTTTAATCTCTAGTTTTAATAAATTTTATAAATTATTTCACTTCAATATCTTATTTAAAATTATTGATAAAATATTTTATATTTAATTTTAACTAGATATAATTTTTTTAGAAATAATTTATTATTATAAAATAAAATATTTATTTACTATATTTAAATTAAATTATAATATTTTGTAAGGGAAAATATATCACACATTTGTTTACCTAAATATTTATTAATGCATAATTAACACATACTAAATTTTCAAATATTTCTAAAAATATATAAATGAGAATAAATATATATTATATTATATCATATATTTACAATATTTTTATTTACATTAGAAAAAGTGAGTTATATACTAAAATAAACTCATCTCATATAATTTAAAAATTTTAATATACAATTAATATAAAAAGAAAAATATTAATGAAGATAATTAAAGATAAATGAAAACTATGCAATATGAAAGGACAATAAATAACAAATATGGTAAATTTTAATTGGTTCACTCGTGTAATAAGACTTGAAATGCATAACAATGATTGCTACAAATGGTGATCAAGGGAGGCCTGCACTATACTGGAGAGGTTTTCTTGGGGGGAATACGGATCTTAGTCAACTATATTTTTACAAGCTCAATAAGCCAATATCTTACGAGCATGGGAAAATGTAACACCCTTTTTATAGTTCTCTATTAAACTAAAAGGTAAATAGAAAATTTTCTAGATTAAAAATTCTAAGAACTGCAACAGAAGGGAAAGAGGTAGTAAAAAGGGAAAATCACCTTGCAAGTACTGATATCTACAAATAATGTATGAAATTTTTCAAGGAACTCAAAGAGTGAAAAGGAAAACCACAAATGACTATCTGAAATATATTAGTGAAAATATAATGCAAACAGACATAAAGGAAAATATTGAAAGGCAAATGAAAGTAGTTTGAGTAGCATTAGTAAGTTATTTGGTAGATAATGTCTATAAAACTTCAGTATAGTGACACAATAATGCTTAGAAAAAAAAATTAATATTATCAAAATCAGCTATCTAACCAAAAACTATAATATTTCCCAGATCATACTAAAAGTACAGTGGGTCAATACTACGTAGAAAACCATTTGAACCTTATCAAACTCAGAATTTAACCAGCATTGGTAAGTTAATTGACAGATAACAGTGCTTGACAAGAAAAGAATGAAAGAGGAAAAGATTAAAGCACTAAATAAAAGTAAAGCTCTCTGCAGAAAGGTCAAGAATCGTTGGGAACATTGCATCAGATTTAAGAAAAGCATAGGAACTCTCCAAACTAATCAAGAAAGCTTGAAAAGAGCCATGATGCCCTTAATATAGGTGATTAGTCCTTAAGAGAACAATAGTACCTATAAAACAATAGTCTTATATTCTTAAAAGCGATGACAAATCCTTGTAAACAATGTTAGAATGCTAAGAAATGTGCGAAAGCAGTAAGGAAAATGTGAATGCACCAGGTCTTGTGATATTTTTCTCAAAGCCTACCTCTTTTGTATTAAAGAAAAAGCTTGTTTTCTCAATGGATTCCGGCTTACTTCATTTCACAAACTACTGCTTTCAATGAATCCCTCCTTTTCTCACCAATATTTTTATTATTTACCATGAGATGTCTTCTTCTCCAAAAGAAATCTGTTGTCCTACACTCAACTTTTTCTTCTGTACAACTAGATTCCATTTGTATTTGCTTCTACACATCAAAATCTACTCCTTCCTCTGGGATCTCAGTGCTTTTATGAATGCGTAGCCATAAAGAAACTTTTTATTTGCAAATCAAAACATCTGGCCGCCATGAACAAACCATGCATCTGAGATTAGCTTTTTACTTGTGAGTTTCTCCCCTAGGTACAGTCTAGGGTTTTCATTTTCCTTCATTTGAAAGCTTTTTCCATTCAAAAAGAACGAAAAAAAAAGAATCAAAGTTTTCCTTAACGCTCAATAGAAACATGGAAAGTTTATGATTTTTTAAACATATTCACATTTTAAGAGCCTTTTTAGAAGATAAATGAAGTGTAATGAAGGCTTCTATTTATATTTTTTTGAACTTAGAAATAAGAGGAACCCTTGGAACTTTCAATGAATCTTTGAAAGACACCTAGGCATTTTTTGACTTTTAAATAAATGCATGATTTTCAAAGCTATGCATGATTTTTTACACCTCTAAAGTTGAACAAGTGAAAAAAGGGTGGGGTTGGAAATTGCCCTACCAGCTTAGGAGAAATTTAAGCCACATGTCAAAATTCTGCACACTTTATTCTCACCAAAACCAAAAATATCCTGCCAAAAAAATAAAAATTAGAAAGTTTTCCTTAAATCTAGGAGCTAAAATATCTAAGCTAAAGCACACTAGAAAATTCATAGGACTACTCAGCTTTGATTTTTCCTAAAAAATCTCAGCAGGTACAGCTCTATTTTTAAGGGAGGCCCCCTACATGGGAACACAGCCTAAGAGCTTTTTTACAAGACAAATGAAATGTAATGAAGGCTTCTATTTAGATTTTTTGAACTTAGAAATAAGGGGTCCCCTTAGAACTTTCAATGAATCTTTGAAAGACACCTAAGTATTTTTTGACTTTTAAATAGAATGTGATTTTGACAAATCTAGGGGCCTAGTGTTGAAATATTTTACCTCGAGGGGAAATTATTTAACTAGTAACATTTGTTGGAAAACTAGCGCAGAATATGCTATAGACAAATTAGAAACCAGTCTTAAAAATACCTTCAAATATATAATGTTTTCACAAATTTATGTCTTTCCTGATTAATATTTAATAGAATGTACCATATAAAAATGTAACAAGGCGGTTACAAAGTACACATTTCTATAACAATGATGGCTGCAAATGGTGATCAAGGGAGGCCTGCACTATAGTGGAGATGTTTTTCGGGGGTCCTTAGTCAACTATATTTTTACAAGCTCAATAAGCCAATATTTCATGGGCATGGGAAAACATAACACCCTTTTGATAGTTCTCTATTAAACCAAAAGGTAAATAGCACAAATTCCAGAGGTATTCTATCTAAATTTTCTAGATTAAAAGATTCTAAGAACTGTGACAGATGGGAAAGAGGTAGCGAAAGGGAAAATCACCTTGATAGTACTGATATCTAAAAATAATGTAAGAAATTTCTCAAGAAACTTGAAGAAAAAATAGGAAAACAACAAATGACTATCTGTAATAAATTAATAAAAATATAATGCAAACAGACATAAGGGAAAATAATGAAAGGCAAATGAAAGTAGTTTAAGCATCATTAATAAGTTATTTGGCGGATGTCTGAAAAATTTCAGTATAGTGAGAAAATGATGCATAGAAAATGAAATTAATATGATCAAAATCAGCAATTTAAGCAGTAACTAAGTTATTTCCCTGATAATACTAAAACTACAATGGGTCAATACTGTGTAGAAAACCATTTGAATCTTATCAAACAAAGAATTTAAGCAGCATTGGTAAGTTAAAATTGACAGATAATGTTCCAAAAAATCAAGTAAAGTGAGACATCAATGCTTATTAACCAGATGAAGATGATTAGAAATAGAAGCTTGTCAGGTAGAAGCTTATTTAATAGAAGCTTGTCAGGTAGAGAAGAAATTACTCGATTAGAAATGGTATGCCACATGTGATACAATATACCCCAACGAATTAATCTATCACACAGTTTCACTTAACCAGTCATTTGATTCTGAATTTTTTGATTTGGCTTGGTAGAATAGCATTTACAACAAGTTATGACCTTGTTTTATTCTGTAACAATCCCGAAGGAGACCATTCCAAAGAAAAATTTTATCAGGCACCAAATTTTAAAGAAAATCACTAATCCTACAACCAGAACAAAGATAGGACATGTAATGAAGGAAATAAGTCTATACCCCTTTGGCACAAAAAGGGTGATGCTATAGTAAAATGCACCAATGAAGATTGTTGCAACCACAACCAAAATCATCCAAGCACTGAGAACAACCTCTCATTTTGTTCCATTGCATCTCTTCAATGACCATATAAGGAAAATAGAAGTTGGAAATGACATCAAGAAAATGACATACTATGCTATTAAAAATATGGCCACTTTACACAAATCTTTGAACAATAATCCACTAGCCAGTGTCACAATAATGCCTACTGTTCCAAATGAAATTAACATAAGTGTAGTCACCATTTGTTGTATCTTAATGAGAGTTTCTTCCCTATCTGTAGAAACCATTGTAAAATTGTCAATAAGCTATTGATTTAATCATTTTCACTTTTTAATATCAACTATCTCAAGATACTTTTAAATAAACAAATTTTGACATTATATATTATAATCCATCTATGGTACTGGTGGGTCCCCCACAACTGCCATAAAATTAAATAAACATTCAATATCTTTGTCAATTCTAAATTAAGGATAGATAACAATAAATATAAGGGTGGTAGAATAAGTAAATTCTTATTTGAAAACTAGCATAGAATATGCTATAGAAAAATTGGAAATGAATCTTAAAAATACCTTGAGGTATAAATCCATGTAGATCAACAAACACATCTACCACAAAATTAAAATAAACATTCAATATTTTTGTAAATTCTAAATTAAAATTGTCAATAAGCTATTAATTTAATCATTTATACTTTTTAATATCAACTATTTCAAGATACTTTTAAATAAATAAATTTTGACATTATATACCATGTGGGTTCCATAGCTCTGTTACTCATGGGTTCTGCACATCTGCCACAAAATTAAAAAAACATTGAATATCTTTGTAAATTCTAAATTAAGGATAGAAGACAATAAATATAAGGGTGGTAGAATAAGTAAATTTTTATTTGAAAACTACCACAGAATATGCTATAGAAAAATTGGAAATCAATCTTAAAAATACCATCAGGTATATAATTTTTTCACAAATTTTTGCCTTTCCTGATTAATATTTAATGGAATGTACCATATAAAAATGTGATAAGGAGGTTACATGGTATAGGTTTGGATAACAATGATGACTACAAATGGTGTTCAAGGGAGGCTTGTATTATACTGGAGAGGTTTTTTCGGGGGAGATATGGATCTTAGTCGACTATATTTTTACAAGCTCAATAAGCCAATATCTTACGGGAATGGGAAAATGTAACACCCTTTTTATAGTTCTTTATAAAACCCAAAGGTAAATCAAAAATTTTCCAGATTAAAAATTCTAAGAACTGCAACAGAAGGGAAAGAGGTAGTAAAAAGGGAAAATCACCTTGTAAGTACTGATATCTACAAATAATGTATGAAATTTTTCAAGGAACTCAAAGAGAAAATAGGAAAACCACAAATGACTATCTAAAATATATTACCAAAAATATAATGCAAATAGACATAAGGCAAAATAATGAAAGGCAAATGAAAGAAGTTTGAGCAGCATTAGTAAGTTATTTGGTAGATAATGTCTGCAAAACTTCAGTATAGTCACACAATAATTCATAGAAAATCAAATTAATATGATCAAAATCAGTTATCTAAGCAGTAACAATATTATTTCCCAAATCATACTAAAAGTACAGTGGGTCAATACTACTTACAAAACCATTTGAATCTTATCAAACTCAGAATTTAAGTAGCATTGGTAAGTTAATTGATAGATAACAGTGCTTGGCAAGAAAAGAATCAAAGAGGAAAAGATTAAAGCACTAAATAAAATTAAAGCTCTCTACATAAAGGTCAAGAATTCTTGGGAACATTGCATCAGATTTAAGAAAAGCACAGGAACTCTCCAAACTAATCAAGAAAGCTTTAAAAGAGTCATGATTCCTTGAATATAGGTGATTAGTCCTTAAGAGAACAACAATACCTATTCAACAATAGTCTTAAATTCTTAAAAGCAATGACAAATCCTTGTAAACAATGCTAGAATACTAAGAAATGTAGGGAAGGAGTGAGGAAAATGTGAATGCACCACGTCTTGTGATATTTTGCTCAAACCCTACCTCTTTCATATTAAAAAAAAAGCTTTCTTTCTCAATGGAATATAGCTTACTTCATTTCACAAACTTCTGCTTTCAATGAATCCCTCCTTTTCTCACCAATATTTTTATTATTTACCATGAGATCTCTTCTTCTCCAAAAGAAATCTATTTTCCTACACTCAACTTTTTCTTGTCTACAACTAGATTCCATTTGTATTTGCTACTACACATAAAAATATGATCCTTCCTCTGGGATCTCAATGCTTTATGAATGCATAGCCATAAAGAAACTTTGTATTTGCAAATGGAAACTTTTGGCCACCATGAACAAACCATGCATCTGAGATTAGCTCTTTACTTGTGATTTTATCCCTTGGCTATGGACTAGGGTTTTCCTTCTTTTGAAAGCCTTTTCCATTCAAAAATAACCAAAAAAAAGAATCAAAGTTTCCCTTAAAGCTCAATAAAAACATGGAAACTTTATGATTTTTTAAACATATTCACATTTTAAGAGCTTTTTTACAAGATAAATTAAGTGTAATGAAGGCTTCTATTTATAATTTTTTGAACTTAGAAATAAGAGGAACCCTCGGAACTTTCAATGAATCTTTGAAAGACAACTAGGAATTTTTTGACTTTTAAATAAATGCATGATTTTCAAAGTTATGCATGATTTTTTACGCCTCTAAATTTGAATGGGTGAAAAAAGGGTGGGGCTAGAAATTGCCCTACTAGCTTAGGAGAAATTTAAGCCACATGTCAAAAATCTACACACTTTATTCTCAATATACTACCAAAAAATAAATTTAGAAAGTTTTCCTTAAATCTAGGAGTTAAAAGTTCTAAGCTGAAGCACACTAGAAAATTCATAGGACTGCTCAGCTTTGAATTTTCCTAAAACATTTGAGTGGGCACAACTCTATTTTTAAGGAAGGCCCCCTCCATGGGACCGCAGCCTAAAAGCTTTTTTACAAGACAAATGAAGTGTAATGAAGGCTTCTATTTAGATTTTTTGAACTTAGAAATAAGGGGGCCCCTTAGAACTTTCAATGAATCTTTGAAAGACACCTAGGCATTTTTTGACTTTTAAATAGAATGTGATTTTGACAAATCTAAGGGCCTAGTGTTGAAATATGTGACCTGGAGGGGAAATTATTTAACTAGTAACATTTATTTGAAAACTAGCATAGAATATGTTATAGACAAATTAGAAATCAGTCTTAAAAATACCTTAAAATATATAATGTTTTCAAAAAATTTCTACCTTTCCTGATTAATATTTAATGGAATGTACCATATAAAAATGTGACAAGGAGGTTACAAAGTACAGGTTTGGATAACAATGATGGCTGCAAATGGTGATCAAGGGAGGCCTGAACTATAGTGGAGAGGTTTTTTGGGGGTCTTAGTCGACTATATTTTCACAAGCTCAATAAGCCAATATTTTATGAGCATGGGATAACATAACACCCTTTTCATAGTTCTCTATTAAACCCAAAGGTAAATAGTGCAAATCCCAGAGGTATTCTGTTTAAATTTTCTAGATTAAAAAATTCTAAGAAGTGCAATAGATGGGAAAGAGGTAGTAAAAGTGAAAATCACCTTGCAAGTACTGATATCTACAAATAATGTAAGAAATTTCTCAAGAAACTCAAAAAACAAATAGAAAAACAACAAATGACTCTAAAATAAATTAATGAAACTATAATGCAAATAGACATAAGGGAAAATAATGAAAGGCAAATGAAAGCAGTTTGAGCAGCATTAATAAGTTATTTGGTGGATGTCTGAAAAACTTCAATATAGTGAGACGATAATGCATAGAAAACCAAATTAATATGATCAAAATCAGCAATCCAAGCAGCAACTAAGTTATTTACTAGATAATACTAAAAGTACAATGGGTCAATACTACGTAGAAAACCATTTGACTCTTATCAAACTTAGAATTTAAGCAGCATTGGTAAGTTAAAATTGACAGATAAAGTTCCAAAAACTTGAGTAAAGTGACACATCAATGCTTATTAACCAGATGAACATGATTAGAAATAGAAGCTTGTCAAGTAGAAGCTTATATAATAGAAGCTTGTCATGTAGAGAAGAAATTACTCAATTAGAAATGGTATACCACATGTGATACAATCTACTCTAATGAATTAATCTATTGCACACTTTGACTTAACCAGTCATTCAATTCCCAATTTTTGGATTTGGCTTGGTAGAATAGCATTTACAACCAGTTGTGACCTTGTTTTATTCTATAACAATCTCAAAGGAGACCATTCACTACCAAAATTTTATCATGCACCAACTTTTAAAGAAAATCACTAATCCTACAACCAGAACAATGATAGGACATGTAATGAAGGCAATAAGTCTATACCCCTTTGGTAAAAAAAGGGTGATGCTATAGTGAAACGCACCAATGAAGATTGTTGCGACCACATCGAAAATCATCCAAGCACTGAGACAACCTCTCGTTTCATTCAATTGCATCTCTTCAATGACCATATAAGGAAAATAGAAGTTGGAAACGACATCAAGAAAATGACATACTGCGCTATTAAAAATATGGCCACTTTACGTGAATCTTTGAAGAATAATCCACTAGCCAGTGTCACAATAATGCCTACTATTCCAAATGAAATTAACATAAATGTAGTCACCATTTTTTGTATCTTAATGAGAGTTTCTTCCCTATTTGCAGAAACCATTGTAAAATTATCAATAAGCTATTAATTTAATCATTTTTACTGTTTCATATCAACTATCTCAAGATACTTTTAAATAAATAAATTTTGATATTATATGCCGTGATCCACCTCTGGTACTGGTGGGTCCCCCACAACTACCACAAAATTAAATAAAAATTCAATATCTTTGTAAATTCTAAATTAAGGATAGATAACAATAAATATAAGGCTGGTAGAATAAGTAAATTCTTATTTGAAAACTAGCATAGAATATGCTATAGATAAATTGGAAATCAATCTTAAAAATACCTTGAGGTATAAATCCGTGTAGATCAACAAACACATCTGCCACAAAATTAAAATAAACATTCAATATTTTTGTAAATTCTAAATTAAAATTGTCAATAAGCTATTAATTTAATCATTTATACTTTTTAATATCATCTATCTCAAGATACTTTTAAATAAATAAATTTTGACATTATATACCATGTGGGTTCCGTAGCTCTGTTACTCGTGGGTTCTGAATATCTTTGTAAATTCTAAATTAAGGATAGAAGACAATAAATATAAGGGTGGTAGAATAAGTTAATCCTTATTTGAAAATTAGAACAAAATATGGTATAGAAAAGTTGAAAAACAATCTTAAAAATAACTTGAGGTATATGATTTTTTCACAAATTTCTGCCTTTCCCGATTAATATTGAATGGAATGTACCATATAAAAATGTGATAAGGAGGTTACATGGTACAGGTTTGGATAACAATGATGGCTGCAAATGTTGATCAAGGGAGGCCTGCACTATACTGGAGAGGTTTTTTTGGGGGGGATATGGATCTTAGTTGACTATATTTTTACAATCTCAATAAGCCAATATCTTACAGGCATGGGAAAATGTAACACCCTTTTTATAGTTTTCTATTAAACCCAAAGGTAAATAGAAAATTTTCCAGATTAAAAATTTTAAGAACTACAACAGAAGGTAAAGAGGTAGTAAAAAGGGAAAATCACCTTGCAAGTACTAATATCTACAAATAATGTATGAAATTTTTCAAGGAACTCAAAGAACGAAAAGCAAAACCACAAATGACTATCTGAAATATATTACTGAAATATAATGCAAACATATGTATAAGGGAAAATAATGAAAGGCAAATGAACGTAGTTTGAGCAGCATTAGTAAGTTATTTGGCAGATAATGTCTATAAAACTTCAATATAGTGACACAATAATGCGTACAAAACTAAATTAATATGATCAAAATCAGCTATCTAAGAAGCAACTATATTATTTCCCAAATCATACTAAAAGTACAATGGGTCAATACTACATAGAAAACCATTTGAATCTTATCAAACTTAGAATTTAAGAAGCATTGGTAACTTAATTGGTAGATAAAAGTGCTTGACAAGAAAAGAATGAAAGAGGAAAAGATTAAAGCACTAAACAAAAGTAAAGCTCTCTACAGAAAGGTCAAGAATCCTTGGGAACATTGCATCAGATTTAAGAAAAGCACAGGAACTCTCCAAACTAATCAAGAAAGCTTGAAAAGAGTCTTGATGCCTTGAGTATAGGTGATTAGTCCTTAAGAGAACAACAATACCTATTCAACAATAGTCTTAAATTCTTAAAAGCGATGACAAATCCTTGTAAACAATGCTAGAATGCTGAGAAATGTACAAAAGCGGTGAGGAAAATGTGAATGCACCAGGTCTTGTGATATTTTTCTCAAACCCTACCTCTTTTGTATTAATAAAAAAACTTTCTTTCTCAATGGAATCTGGCTTACTTCATCTCACAAACTGTTGCTTTCAATGAATCCCTCCTTTTCTCACCAATATTTCTATTATTTACCATGAGATCTCTTCTTCTCCAAAAGAATTCTATTGCCCTACACTCAACTTCTGCTTCTCTACAACTAGATTCCATTTGTATTTTCTTCTTTACATCAAAATTTGGTGCTCCTTCCTCTGGGATATCAGTGCTTTATGAATGTGTAGCCATAAAGAAACTTTTTATATGCAAATTAAAACCTCTGTTTGAACAAACCATGCATCTGAGATTAGCTCTTTACTTGTGATTTTATCCCTTGACTACGAGCTATGGTTTTCCTTCATTTGAAATCTTTTTTCCATTCAAAAAGAACCAAAAAAAAGAATCAAAGTTTCCCTTAAAGCTCAATAGAAACATGGAAACTTTTTGAACTTTTAAACATATTCACATTTTAAGAGCGTTTTTACAAGATAAATGAAGTGTAATGAAGGCTTGTATTTATATTTTTTTGAACTTAGAAATAAGAGGAACCCTTAGAAATTTCAATGAATCCTTGAAAGACACCTAGGCATTTTTTGACTTTTAAATAAATGCATGATTTTCAAAGCTATGCATAATTTTTTACACCTCTAAATTTGAACGGGTGAAAAAAGGGTGGGGCTGGAAATTTCCCAACTAGCTTAGGAGAAATTTAAGCCACATGTCAAAAATCTACACACTTTATTCTCACCAAAACCAAAAATAAAATTTAGAAAGTTTTCCTTAAATCTAGGAGCTAAAAGTTCTAAGCTGAAGCACACTAGAAAATTCATAGGACCACTCAGCTTTGAATTTTCCTAAAAAGTCTCAGTGGGCTCAGCTCTATTTTTAAGGAAGGCCCCCTCCATGGGAACCCAGCCTAAGAGCTTTTTTACAAGACAAATGAAGTGTAATGAAGGCATCTATTTAGATTTTTTGAACTTAGAAATAAGGGGGCCCCATAGAACTTTCAATGAATCTTTGAAAGACACCTACACATTTTATGAATTTTAAATAGAATGTGATTTTGAGAAATCTAGGGGCCTAGTGTTGAAATATTTAACCTAGAAGGGAAATTATTTAACTAGTAACATTTATTGGAAAACTAGCACAGAAAATGCTATAGACAAATTAGAAATCAGTCTTAAAAATACCTTCAAATATATAATGTTTTCACAAATTTTTGCCTTTCCTGATTAATATTTAATGGAAGGTACCATATAAAAATGTGATAAGGAGGTTACAAAGTATAGGTTCGGATAACAATAATAGTTGCAAATGGTGATCAAGGGAGGCCTGCACTATAGTGGAGAGGTTTCTTGGGGGGTCTTAGCCGACTATATTTTTACAAGCTCAATAAGACAATATTTTATGGGCATGGAAAAACATAACACCCTTTCCATAGTTCTCTATTAAACCCTAAGGTAAATAGCATAAATCCCAAAGGTATTCTATTTAAATTTTCTAGATTAAAAATTTCTAAGAATTGCGACAAATGCGAAAGAGGTGGTAAAAGAGAAAATCACCTTGCAAGTACTGATATCTACAAATAATGTAAGAAATTTCTCAAGAAACTCAAAGAACAAATAGGAAAATAATAAATGACTCTGAAATAAATTAATGAAACTATAATGCAAACAGACAGAAGGGAAAATATGAAAGGCAAGTGAAAGCAGTTTGAGCAGCATTAATAAGTTATTTGGTGGATGTCTGAAAAACTTCGGTATAGTGAGACAATGATGCGTAGAAAACCAAATTAATATGATAAAAATTAGCAACTAAGTTATTTACTAGATAATACTAAAAGTACAATGGGTCAATACTACGTAGAAAACTATTTGAATCTTATCAAACTAAAAATTTAAGCAGCATTGGTAAGTTAAAATTGATAGATAATGCTCCAAAAACTCAAGTAAAGTGAGACATCAATGCTTATTAACCAAATGAACATGATTAGAAATAAAAGCTTGTCAGGTAGAAGCTTATTTAATAGAATCTTGTAAGGTAGAGAATAAATTACTCGATTAGAAATTTTATGCCACATGTGATACAATCTACTCCAATGAATTAATCTATCACACAGTTTGACTTAACCAGTCATTCAATTCCTAATTTTTGGATTTGGCTTGGTAGAATAGCATTTACAATGAGTTGTGACCTTGTTTTCCTCCAAGACATTCTATATGTGAAAGGCATAATGGTTCTTATTCCTTGAACAATATGTTAGTTCTAAGATCAGATTACTAAGAGGTGGGTTGAATCAGTAATCAACCAATTATGAAACTCTTTAATCTCTTAAACTATTACAGAATTCACAAGATTGACTAAATAGAAGCAAATGAAAAATTCAAACACATAAGCACATCTAGAAAGCAATGGAACACTTGACACAAAGATTTTTCACGTGGAAACCCAATTTGAGAAAAACCACGGTGGGAATTAGTACCCACTAAATGATGTACTCTTCTAAAGTACATCGTGTGAAGAGCTTAACCTTGTTAGGAGTTTAGAATAGCACTGTTAGGTGCTACCCAGTTAAGAGATTTACCTCTAGCCCTATTAGGAGTAACCTTGTTAGGTGACTTTAGTCACAAGCTAATGTGCCACCTTGTTAAAGTATTTATAATATGGACCAGTTAGGATCCACCCTGTTAAGGGATTTTGACTGCTACAACTGTTAGGGTACAATAGAAAGAATGATCTGTAGAATAGCACTACCTTTGCTTGATCAGATCTACTGAAGCACACAATCTCTTCTCAAAAAACTTAATTGTACCTTAGCTTAATCACAACTTGCTCTTTTCAACTGTACTAGTCCAACACATGATCAACACTCAAAACTTTTGACTTTATCCATTATATATTGAACTTTTAAGTCTACCACCTTAATTAAGCCCTAAATCTAAAATAGATTTGATTTGAAATACCCCGCTCAGATCCAACATGCCACAAAACAAAATTCAATGTACAAGACAAGTTTCCAAGACCACATCCACCAATACAATGATTTATATAGAATTTTGTGTCAAGGGATCAAACACATGATTCCTCTAGAATCTTCTCCACATGCTAGCATTGAACAATGTGATGCCAGATCATCACCTCCAATCATGAAAACATGTCATCATATCAAGACTAACTCAATCGATTCCACCACAACCTCAACACCAATCACCAATCAAAGATTTATCAACTATCGCTCAAGAACACAAACACTTTAACCTATTAACAACTTTGTCTGTACTCACTGATCACCTATCTTTCACACCGGTCACTCAAATAAGTTGCGGTCACAACTATAGCATTTGAACACTATTGAGAACCATATCCTATGACCACACCACAAGACACAACAAAGATTTAACAAACCAATCAAATCACCTATCGTCTATCACTAACCATTCTAGTAGTTGTACTATCAACCTTCATCTGATCGTAACTTGCTTACCGGTCTATACCAATAGTAACAGTCATACATTTGACATTCAGAGACATCCCAAAGTCTCTGATAAGGATTGCTACAACTGAAACTCATTGTAATACCTTGATCATCATACTTATACTTAGCAACACCTTGATCATCATACTTATACTTAGCAACATACTAGGAACACTAGGTCAATACTTGACATCAATGACAACATAATAACTAATCATCATGCAATCAAATTTGTATCATGACAACTCTAGAAATCACTTACCATCACTGCATCAATTATGCCAGCACAATAGAGGGTCCCTTGAACAATGGAGGACCCCTTTCCCCCTACCACTTATCCATTTGGAACCTTTCGACTAAGAAAGAAGAAAATAATGCCAAAGATGGGAAGCCCGCTACAGTTCCACCAAAACCAGTAAGTGAACTATTACCCCCTATTGCTGTGAATTTATATCTCCAAATACCACTAGTTATACTAATACAAATTACCTAATTTTTGAAAGGAGGTGGCCCCGTACAATGATTTTGAAAAAAACTCAGGCCATAAGTCATTCTTGTGAGTGAAATTGGTGTTACATTTGATGATATTGGTTCACTGGAAAATGTTAAGGAATCATTGCAAGAACTTGTAGTGCTTCATCTGTAATGTACAAAATTGTTTAAGGGGGTCTTCTAAAGGTAAAGTCCATGAATTTGTATCAAGAGTAAATATCACTTCACATTTTGACATGAACAGTCCAAGTGATCTACAATGTATATTATTTAATAGTAGCCATTTGTTTTTATATCATATGCAGCCATGCAGAGGCATTTACTTTTTGGACTGCTTGGGAATGGGAATTTTTTTTTTGGCAAAGGCCCTTGCCACTGAGGCCAATTCTAGTTTCATTAATTATATGCTTTGCATAGTAATTTCCTTTTCTCACTACCCTGTTCAAACATTATATATTGGATGCAATGTCACTGATGTGATATCCTATTACGGGCAAAACTATTTTTCACTAGATATGCTTCAACCTATGTATCTAATGGTTGGTGTTATTGTCTATTTTGTAGATGTATGTAAATCCAACATCTATACTGCCTTATACATTTTACCTACTACTGTTGCTGAGTTCATACATCTTAGAAATGTTAATATATGGTAAACTAGAATGGGTCTTATGGTCATGTTCCTCATACTAGAAATCAATAACATCATGAGCCTTATAAAGTGATATATATATAGGTAAGCTATAGGTAAGCATAGTTGACTACTAGTTCAAGAGAAAATGCACATGCAAGCCTCGTGTGGAAGGTCTTTGGCAAATGAAATTTATTTATATATTTATGTGTATAGTTATATGATGTTCAATCAGTAGTTGCACTTTCTACCTTTCCTATCTACGTGCTACTACATTGACTAAAAGCCTTATGTGAAAAGTCTTTGGAAACTTATTTACATATTTATATGTATGGTTATATGCTATTAAATCAGTAGTTACACTTTCTTTAGTCTTTCCTATGGGCAAGGAAACTTAAAGGATACTATCGGTTTTGTACTTGGTGAAAATACACATGCTGAGCATTCATTTTTGCTTGTCATTACACATATAAACCTCAAGATTTCCATTGAAGACCCAAAGAGTTTAAATTACTATTCCACAGAGTGAAAATGCCTATTTAAAACCAAGGAGATCATGGAAGAAGTTTCTTAGACTAGAAGTAGGCTCAATTTACTTCTTCTTCTTTATTTTCCTTTTTAATAAATGCTTGTGGTTTCTGTATAAACTAGGTCTAAACCATTTGTTTTAGGATATTTTGAAGTCATGCCAAAAAATCCTCAAGGAAACCTTTTAATTTTTAATTTATATGTGGAGAGGTATCACAATTCCCAGCTTAAGAGATGGTTGTTCAACATATAGCCAGAATTTGCTCCCACCTCAATGTGACATAAGAACTAATTGAGGGTCGAGTTTAAAAGAACACAAAATATCATCATTCATGCTTTCAGGGATCATACTTCATGTTAACAATTACTTTTCAGAGAAAGCACCATTGAAAAGATCTTCAACCTAACCCATGGATAAAATTAATACTTAAAAGTTAAAATGAAAGACATGAACATGTGCATATAGAACAATTTTTTTGGTATCTTCTTTGGACATCATTGTATATGTTGGGTTTCACTAAAAGTATCCTCTTTTTGTAAGTCTATATTACCTAGCAAGTTTAATAGTCTTCTTGAAAGACATATAAATAACCTCTCCAAAACTAATTTATGAGTAGAGAAAAGTGCAGGGATAACTTTAAGAAACCCCCTTTTAGGAAAAAGTGTAAAGTCCTGGCGAATCGTACATTATTTTAGGGGGTAATTTGTTTTAATCTAGGCAATTTTTTTTTTCAAATCCATGATTTTTCATAGTTTGTATTGGCGATTTTTTCCCCCTGAATTGAAAATTTCATAAATTGTTGGCGAATAATTTTCTTTTCAAGTAAAAAATTATAATATTTGAGGCGAATAATTTTCTTTTCAAGTAAAAAATTATAATATTTGAGGCGAATAATTTTCTTTTCAAATAAAAAATTTTAATATTTGAGGCGAATAATTTTCTTTTCAAGTAAAAAATTATAATATTTGAGGCGAATAATTTTCTTTTCAAGTAAAAAATTTTAATATTTGAGGCGAATAATTTTCTTTTGAAGGGTGAAAAAATAATTGTATTGGCTAATCATTCATTAATTATGGAAAAATAAATAAATTATTGGCGATTTTCAAAAGATGGGAAATAAGTAGCCTAACCTAACATACCTAACATATATAAATTAATGGCAACTGGCAAGTGATGGTTTAAAGACGTGGTTGTTTGACCTTATATTATGGAAGCATAATCTTTGCCACTACCACTGTAATTATGTTAAATGTATTATTTGAGAACTCAGACCGTCTGATGATCCAAGATCAATGGCCGAGGTTTAATTTCAGCCAACATTTCTTGAAGGAAGAAGAATTGTCAAGGTAGTCACCGGAATGTTGACATGTATCAAGGTAAGTTGTCTGCAGAGTATTAAAAGCACTTAACCCAGAAAGAATTAAATGCCATGTCAGTGACAGCAACATTCTTTGGCTACAACACACCACTTCCCAAATTGTACAGCTGATTTCTAACAGTTTTTTATCGATAGAAAAGATTTATTGCTAGATGTGAAAGATTAAGGACAAAATTTTCAATTCTCACACGCATGTATTTAGGGAAAAGATTTTCGTGCAAGATTTAGAGGCATATCGAGGATAATGTATTTAATACCATTAAGATAGAAATAATTGATTGGTAAGTAATGATCAAGGATTCAAGGGCTATTTATAGATGATCTAGCTTCATTATTCATCAACATTGATTGATTGTTTGTTTAGGGTCTATAGTGACGCATTCTGCAAGTAATTTGTTTTTAATTTTACAGTCTACAAGTAATCTAAGATGGACACTCCCATTCATCTTAGATGCACTTTTGAGGAGGCCCAGGAGGCCTTTCTAGGTTCCTTTTCTGATGAATTTTTAGAATCAATTTGTAAGGATGGTGGGCCTTTCGTTACAGAGGTTGTCAGAATGGTGTTGGGCTGAGAGTTTCTTGACAATGAAGATAGGTACCAGGTAGCCACAGACATTACGTCCCTTTTTTTGGCTTCCCTTCTGGACCTTGGAGGACCGAAGGTTGACATGGTGATGCTACTGAGGAGGGTATTCAAAGAGGAATACCTGGGGGATGATGTTCAAGTTGTCACCTTCGCTGAATTAGGGGTGGGGATCCCTAGGGCAAGTCAAATACCCAAGCTTCTCCTCCCAGGCCAGAATGTGGCCATGCAACCTTTTCTTTTGTGCCTGACTACTGGGCAATTAAAAGTGCCATAGGAAATGGGCACTGATTGCCAGGGGTTTTCTTCGTAAGTAGTTTGAGCTTGACATAGAGGAGGCTCAGGTGGGGCAATTTGTGTGGCTTGACGAATTCATGTAGCTAATCCTCTCTGTAGAATTCTACACAGAAGGGCACAATTGATTTTTCTTAATAAAAACTTTTTTTTTGATAAATATTAAAAGCTTACCTTGTACTGGTATTGGTACTGTAGTCATTTAGGGTTTTTTTTTTTGTTTATAGACATAGTATCAAGTATGTTTCTTTTTGTTTATAGACATAGTATGAATTCGAGAATGTAAATATAAATTTATGAAAAATACAATGGAAATTTTGCATGCTTTACCTCATTTCAATTTGTGCTTTGTGTACAAAAATGGTTTTTAATATTTTATACTTCTCTATAACCATGATTGCAATATTTTAATTACTTGCTTCAATGCTTTATCAGTTATCTATAGACTAGCTTATCTATATTTATTTTAATATATATAAAATACGCCGACAAATATCCTCCTTTAGATATCTATTACAATTAAACTTCACTAATTGAAACTGTAGTTTAATAAAAATTTTAAAATGGTGTCTCCCACATTTAATTTATTACATAGTCTAAAGTACAATTATATCTCTACAAATGAGATTGATGTTTAAATACTTAAATAATTACTCTCCATTAAAAAATATTCACAAATTATAATATAGAATTTGAACATTACTTTTCACATGTAATTTTTTTAACTCTTATTATGGTAAACTAACATAGTATAATTTAAACATATATAAATGAAAAAAACTTATATCTTATATTTATAATTTGTAACATCATAAAATATGAAATATATTTCAACTTACATAATGATTATAATTCTTTCATTTTATTAAAAGATTAAAGTTGTCAAATTGAGTCTCTAAGTTTTTTACAATGTGAAAAATAAATCTAAAAAATATGTATAATAATAAGTATATTTTAATAAATAATCCCATAGAAAATATAAGTTTACTATAAAAAATAATATAAAGGTTATGTGCATAGTTATAAGATAATATAAGATAAATATAATAATAATATAGTTAAAAGATGATATAAAAATAAAAATAACTAAAATATAATACTATCATAATGATAATATTATAATAACAATATCTATATATATTTATTTCTAAATATATTATAAAAAAAAATATTAATTAGATGATAAAAAAATAAAATCAATTAAAATATAGTACTATTAAAATGATAATATAATAACAATTCTAAAATATGTGTTTGAAATAAAAGAATGTTTCCAAATAAATTAAATAGTAATATTATCTTAAATTAAAAAAAATTAATCACTACAAAAAATAGTACACCAATACCATTCACCATTGTCGTTGGATTATTATACATCAACGACCAAAGTTGAGTTTCGGGCCAAAAGGGAAAAGAAACCCCATCTTTTCAAACGCGTCCTGAAATCATGACACGTGTCACTTAACACCTCGCACAGTCGTCGGTCTACCAACAAATAACATTGAACAATGTCATTTCAATTTGGTGATGATGTGAGACTGACATGTCTCACTCGTGATGTGAGTCATCCTGACTAGATTAGTTAATGGGACCCACAGCCCATGGGGCCACCACACCATTCACCATTGCCGTTGGATGTTTATAGATCAACGACCGAAGTTGAGTTTCGAGCTGAAAGGAAAAAGAAACCCTATCTTTTCAAATGTGTCCCAGAATCATTACACATGTCACTAAACTCCTTCGTTGACCAACAAATAACAATGTTGTTTCAATTTGGTGATGACGTGACACTGACACATCTAACTCATGATGTGATTCATCCTGACTAGCCTAGTTAATGGGACCCAGGACCCACAGGGCCACCAGTACCACACCATTCACCATTTCTATTGGATGTTTATAGATCAATGACTGAAGTTGAGTTTCAAGCCGAAAGGAAAAAGACACCCTATCTTTTGAAATGTGTCCCAGAATCATGACACATGTCACTGCTCAGTTAACACATTAACATAATCACATTCCACTTACAGTTAATAGTGACATTATGAATGACATTAATACATTATGATGGATTGGTTAATAGTGACATTAGCAAACCCATTCTGGATTCATGACACGTGTCTAGTAACAAGTGGTCCACGATTCCACTCACATTTAAACTGAAAGTGACACATTGATAGTGTGTGATGACTATAGAGTACAGATTGTACAATTTTGGTTCTTTAAGTTTCTTTAATTTTGTAGTTATATGTGGTATGTAGATTTAGAAATTAGAAAGGGGTTACAATTTACAAACTTACAGTGCAACAAAGTTACGGATTCTTAATTTCTAGGTTGAGGATTGAGGTCCGAGGAAAGCGACAAACTACAAAGTCTCTCAGCTCTCTACAAAAATTGAAACTAAGGGCAATGTGAACGTCAACAAGTAAGTGTAACTACTAAAATCCTAAAAATCTACGTCCCGCATTTTAAATTTTTCAAGTCTCTTGATTTACAACTTTACTGTCTATATTATATAAAAAAATTTAGTCTATTAGGTTTTAATTTTGAATCACCCCTGTAGGCTTGTAGCTACAAATACCAAGAATAACACGATGGGCAAAATAATAGAATTCTACAATATGCTTAAAACACCAGGTTTTAGTGATTTATTCCATGATATACATGATCCTTTTATTCATGGAAATAAGGGTATAATGGAGATTAGATTTACACTTGAAAACAAGTGGAACCATCCAAATAAGACTTCAAAATTTTATTCATTTAACCCTAGGGTAAATGCAACTGCAAATAAAATTGCACCATGGGAAGTTGGGTTGGCACACATGGCATTACCTCAAGTATTCCCTTGCCCAGAAATTGTTATGCTCTACGCCGAAAATTATGATGAAAATAGAAAAGCAATTGTGAATAAAAATACTCAGGAGGAAATTTTGTCCATAATTGAGAGTGAATTTTCTAGTCTGGTGAACCTAGGGTTTCAACAACAACACTCAAATGTACACATTGACCTGGGAAAGCTAGCAGAGGATTATGAAAAATTAGATGCAAAATAGAGAGATTCTTATATCAGAGGAATAACAAGCAGTTGTAATCTAAGTCCAGATCATATGCCTCATGATTTTGAATTTTTTGTGCCATGGGCACAGGACAGTATTTCCTTGCTAGCATTTTGTTTGGGATTGGATAGTAACAAACAAGTGGGTGCCAACATTCTTGAAATGCTTTATCATATTCATTTTGAAAAAGAACCAGTAAAATATTGTTTTATTGAGCACATTGTTCATTGCATGCAAGATCAATTACTAATGATTCAAAGAGGTTTAGAGAAGACATTTAGACTCACAACCTACTTGTGCTATCTTCTCCTAGCAAAGCATCATGCATTATTTCAAGGAAACAAGCTTTGCAGTTAGACTCAAGGCCAAAATCCAATATATGAGTGGACACCTCAGATAAGGATGATTGATAACAGAAGGAACTACAACAATTTTGTAGACTTCTTTTTGGCAACAATGTACCATAAAATTATAGGCACTCCAATACCTAGATTGCCTGTTACTTGTATAAATTGCATTCAACTCGAAAGTCAACTACCATTGGCTGACTAGTACTTAATGGAAGAGTACATTGTGTTAAGGTTTTACAGTTCATGGGTAGAACCCTACAAACTTCCAATACATGTAATAGAGAGGGTATTTGCATTGGAATATGTATGACAAATGGAGAGCACAGATGTACTCTTTAATGGTCAGCAAAAGAAAATGATATTTCCCTCCTTGCCATTCTGCTTTGGAGGGTTCGCATTTGAGAGGAGGATTCAAAGTGGCAAAAGCCTATTTTTCAATTTTTTGATTTGATGTTGACAGTCACTGGCAGTATGATCCACTGAACATAATTGGAGCAAGGCTTAAAGACAATGGGAACTCTGCAAGAAAATATCAACATGAAAGTATGCCTTTGATTGAAAATTTTAAAAACATGGACTCCTGAGAGGAGGTCAAAAAATAGATGGAGAAATATGCTACTGAAAATAATATGTCAATATAGGAATTGTCATCACAAATAATGGCATTGCACAAACATAAAGGAAAAGTACAAGCCATGACATCATCCAATTTCTACAAGAAAGATAATAAACCATCTACAAAACGTATTCCAAAAGAGCTAATGAATGAATGTATAGATGCTAGATGGAGTCAAACCAAAATTTTTGAATTTTGGGAAATGAGGAAGAATCTCGGTGAGCCAAAGACCTCTACAGATCTTAATGAGGTGGAAGAGGATACAATGTTTAACGAATTGTGGAATAAGGAGCATCCAGCTGAAGCATATCACAATGATACTGATGATGATATGATGACCAAGATTCTTTGAATCCCTCATCTAGTACAGCAATTAAGAGAGGAGTTGATGCATCCACCAAACTTCTGTATAGAAAAGGGGCAGAAATTGTAGAAAAAATGGGCTACCAAGGTTCTGGTGGTCTGGGTCCCAGTGGAGAAGGGGTTTGGTATGCACCTGAACCACCAGTTGTAGCACCAAAACATGGTCAGAAACTAGGCCTTGGGCATGGAGATCAATCATCAACTCAGTCAATTCCATTCACATTGGTTTCAACTCAGTTAATTCCATTTGTTTCTACTTTAAATATAGTTCCACTTCCAGCTATTCCAAGCACTCAGATTCAATCTAAATCAATTGTCACTCCCACAACTAGCAATATCATTTGTACAACTACAAGTAGTGGTCTGAAAAGGATATTATATCAATATGTAGATGCAAAAAAGGTTGGTCCCGAAGGTCAAGAAAGTGTAAAGAAGCAAAAAGTTATGACAAGTATTAGTAGTTGTTGTAGCTCGTGATACAGAACAAGAATAGACAAAATAGTAAGACAATGAAGATGGAAGCAATTGTTGTAGCTCGTGATGCAAAACCTACATCCAACAAGTTATTAACCACATATGACCCGAATAAAGATATGATGGAATTCATGGTTGTTATACCCCCAGCTAGAGATAACAATCCACCAGAGAGTCAGTTAGATCCATCTGAATTTCAATTTAGCACCCTCCAAATGGATTTATCCAAAATTAAAAATGTGGACAAGATAAATGTGTCCAAAATGACCAACCAAGTGGTCTACAGTTTAGTAATGAAGTTGGAGAGAGAGAAAGGAAAGCTTTAGGGCATAATAGATAAGTTAAAGGTAGACCTGGAAAATGTAAAGGCAAGTGAGAAAGTAGTAGTAAACAGGTGCAAAGAATTAGAGAAAAGGATAAAAAAATTCATCCTCTGGCTCTAAAGAAGCAATTGAACAGCAAGAACATATGGACGCAGAACTGAAAACTCTAAGGGAAAAATTGGAAAAAAGGTATAAAAACCTTCAGGATGAAAAAGCCTCTTCAGTAAATTTATAGAAAAACTTGGAGAATGCTGCACAAGTAAACAATGAGTTAAAGAAAGAATTGGAAAAAAGGGATAAAAAACTTCAGGATGAAAAAGCCTCTTCAATAAATTTATAAAAAAACTTGGAGAATGCTGCATAGGTGAACAATGAGTTAAAGAAAGAATTGGAAAATGAGAGGGTAAAAACAAAAGAGTGGGAAGAGAAAGCAAAAGAGTGGGAAGAGAAAGCAGAGCAAATACGAAAACATAGTGAACACCAGTACTCAGAAATGAAAGAAGACCTAAAGAAGGCAAATAATACTATTAAAAATTATGAAAACTTCTTGAATGACCACGTAAATAGTACAGTAAAGAAAATAAAAAATTACTTCTAGGGGAAAATAAAGACTTCTGCTGATAGGTTGTGTGATTGGTTTGAACTCTATGAAGCTCTTACAGATGTTTTTGAGAAGCTGAAAGAGAAACTTGAGGAGAACAAAAGTTTTGGTCAGAGATAGAAAACTACAAAGCAGATTATGCAAGAAATCAACAGCACTGCTGATAGGAAATTGGCAAGCAAGGGAATTCAGGACCGTGTTGGTTCAATAATAAAGGCGACCTCTGTATTTCATAAATGTCAAAAACTAATAGAAGTAGAAGTTCTTTTTTTATTTGGGCCAAAGCTTGCCAAGATGAACAATAAAATAGCCAAATTGATATCTCTTGGTTTACCAAGTCCTAGACCTGATTTTTCAACAACGGGTTTCATTGGAAGAGAAGCTTACAAACAAAAGTTGGAGGACACAATAACCTCTGATTTAGGCAACCTTCCTCAGGACAGAACTCATGAAGGCATTGCAAAGTGCATCAAAAAATTCACAAATTTGCATGCACTAATGGAAGGAACATTTCTTTAAACTTGCTCTTCCAAGTATGGAATTCTGACAAGAATGCAGGTCATTTACCATACTATCAAAATTTTTTCCCTTCCAACCAAAGAAGAATGGAGCATACTACAAAAACTTATAGAATCATCTTGAATCATAGTATGTGAAAGTACTTTCAGTTTCAATCATCTCTATATCTTTACTATATATATTTCATATTATCCTACATACTATAGTCTAGACTCTAGAATTGAGTTTAAAGTAACAAGTTTGAACTTTTCTTTTTGAACAGGATCAATGTTGCAATCTTGCAGATGTTATTGCCTATGCTAATTTTCTACACTGGCTTGTCAAATGCAAAAATGTACAACTAAAGTTGTAGAGATGTTGTAGACTTGTAGTCTTGTGGTTGTCTTACTGATTTAGATTTTGAGACTTCACATTAGGAAAATTGACCTAAAGTTGTTGTTGCTCCCTTGTTTCTATAAAAGGGAATTCAGGGTCATTGGCTTACTAAATTGCCAATGGGAATTGGGTCATTGACTTTTGTAAATAGAATCAGAGAGTTGTGTTCTTACTAGTATTAATCAATGAATGGATACATTGTATCATATTTGTAATTAAATTAATGAGAATCAATATTTCTAACTCTAAGAATTGTAACATATGAATTGCTATGTTGTCAAACAAAATAATGAAAAAACTACAAGAATTGTACCATATTAGCTGAATATTGCGAATGAAAACCATTAATAATTATTAATTGTGGAATTGAATCTTGAATCTTGATGACATTATCAACCACATTCATGTTTTTGACATTGGGATATGCATTATTGATGATGAAATACAGAAACTGATAGTAGACTTCAGGAAAAAAGTTAATAAATACCTAGGACATGCTAATTCTTCAGTGCTACTTCTACAACAGTTCAATTTCAAGCTGCCACACCATATCATCATTGAGATTTTTGGATTCATCAGCATCAACTTCATAGCTTCCTTGGTTCTTTGATCTGTTTTCTTCACTCGGCATACCTCCGCTTAACTAATGTTCACCGCTAGCAGTACCAGTGCTAGTATATGGGTCCCGGTCAATGACATAATTATCTCTAGCATTCCCACTCCCACTCCCACTTTAGTGTGACATGTTGCCCACCCCTCTTCTCTGACATTTCTTCCTCCACAATTATAGTGCCCTTTCGTAAGGAAAAGTATTGACTTCATACCTAGATGTATAGAGCCTCAAGCAATTTTCCAAATTCTCATCAAGTTTGTTTCTTAGCTTTGACTTTAGGAATCCCAAAGCATTGAAAACTCTCTCATCCTCCACCGACCCCAATATCATGGTTAGACATAATTCAACAAGCTTGAAATATTCTGATATTGAATCAATCAACAATTCACTCTCAGCTAGGTTTTTCTAAAGCCTTGTTACTGATCCATCTTCCATAGGGTTCTCCATAAGATTAAATTGTTCCCTCATTGTCTGTGAAAAATGAGCTGATTGCTCTCTCAAATGATTTGCATCTAAAATTCCATTTAGAGTTACTCCATCTAACTCTTTGGTTTTGCAAAAATGATCTATCAAAGTTAGTAGCCTACTTTTAAAATCTTTTGGATCATTCAAACGCCAATAATCAAGAAACACAATAGCCGTGGATTCAAGTAGTTTGACTAGAGGGAATCTTGCTCTAATCTATGAGGAAAGATCAAAGGCAATGTGCTTCATTGAAGTTGTTACAAACTCAACAATCTTGGTAAAGTCTTCCCTTTTAACACTTGATACTTGCCTCTCGGGGTTCTTTCCTAGTTCCTCAAACTCGATCCTGGCATTGTAGTGCATTGGTATCTCAACTCCATGAACTTCTGCACATAACTCCCCATTTGAACCAATTTTTAAAAAGTTATCAGGATTGTCCAAATCTGTGATTTTCAGCCAGCTAGAAAATTTTACTTCATCAACAAATAAATGATAGAGATTATCAAGCATCATGCATGTCAACTTACGCAACGTAGCATATTCTGCGATATACATAGCTCTTTGCTGGGCCTTTTTCATTAAATTCCTCATTTCCTCAAGCATGGGGAGAAGACCTACTAATGTTAACAGTGTCTCTACATTACTTAACATTGATAGCAGCGCAGGAAATTTCAATTGCCTTGCTTCATCACGACTTGAGTTCATTAGACCAAGCAATGATTGATATTCTGAAAAAACTCAATGTGCTAGTCCATCCAAAGAGATCCATCTGGTATGATTATCCTTAAGAAGCTTGTTCCCATTGGTTAGTCCTTCAACAAAGTGTTGAAATTCCCTAAATCATTTTGGACTTCGACAGAAGTATTGGTAGATCTCTTTGATTAAAACTTCAATTTTTTGTACTCGAGCATGCTTGCTAACAACTCCAAAAGCTAGATTCATTCTATGGGCCATGCAGTGAATAGGAGTAATGTAGGGTGCACAAGAAGATTGTATCTTTGTGCAAAGACCACCCATGTGGCCTTGCATTATTGAAGCTCCATCAGCTCCAACACACACCAGCTTTTTGGCAATGGTCATGTCATCTATACCTCCATATTCAGTTAGAGAACTCTTTACTAGTTGAAATAAATTTTCTGCTATCACATTATCCCTTATTTTAGCAACAATTAGTAGAGGTTGGCAAACAAAATTTTGTACAGTATAAACATGCATGCATACCCAGGAAGTATTGTCTACTATCGTGACCTCGTCTAAAGACAATGCAATAAAATTTGACTCTTTAATTTTTGCCTTCAAATCCTCTTTTCCAACCTCGACAAGACAACTTGCCCATTCCCATCCACTGTTTACTGACCAGTGACTGTTAGGATAGTTACGAACTTTCAGAAAGTGTAATAAAGCATTCAATGATGGGTAGTCTGTCATTGGATACCCTCTGCTCAAAATATTAAACACAACACTTAATTGAACAAATTTTCCCATTAGTTCTACTTCCAATGCTTTTCCAAAACAAGCTTCAATAGAGCCTATAACTTCACCAAGCTTCATCTTTATATTATGTTGAAATTCATATAATTCTGCATTCCTAACATGCTGAGATTCCTCCTTTGTTTTCCATCTTATCACTAATTTTTGAACTCCATCTATGGTTTTCTTTTCATAAACTTTACCAATATGATTTTCTATGGTGTCAATTTTTAGCTGCAACCTCTTTCCTTCTTATTTATCACGCTGCAAATCTTACATCTGCATTCTACCAGAGGTTCCCCTTCAATTGGATTAGGCACTGGTTCAATGAATGGATATGTTGACACCCAATCTTTTTGAAAATTCCTCGACATATCCCACAGTCTATCATTCTTTGATTTGGATTTTCTTTTCTTCCCTGTAGTTGCACCATCATCTTTTCTGACATTCTCAGTTTCATCCAAGTCGATTATATCATTATGGCTACTCTAGGTATTTAATTGAAAATCTTCTTCAAGTTCATCGTGATCTGAGATATCAAGTTCACTGACTTCTTCAATATGTCGTGAAGGTTCAACCTCAGGTTCAAAATCTTCTTGTAATGAAGTAACACTAGCTTCTCTATTTTGGCCAGAAACATTTCCACGACCATGACCAAATTACGATGATAAGGTTTTGCATTGTGTTGGCCTCTCTTGGCTTTCCCCATCTGCTGGAGCCTTACCCTTATTCTTGTTCAACATCTCGATTGGCTACCAGCCTAGTGATAAAAATATGTAAAAAAAATGTTTACTTGTTGAAGAAGTGACAAATGACAACATAACTATAATATGCAATGTTTACATAGTCACAGAAATTTAAAATAATAATCACTTACCTTTGACTTGCCAAAGTAGTCGAGACTCAACAGTGAGACAGTCTGAAATTCGTTATCGATCAAATTGAACCGATCCAAGATTCCAAATTGTGTAAAATAACAAGGATGTATGAATGTATTTATACTAATCTCTTTTGGCAAATTGGGCGGGAGGTATTAAGTTAGTGTCCAAATATTTGGCGAAGCCCGCGTAATGATAACATGTCTTGTGTTATGTCCTAGGTCATTATGGGTCGCCAGTACCTTCGTATGATTAATAAAGGTGGCGAAAACCCATCGGTTTGAGACACGTGTCTATAAAATAACTGGCGAAGTTGGGGCCGCCTAAAAAATATTTATATATAACTATCGGCGAATATAGGCCATCGATTTGGGGCCGTGTTGAAATTATAGGTGAATTTAAAAAATCTATCATGCCCAAGACGTATATGCCATTGGCAAAAATGTGCAAGAAATGGACAAAATTTAATATACCATTTGGCGATGGACCTAGGCATTGGACCCAATTTTCATAAATGTGGGGCGATGGGGTCAGTCCCATATGGGCAATTTATTCGCCAAATTGTGGAATGCCGATGGGCAACATTCACCAAATGGCGAATAATCACCACTAAAGTTTTCTCTGGAAAAGTGATCATTTCCCAGATCACACAAACAATGAAGTCTGTAGTAGAACAAAATTCACATTCCGCTAAGATCAAAGGAAAAATTCCCATATATCTAGGTCATTTGCCACCCCCTACTTGGATGATATAGTGGTTTTCAATATGACAAGAAACAAGCATACTAACATGTCTAGTTCATGTTACAAACATTTGAGAGAAGTGCAAAATATTTATTATCAAGTGTGCCTTTATTGCACGGTTTGGTGATCTAGCTTGGCTATAAAATGAGAAAATTAAGGATCAATGTGAATCTGGCTAAACTAGAATCTATTTTCAACTAGCTTAATGTGACATGTCTACAAGGGTCAAGAACTTAACTATTCAGGGAACAAACTAGCTCTCCTAAAGCAGAAGATTTCTAAAAGCTTGCCATACCACAATCTAGTAGTAGAATAACTTTTGAAATCAAGAATAAATCCCTTCAAGCTTGCATTGGAAATGGCCATCTTTCAACAAGACAGACATAATTACCATTATGAGATTTTCTTTAACAAGATACAATGAAATTGGACATAAAGCATCCAAAGGACCAAATGTGTAGTGAATGATTTGAAAAACTACTAACTTGGCAAAAAGATCATCATAACAATATTTGCTGAGTTAAATTAAGCTACAACATTGTTATCACTTCAGCAAATTACCTATAATTATATGCAAGTGTTGATAACACATTAAACATCTTCCTTTCTATAAATACCTCCAACACATTATGATGTGTCAAACCACAAGAATTTAGAAGCCCACATCATCATTTAAGCTTTTCTATCATGTGTGGAATGTTTTCAATAACAAAGGTCCTGTAGACACCGGTTTAGTTTTATTTTACTATTAATTTTTAAGAAGACAGCAAGGATTAGTTGAACAAAAAGAAAATTAGCATTCCCAAGAAAGATTCAAGTTTTTAAATCAATCTAGTATTAGATGAAAGAAATTCACTCCATCACTCTATTGTGTGGAAGAAAAATCTAAGCGACTTATAGGGAGTAGACTAGCTAATAGATAGCTACGAAATATATGTCATTACTCGCTAGTTTTGTAAACTTTTGGGGTGGATGCTGTACACACTAAAATATGCACTTCTATGAACCATTACATGCAAGGTTGCTCAAGAATGAGGCCTCACAAATCGGCTCATAGCTCTCTATGCATGGAGTTGCAAGGGACTATGAGTTTTGCTCTCAGCTAGAGCTACAAGAATGTGACCTTGCTAGTCAACCATACAATGAGAGATTCAAGTGAAGACAAAGGCAACAATGCCAATATCTCCAAGAATCTAAATGGAAATGAAATGCAAATGCAACTAGTATGAATGTGCAAGACTAATCTATCAAATGAAGTGCAAACTAAGCTATGAAAAGAAGTACAATAGATTCTAAGCCCCTAATTAAGCTATGTGAGATCTATTCTATTGCATAAAAGGAAATCTAATCTATGATGCCATGAATGTAACTATGAAAGCAAAACTATTATGAAATGCAACTAAAATGATGAAAGCAACAAGTCTTTAATGTCTTCAAAAAGCTCCAAATGTACCTAGAAAACCTGCAGCATAACAATAGCATAAAATATGGATATCCAAATGAAGGAGAGAGCTCTCCTTTTATAAGAAATGAGGTGAAATGGACCATGGAGATTAAGAGGCAAAAATTCTTAATCAGCGGTGGAGCTTGAAAGAGGAGCAATCCATGTGCACAAGTATCCTCCAATGAGAGTGAAGTGTTGACTTTTGAGCCTCATGTGAGACAAAAGTGCTTTTTCCCTTTTTATAAAATAGGAATAATGTTTTATTTGTGCAACTTAGGATAAGAGGAAAGTGGGGGCTTTTTATTTAATTAAAAGGGGAGGAAATATTCCTTTTAATCAAATAAAGACTTAGGATAAATGGTTAGCCTATAGGATAAAAATCCAATATATGATCGAAATTAGGATTTGATCAAGAAATTGATAATGTTGAAAATATTGATTATTGATCAAAATGATTCACGATTGATAAATTGAATAAATGGGGCCCAAAGTCTAGGCGACCATTTTAGGGTGCATACATTTGCCCCTCTTTGACTAATGTGTGATCAATTTGGGAACACATGCAGTCAAAGAATGAAGTTGAAATGTGAGATCGATTTGGGATCACAAAACAACTCAGATATGAGGTCGATTCGGGATCACATCCGGACAAACATAAACAAAAGCTTAAACCAACACCGTCGCTGCTAGGTGCAAATCAAGCTTTAGACAAAACTATTACCGTCGCTGCTAGGCAATAATCAATGTCTAAAAATGGGAGATAAGAATCTCAAATTTTGAGCAAAAGCTCACAAAAGATGTCTGAATCAAGAGAATCAAGAGAATTAGGGATGAGAATCCCATAAATACTGCCCCCTCGGGATCGAAATCGAAATCAAGTAGAGGAGAGACAGAAAATTGATAAGGTTGATCAAATCAGAAGGAATTCATAATCAAATGTAAGGGTCAAATAGGTTACCCATTAGGCAATAGAACATGCCCCAGCCTGACTGGAAAGATGCAGTCAATGTGAGAAATGAGGGAGTGGAATGGATATGAATGAAAGACTAGAAGTTTGGAAGACATGGAAAGATGACGATGCCCCAACAAAGATTAAAAGATTAGGCCTCAAAAGATCAGCCAACTGCGCAGAAGGGGGGGAAAATTTGGAAACGCGACTCAGATTTCGATTTCGAGTCCGAAAATGGATAGAAAATGATGTGATATGAAAGATCAGAAATGAAAGATATGATCAAGAAGAATCAGAAAAAGAGCACAGTTGACCAACTAGTCCGTAGATGATAAAAAGAAGAGCTCTCTCCATATGCAAGATGCAAAACTAGACTAACATGAACCTAATAATGCAAGCTACTATGAAAGTGGTTGACTTGCAAGGTCACAACGCTTATAGACATCTAATTATCATCATCGAGCATTATTGGTAGCGTCATAAGATCATACAATGCACACTAGCATAACTATGTGGATATGAATATGATCTTTATCAGATAGAAATGTGGAAATCTCACCTAGGCATCAAAGACATATAGGTCAAGATGACTAATGCAGTGAGATCACCTAAATTTGATATGGTGAGATTATGCTTGTATCAAGACACATGAAAAGTCAGGATAGCTAAAAGCATGCACTCGCAAAACAGTCAAGGATAATACCTTGTCAATCCATAGTGTCAAGTAGGACCAGCATAAATGCTCATGACAGTTGGGACCAACAAAATATACCCACAAGCAGATAAAGAAAGAAAACATGTTCTCATACCCTCAGTCTTCTAGCTATGCATCATCGAAAACTTCTCAGGGAGAGAGCACTCATCAAAGAAATCCTCATAGACAGCACACAAAGAAAAAATAAAGTCATCATATCGTCATCGAGTTAATTGTTTAAGTGTGTGTGTGTTGGTCATAGAGTCAGACTCTGAGTATCGCATCTGCACATGAGCACTATCGCATTATACTTAGACTATAGGCAAGATATCTGATAAGTGTTAAGAAACACTTGACGCAAGGGTAGTGTTGAAAAACACTGTTTGGGGCGGTGTTGAAAAACACCTATTGTGAAATGCCCCAAGAGACAAACGCACCAAAAGGACCTATGCGAACAGTTATGCCCCCTAGACAAAGATAAAGACCAATTCCAGACTAGGCCAAATAAGGTCAAGGCATGATGACAAGTGGTTAAGTGTCGAGGACGCATGCTAACAAATAGGAGTGCAAAGGCCTCAAGTAGCACCTATTTCCAGGTTTTGACCACTTGGAATCTTTTTTCATTTTTTTGGATTTTTGCTACCAAGGTGCCTATTGCTAGGTTTTCACCAAGGCACTTTTTCTATTGTTTTTTATTTTTTGAATTTTTTGATTTTTTTGTATTTTTTCAGGACTTTTTATGCTTTTTAGGATTTTTTCAGCATCATATATGAATTTTTTTGGTATTTTTTCAGGATCAATAAGATATATACAAAAGATGCCCCCAGACAGAATAGGCATCAAACTCATGAGCAAGATCACATCGTGTAGTCCCAATATCTAGAAATGCGGAGGACAAGATGGATCACCAAGCTGGTGAAAGAGATGGAAGACATGAGAATGAAAGAGAGTGAAGGGAAGAAATCCTCAAGGTCAAACTCCTCAAGAGTACCCAGGCTAGGGAAAAAATTGTTGTCATGTAAAGTGCATTTGGACAAGCAATGAAAGGATAGCATAGGATAAGCCTCAAAAGTGTAATGCAAAAGAAGGAAAGGATGCAGTCCAAAGGAGTAGACATGTCAAGAGGCTTCATAGCATCGTGTTTTACTCTTTTTATTAGATCAAGACCAAAGGGGAAAAAGATAGAAAAAGGCTAGAAGGAATGGAGGAAAATAAATATGAAGGCTAAACATGAAAGGAATGAAAGCAAAATCATCGTAAGATAGCTCACAAAATAGCCAAATGTTCATGTATAGATCAACATTGTCAAGATCAAAGAGAGAAGATGGAATGGATGAAATATGTAGAAGAACTATGCATGATGCCTGATTGCCAGGTTTTCATCATGGTACTTATCCAAGGTGCCACAAGGGAGTGGTTTTCACCATAGGATGAATTTATTTCTCTTTACTTTTGCTACCAAGGTGCCTATTTTCAGGTTTTCACCATGGCACATTTTCAATTTTTTTCAATTTTTTCTCTTTCTTTTTTTCTTTTGGAATTTTTCTATTTTTTTTCTATTTTTTGGAAGAAGGCAAGCTTTTTAGATAATGCTCCTTGAAAGGATAAACCATGATATGTCAAGGATTCAAAATGATATGCTCAAAGATGCTGAAGGGGAAAGGAAGACACAGAAGGAATAGGCAAATGAGGAAAAATGATAGAAGATAGAAGGATAATGAATAGAAGGAATGGGAAAAGGTAGATGGAAAGAAAGGTAAGATCAACGTCAATACACACCTTGAAGGGTGACGGGAAAAATGGAGGAAACGTAAACCATATTCTAGTCCAAATGTGAACCATATTCTGGTTCATTACTGCTATCTGACTCCTCAAAGAGAGGGTTGGTGTGCTTGTTATAATTCTCAAATGGGAATGGAGAAATACGAGAAGGAATATGGCAAATGTTTAGCAGAGGTTGCGGTTTAGGCACATGGAATGGAAGAATATTTTTGGAAAAAGATGAAGTGGAAGCCTTTGGAAGCTTGAATGTCAACTTCACTTTTTGCTCAACATAAGACTCTTTCAAGAGAGACTTTGGAATCCATATAGCCTTAGGCTTTTCATTTCCTTTTGATGACTGAGAGAGAATATCTTCAATGATGGATTTTGGAACCCATACTTGTCTTGTAGTTTTCTTTTTAGATATCTCTTTCGACTTTATGCCCCCATGTCGACTAGAGGAGACATGGTGATCTTCTTTTTTTGATGGATTCTTGTATTGCTTCTTTTTCTTGTTTTGAACATTCAACTTACTTCCAAAAGACTTGGGACTTGTGGAAGAAGAAGGAGGATATGACCGGTTTAGATGGGTGGGTGGATGAAAGGGATTCAAGGGTATGCATCTATGTTGATCTTGAGGAAAGATAGGAGATGGAGGGATGTAAGGACCCAAGATGGATGACAAATTAGGAGAATTAGGAGGGGAAAGTGAAGGGACATAAGGACCCAAGATGGAAGGAAGACATGAAGCCCTTAGTATTGGTGGAGGAGGTCCAAGGATAGATGTGGAAGATGCAAAAGGATAATCAATAAGTTCATCAGCATCTATATCACAACCAAGGCTATCAACATCTTTAGAGTGAACATTAGGATTTTCAACAGGATCATGCACATCTTGAATAGGAGCAGTTTCTTTGATAGGATTGTTCAGAGCTTGCAAAGACTTAGGAAGAGTAGAAAGCGGAAATGAATATGGAGTGGTAGAACAAGAAGATGAAAGACTTTGATCTTGACAATGATTGTTGGGTAGCATAAGCGTATCAACTTTATTTTGATTTTCAATAGGTTTTACATCATAAGTAATGACACCATTTTTAATAACCTTAATGGAAGTATCATCTTTGGAAAGTGCAAGTGTGGTAAGGTTATTTTGATTATCAATAAGCTCAATAGTGTAAGTAGTAGCTTGATCTTGCTTAGGATATGGTGGAATGAATGCGGAAGAGCGTAGAGGATCAAAAGAACCATGCAATGGAGAAGATACATCATGAAGAGAATTGGATGATATGGAGGGTCCTTGATCTTGATCTTTCTTTATGTTCTTTTTTTTATCATTTTTAGAGTCCTCTTGACATGGAGCCACTTCTAAGGACAAGGAAGCATGTTTGGATTGTATAGAAGACTTTGGAGGAGATGGTGAAGGACTAGCTGAAATAGGCATTATAGCGGATGAAGGCTTAGGCTCTTTAGGTTCGACATTATTGAAAGTATTTGCAGCCAAGTGAAGGTTATCTTGAGTATCTTTAAGAGGTGGCCCTTGAGGATAACTATAGGGAACCGCATGGAAAGCCTTAGGATCTTTATTGGATGAAGGATTTGTGAAAGATTTGGATGACTCAGAAGCTTTAGGAAGTGTGTGGGTATTGGAGGAAGTGGCAGATGGAAGGGAACCATCACAAGACAAAGGTTCAACATTAATATGATTTTGCTTGAGAGTGAGATCTTTATTTTTAGCATGAGAGTTTTTAGACAAGACATGCTCATAGTATCTTCGTTTATAATCAGCACGAAAAGCTTTCTCTTCCTCAATAGAAGTAGATGTATCATATTGTTCACAACAAATATCATAATTTCTCTCAAAATCAGAATCATATGGATCACCATCACAATCTATCCAATAGGATGACCCTTTAGTAAGCCTAAGCACACGACGAGGAGGACTCTTAGGAACATAGGTGCCATAAGTTTTGCTACATTGTCCATCATCATAGTCATCATAGTCATCATAGTCATCAAAGGTAGGTGTGTCACTCTTTATGGAAGAGACATCACAAGGATTATCACATTGCTCTTTATGGTATGTCTTCTGAAGAGAAGTAAGACTCTTAGGAGAAGTAGAAGAAGAATGAGATCTTGAAGAAGAGGAAATTGAAGACTTAGTGGAAAAAGAATACTTGGATAATGAGGAATTCGAATGATGTTTAGAAGAGTCATGATAAGATTTGGAAGATGAAGAATGTGAATAGTGTTTAGAAGAATCATGATAAGACTTAGAAGATGAAGAATGAGAAGATTTAGATGATGAAGAATGTTTGGAAGAAGAAGATTGTGATATGATCATGTCTATGATTCTAGCAAAGGCATCTGATTTAATCATCTTTTCTTTTATTTTTGCTATAAGTTTGTCACCCATGAGATATTTAGAAGAACTATTGGAGGAATAAAGATACTCTTCAAATTGAGCAATGAGTTCAAGATCATCTATTCTCAAGAGAGGTTCCTTAACAAGATAGTTGAAATTCATGGTTCTAGAAGAGGAGGACTCAAACATAGAAGAAATGAATAGATGAATAGAAGAAAGTAGACTAGATAATAAGAGGAAAAGAATCAAGGAGAAGAAGAAGAAGAAGAATTTCCCATGGGAGTAGAAGACTTTAGAAGAACATGGGAAATGGAAAAGAAAAAAGAAGACTAAGAGTCATCTTGTGCAATTGATACCATAACGTTCATTGAGATGTTGAGCAACATGACAACACCTAAGATCTAAGATCTGGACTGACCAAGGGAGACTAAAAATAGAAGACCCTTGATAATAGGATGACCTCACAAAATGTCAACACCAAACTAGGATAATCAAAGTTCTCTATTGTCCAAAGAGAAATGAAAAGATGGAAGGGGCTTTACCAACACTGTCAAAGAGGTGCTTCAAATCAAAGGATGAATATCCTTGCACTTTTGAATCAGGAGGTTGGACTAGGCCAAAATATAATTGAAATTGAGATAAATGAAAATGATTTGGACAATAAAAGTACTAAAATTCTCCAAGAATGTAGCTCACAATTTTAGAGATAAACTTTCTCACCAAAAACAACCTTCTAATGTGATATTTCTCTTTGGCTAATGTGATACTGATGTTGATCTTGACCAATTTGTGCAAAATTTTGAGTTTTTAAAGTCTAATTTCAAGTTTTCAAATGTGAGGGTGAAAATGTCTGATTTCTATCACAAATTCAATAGCAATTAGACAGGTTTGCAATCAGTATGGGATCAAACATGTCTCCAAACACTTGAAACAAGGGCAAAAGCAACCTTGCCAAGACAAGCACTTGTGATATCAAAATAGAAAACCTTATGAATGCTACCGTTTGTTTGAATGTTAAGAACGTTTACACTGGTATCACACAATCGAAGACACTTCAAGCAATATCTACCTGCAAGACAAGGCTCATTACTCATCAACTTAGCCCACAACTTGATGCCCCCTTGCCTCACACCAAGTGGTTGCCCACAAGAGATATTGGCTTTGTCATGGAAGTGTCAAACAACACAACCAAAGGGACACATATGGTGAGTATCTTGGGGTGATCCGGGTTATTCCACTTGGATCAATCCTTGCACTAAGAAGATAAGTGGCTAAAAAAGGTGGTTTCTAATCTATGGTTCTTAATAAGGGTTTCCGTTCACAACACCCCTCTTGCTCCTCGTAAAGGACTAGGACCTCGCAGCCTCAAGAGTACCTTAAGCATTCTTGCTCAATGTTTTCCTCATGGTCACAATCCCACAAGTACTTACATCAAGCGAAGACAAGTGTTATGTCTGCCAAGGTTTTGTGTCCTCGATAGCCTTGAGATTATAGTGAGTTGGAATCACTCGCCACCAAGGAAAATGATGACAAGGTTGTCCCCACTTGGGTCGTTCCTCTTGATTGCTCAAGAGCAGGCCCGCTAAAGGATTTCTATACTAAACAAAAAGTGGATTAACTCTTGAGGTTCGAGGTTTCTGGTTCACCACAAGGGTGAAGAGCATACTCCCCTATCTCAAAAATCTCTCCCAAACACACCAAGAAAAGAGATCAATTACCCCCTTGCTTCCAAAACCTTAAGATGGGTCAAGATTTTCTGATTCACCTAAAGGTGAAGAGCATACTTCTCCTACCACCTCAAGATCCCTTTCACAAGGTATTAAGATGCCTAATACAATTAGTGAATGCCACACTTGAAAGGAAAGTAAATAAACAAGCAAGAAATAATAAATTTTTTTTTGTTTTTATGCTTGGGCAGCCCTACAAAAACCATTAGTAGCCCTCTTTGACATGCGTTCTTTTGACAAATTTCAAGTAATGAGAGCACCTACAACCACAACTTGTTAGACCAACAAGAGTTAGGAGAATCAAAATCCAAAATCTACCAATGATTAGTACATGAAAAATTAGATAATCTACAAAAATAACTGATCAAATGATAAAATCTGAAAATGAAACCATCATGGTTGGATTAGGCTCGGAAAGACCTTTCCAACGATATATCACACTTAAACTTTTGATACCATTTGCAAAATTTCAAAAAAAAATGGGCACCCGTTTTTCAGAGTGGCACGGATTTAAAAACGCTGGAAATTTCAGAAAATTTCAAAAAGATAGCTAAGAACCCGAAACTTGCAAGATACAAAATAGTTCACTGTTAGATCAGGCGATATACCTCAGACTTCACCAGTATCGTGCGATACTTCTTCCTATAGCCAGGCGATACTTCCCCAGTCGAGCGATACTTCGCACGATGCCAGGCGATACTTCGCCCGATGCCAGGCGATAGACTTCAATATAGGTGTGCGATACTTTTTTCACGCGAACTATCGCGCCAAGACAGGAAGTATATCGCACGATATTTCTGAGAAGTGTCGCGCGATAATCTGAGACAGAAAACCAGAGACGCAGATTTTTTCGAAAATTAATCCGAAAATGACGAAAAATGCAGAATTAAAAGGGACAAAGCTAATCTACTCTGCCCCACGGTGGGCGCTAGAAATGTACACACTAAAATATGCACTTCTATGAACCATTACATGCAAGGTTGCTCAAGAATGAGGCCTCACAAAGCGGCTCATAGCTCTCTATGCATGGAGTTGCAAGGGACTATGAGTTTTGCTCTCAGCTAGAGCTACAAGAATGTGACCTTGCTAGTCAACCATACAATGAGAGATTCAAGTGAAGACAAAGGCAACAATGCCAATATCTCCAAGAATCTAAATGGAAATGAAATGCAAATGCAACTAGTATGAATGTGCAAGACTAATCTATCAAATGAAGTGCAAACTAAGCTATGAAAAGAAGTACAATAGATTCTAAGCCCCTAATTAAGCTATGTGAGATATATTCTATTGCATAAAAGGAAATCTAATCTATGATGCCATGAATGTAACTATGAAAGCAAAACTATTATGAAATGCAACTAAAATGATGAAAGCAACAAGTCTTTAATGTCTTCAAAAAGCTCCAAATGTACCTAGAAAACCTGCAGCATAACAATAGCATAAAATATGGATATCCAAATGAAGGAGAGAGCTCTCCTTTTATAAGAAATGAGGTGAAATGGACCATGGAGATTAAGAGGCAAAAATTCTTAATCAGTGGTGGAGCTTGAAAGAGGAGCAATCCATGTGCACAAGTATCCTCCAATGAGAGTGAAGTGTTGACTTTTGAGCCTCATGTGAGACAAAAGTGCTTTTTCCCTTTTTATAAAATAGGAATAATGTTTTATTTGTGCAACTTAGGATAAGAGGAAAGTGGGGGCTTTTTATTTAATTAAAAGGGGAGGAAATATTCCTTTTAATCAAATAAAGACTTAGGATAAATGGTTAGCCTATAGGATAAAAATCCAATATATGATCGAAATTAGGATTTGATCAAGAAATTGATAATGTTGAAAATATTGATTATTGATCAAAATGATTCGGGATTGATAAATTGAATAAATGGGGCCCAAAGTCTAGGCGACCATTTTAGGGTGCATACAGATGCAACCATCCAAAGAAGAAATGATTATTGGATAGTGATCAGCATAAGGTTCAAAAAGATGAGAATCTTGACATGCCATGAGAAACAATCATGGGAGAATGAGCACCCAAGTTATCTTTCAACCATATATGGTTACATTGATTAATAGAGGACATTTGTTCCTCTTCTAATTTTCAGACTCTAGGAGCTAAAATGGCATGCAAACCCAATTGAGTAACCCAGATGAGCTTAATTATGACAAGCAAACTACTTCATGTTGAATGTAGTAAACAAAATGCCCAAAACATGAGAAATAGAATACTCTAAGGGAGCATGGGCAAAATATTTCTTTAAATTCCATTTGTCTTCATTATGTATAAACACGGTTGTGCCACTTGGCTTCTTGCTCAAAAGTTTACTTTGAATAACAATACGATTACAACACCAAGAAAGGACTAGCAAGAGGACTACAAATTATGCTTGCTACTCAAACAAATAGTACCCAATCAAGCTTTTATGAGTGCATACTATTGAAAAACAACATGTTGAGATACCAATGTACTCAAAGTAACCGTCAACACATTGATAGTCTTAATCATTGCAAGAGATAGGATGTTATGCCAGTCAACACCTTTAACATTTAAATCACCAATGGGAAAATCTGTGTTCCTATTCAAAGCTTCCATAACTGTTATCTGTGATTCTACAATTTTGAATATACAAAAATGACTAAATGTTGTTGGCTAAACTGGTTTTTCAATGTTGATTATAAAACTTTGAGGATACTCTAATCGATTTCAATTGAAAAGAATTCATAGTTTAAAAGGAATGCAACAGATTGAAATTGAGATGAGAATGTGAGCAATACGGTATACCTGACAATCAGTCCTCAACGAGAAAGTATGCCGATAACACAATGAGCATCGATTCAACTTGACTAGTTTCCAAAGGCTTGAACTATGACAGTCTTCCAAGGAATTGGCCCGAAGGGCCTAATAAGCTTTTCCATTTGCAGGTTTCCGGGACAACTTAGAAAAATCAACTGAAAACCCCATAGAAGAATAAGTTGTCTTGGTCTTCAATAGATTTTTTATGTAAATGAAATTATGTTTGATCACTAATCCTTTTTCAGAGTCTTCACTCTTTGAAGAACAAGTCCTAGGCATTGACCTATGAGAACGGGATATCAAACTGTTGGGAACAAAATATGTTGAGAAGAAACTGCTTACTGTCTTCTCCAAATTTCTTAGTTGACCCACCTCTGTGGCTTCCTCTTGTCTTCTTCTTTGATTCCTTTTTTGTACTTCTTTCCTTTGATTCCTATGTTTCTGTATTTTCTCATTCATTGCATTTATTCAGCATGGCATCCTTTTGCTCCACCAAATCACTCAGTAACAATTCATAGCTTGACTCAGGCATTTGTTCAAACATTTTAATGAGCTCCTACATCCCTTTGGCAATTTCCTCTTCCCTTGCAGACATGAGAAATATGTGAGGTAAGGACATGGGATAGGAAGTTGAACCAGGACGCCACAGGTGAGGAGACCTAGATTCCAACTCATCTTGTTCCTGTCCATTGGCCTTCATTCTCGCCCATGAAAATATCAGACTTAACAAACTTGTTTCATTACTATCCATCACATCAACTTAGTTTATTCTCATTTGGGTTCTCTTAAACATCAAAAGTATTTTGGGCAATCTTTAAAATCTCCAATTTTGGTAATGTGTGATTCTCAAACATCAAAACACACTTTTTGGTTCTTCGTAGATTCTACCTTTCTTCTATGCTGCATGGCTTTCTTGAATGCACCCATCTTTCAAATTCTATGGGTACAATCAAATCGACCCACCTAGACCATATGACTACCCAGAACCACTAAAATTACAAAGTAGTACTGCTAATTATTTTTCCCTTTTCCATGTAACTCCATCACCATCCACCTAAACTTAGTTTTTCCCTTCTAGCTTTCCATTTAATTGAACTGCTACAACAATACACTCAAGTTTTAGGTCATTCTTACCCTAGATCTAAGATAAAAATATTTAAAAACCCATTTATGAAAAGCATTACAAGCGCTGAAATCCACTTATGAAATGTGCACTGTTGACCCTATTCTCCATAGTTTTCGTGCACTAGGCCTTACATAAAATTTTCTTTAATGGTCATAAAAGGCTACAAGGTGAATTACACTTTAAGGCTGAAAGCAGTTCGTGAATTTCTTAAGGTAAAAAATTTGTGATGGCCTTAAAAGGCTACAAGGTGAAGTGAACTTAGATGTGCTTGAACTTAACAAGGTCCTTGAGGTAGAACTCAATATTTTCCAAGAGTTTACCGCTCTACAAAATAGTGCACTACATATTGCAGTTTCTTGCAGTAATCTACTATTTTTTGAAAGGCTATCATGTGTATGAAATAGCAATGAGAAGCTTAAGATACAAGTAATCATGTGTTTGCTATTTTTTAATCATTTTTGCCTTAATATGGCATGTGAGTAGGTTAAGATAGTAAACAAAAGTACATGACAACATACATTATGAGACAAGTCAATACCAAGTGCTATTGACTTACAATATTCCATCAATCCTTGTAGTCTAATTAGAACTTGCACTCTTAATTAGAACTTGCACCTATGAAGATTCAAAGGAAAAGTTCATAGGATATTTTAGGGTCCGTTTGGGTGCTGGAATTAGATTGGATAATCCGGAATTAGATTTTTGGATAATGTCAATTCTATGTTTGAGTCCAACCAAAAAATTGGAATTGGAATTTCCAAATTCTAATTTTGCCCCCAAAATAGGCATTTCATCTTCCACTCAAATAGGTGGAATTGGAATTTCGAATTCCAATTCCAATTTTTATAAAACCAAATTTAATATTTTGTGGGATCTATGACTATAAGGATGTATATTATATTGCCATAAGGATGTGTATATATGTGTGTGTGTGTGTGCACATGTATGTATACATGTGTATATAAACACATATATGTGTGTATATACATGTGTGTATATGTGTATATGTGTATATGTGATAGTTAATATGTTACTATTCTTATATTTTATTCTAATTTAAATAATAAATTTTATATTATATTATTAAGTTATTTAATTTTATTATAATTGTAATTTAACAGGTCATGATGTCATTCTAAATACTTATTGACAAACTATAATAGGGGGTTCTAGCATAGCAAGGGATACAACATATGAGAATGTGGCTCAACGTCTTCTTGTTCTTGCAGGAATCAGGTATATGTAAATCTTTAATTAAACTCAGTTTTGGCTTTCAAAGTAACTAATATCTAAATCAAAGTAACATATATTTGGTGTGACGCTCAAGGGCGCCAACCTCTTGTAATTCCCTATAGACCATCCCTGGTCTTGCCTTGATTAAATTGTCTTTTACTTGGAAACTGTCTTTAGTTCACAGAGAATGAGTTATTACAATCAGCAACAGGCCCGCACAAGGTAAACAAACATAGTTTGAAATTAATAAGTAATCTTATCTAATTAAAAAGAAATACATCTCTATTTCAAGGTTCTTGGAAGTTTTCTTGGGAGTTTTCTTGGGAGTGTTCTTTGAAATCAAATGGACAACAAACTAGTGCAGCTGATAAAGAATGCCTGCACAGCCTGCTAATCAGCTAATCACTTTTAGATTTTCTAGATCATTCAATAAATCAAGAATGGATTATAAGAGATTCGTTAATACCCTGCAGCATACAATTACAATGACAAGAGAATGCCCATAATAAAGAATATTGAATGCACAATTTTGATATTCATCTTGTTTTATTTCTTCAAACGTGCCCACTTGAAGCTTAACCATCTGTAGAATTTTTCCTTGGAGAGATGTTCATGGAGAACTACATTAACAATTCTTTATGTTCATGAAGAACTACATTAACAATTCTTTTCACCGGAAAGGGAAAAAGAACACAAGAGTTTATGAAGAAATATAAAAGAAAATTTGAAAAAGAATACAAGAGTTTATGAAGAAATGTAAAAGACAATTTGCAGAGCAGAGAAATGTTACCATTAGTACTATTATCCATCTTAGTAGTCAGTCTTGAACAGATTTGAAAGTTGAATAACTTTTCTCTTCTCCAGATTTGAACATGACAGAAATGATCATTCTTTCTAAGAAACCTCGATATTTATAGTGACAATCTGGTCCTATGAAGATACCAAGAATGATTTGCAACCACCTTAATATATAGATTTTTTTATTTATAATTATTAATAAATACCATCAAATGTGTTCTGATATTCTGATTTTTTATTAATTAATAAATATCATCAGATATACATTCTCATGTTTGAATAGGCATATGCTCAATGTTTAAATTATCATATTTAATATTTAGATTATGTTATGATATATTTTTATTCATCTTAATATAATTATTATATTTATTTTATTTTTCATGAAATTTCTTGGTACAAATGGATCAAGTAGCTATAAATTTGTTCTTTCAAATTATTGAAATATATTTTTAGAAATAACATAAGTTTAAATCTGAGAAAAATATTTCAAGTTAATGATTGTTATTTTATAGAAGAATGGACTAACAAATTTAAAATTTATAGATATAAGAAAGAAAACAAATCAGTATATTAAAATATATATTATTGTATTTATTTTATTTTTCTCTTTAAACTAAATTGATGACACAAATTTAAATTTAATAATATTTCTCTTAAAGAAGATACATTAAATTAATTTCTTTTAATATTTATTTTAAGAAAATATATTAAATTAATTTATTTTAATATTTATTCTTCTAAAACATTTTGTATTTTATTTTTATGGAATAGTCTTTGCCTCTTAATCAAAGAGATTTCAACCTATAAAAATCATTATAAAAAAGTTTCATATTTGAGAAATAATTTCAAGCAAATAATTATTATGAAGTTTAGATAAACAAATTCAACATCAAATTAAACATTATTTCTAAAAAACAAATCTATTTAATAAAATAATATAATTATATTTCTTTTGTTTTTCCTTTTTAGATTAATTATTCTTTATTTTTTTTATTTTTTAAAATGTACTAATATAATTTAGTTTAGTTAGTGAGCGTCTATTTTAGTTGTAAGCTATAATTTACTATTGGAAACATGTTGTAAAAGTTTATCTATGATTATTTTCTTATAATTTAATCTATATTTTTTTAGAAATAAAATAAGTTAAAACACTATCTAAAAGAAAGTGTGTGTATATCATTTTTCTTTTTGCTACATTATAATAGTTGGAATGGTTAGTTTTATTAATTAATTTAATTTTTGGTTTCTATTGTTCATTATATTAGGTTATTTTAATCAAATTGTATTTCTTTCTAGTTTTTATTAAACATGATTCAAATATCATTCGTAACAAATTCATTAAATATAAGTAAAAGAACTTTTATCTTATATTCTATAAAATAAGAATTGTGTTTTATCATAGAAATTACTACTTTTTAATTATATATATAAGGAAACTTTTCTTAGAAACCAACAAAAAATTATCACTTTCCAAATATCTAAATCAAGAGAAACTTTATTCTTATTTATTTCTTTTAATATTTTAAATGAAAGAAAAGACTCTATTATTAGTACTTAAGCGCTAATTAGTTAGTAACGATGTCTCATACTCTTTATAGCTCTTATCTTTTTACTAATTTCTCATTAGGCATGTTGTGGTGAACATTATGTTATTCTATTCAAAAATATTAATTTTTTTTAAAGTTAATTATAATTGTTTTTTAATTTATTTTTATTTAATAATTAAAATAGATATTTTTAATTATATGTTTTCTAAATATGAATTGTTTTTTGTATTTTGGTAAATGAAATAATATATTTTAAAATTTTATAATGATTGAATTGTTATATAATTATTTTTTGTATAATTTAATATATTACAAAAAATAATTATTAATAATATGTTCATTTAGTACATTTTATATATTATCTAATTAAGGTTATACAAATACAATATATAATTTTTATGAGATCTTATTTATTTACAATATATTACCAAAACAAGTGGCCAAGTATTGTCTTTAATTTTTTAATTAATTATAATTATAATTTATCATTAATTTTTTTTTTAAATAAAATAATAATCATAATTTATTTTTATATGTTGAATGCTTAATAATGAAATATATATGATGTACACTATTAAGATTTTATAATAGTTATATTTATATAATAATATTATTAATAAGTGTAATATGTAATATATTAAATAATTTATAATAAAATTAGCATTTTAATGTCATTTAGTTTTAAAAATTTTATTATCTACTTGTTAGAGATATTTTATTTTATTTTATTTTCAATTAATAAAAAAAAAAAAAAATTTCCAAAATTTTATTTCTGGAATATTAATGGTCATATTAATGGTGTTAGTAAAGATGTTAATTTTTTCTGGAATATTTTATCCTCTAACATTCTTTGGCAGATCTGGAAGTGCAGGAACGAGGAAAAATTTCAAGGTAAGCAGAGGGTTCTTGCTGAGTTTTTTTTAAAACTCACCTATTTTAAAATTTTTTTGCAGATTCAGACTACCATGATGATTGAGAAGAATAAATTACGAAGGTTCTTAAAAGATGGGCACGCGACTTTCTTCTTCTATGAGCTGAAGAATGGGTATCAATGGAGGAGAACGCTTGATGATCTCCAGATCTTTGGGCACACTTGCACAAGGCTTAACAAAGAAATTAGAAAAAATGTGAATGCCAGGAAAGAGGAGCTGTCTATGCTTTCCAAGATTCAGGAGTGGAAGAATATAGTTTGGATGGAAGGTCCCCTCGGATGGACTGCTTGGATGGATATTCCTCCTGATGATCTTTACTAGTGCTTCTTGTCTTTTTTCTATGTAATTATGTCTATTTCTAGTTACTTTTGTGTTTTGCTACTCTGATCTCGGTTTGAGGCTGTGCCTCTCGATGAACTCCATGTAAATGGTCCTTTTTTTTTATCTCTCTATAATCAATAGAAAAAAAAAATTTATTTCAATAGTCATAATTGTAGAAATGAAAAATATAACTATTAAATATAAATTTGCAAAATTTTATAATCTATAATAAAAATATATATAAAATAATTTATATTAAAATAAATATTTATTATTAAAAATTCTATTTTAATATTATTGGTTTGGTGGAGCCATGTAGGGTAGGTTTAACATTTTAATATTTCTAGAAATAATTTATTATTATAAAATAAAATATTTATTTACTATGTTTAAGTTAAATTATATTTTTTTATAAAAGAAAATATATCACACATTTGTTTACCTAAATATTTATTAATGCATAATTAACACATAATAAATTTTCAAATATTTAAAAAATAAATATAAATGAGAATAAATATATATTATATTATATCATATATTTACAATATTTTTATTTACATTAGAAAAAGTGAGTTATATACTAAAATAAACTCATGTAATATATTTTAAAATTTTTAATATACAATTAATATAAAAAAGAAAAATATTAATGAAAATCCTAATTAAAGATAAAAACAAAAATTGTTTCCAAGTCCCAAAAACTATGCAATATGGAAGGACAATAAATAACAAATGTGGTAAATTTTAATTGGTTCACTCGTGTAATAAGACTTCAAATGCTTTCATCCAATGAGATGATCAAAAATTAATTTCTAGATATTATAAAATTAAATAATTTGCATCTATATTTTACAAATGAAAAAACTTATAATGAAATATAAAATAGAATTTATTTTCATTGGTGTAAAACAGTTCATTTAATCACTAGTTAAGATCAAAAACTCAGAAATTGATACAATAATACTAATAAGAAAATTGAAACAATTTTAAAATAACTTAATTTAAATCAAAGCTTTATTTAAACTAATTGTTTACACTTGCATATCAATCCATTATTTTAACTGACATATAACGTAAACCGAACAAATGCAATCATTATTTAAACTTTGACTAAACACGCAAAATAACCCAGATCATAGTACGTGTCCATCTCAAGCTTATTCTTTAAGCCTAAGTACGTTTAACCTAGACACACACAAGTCACAAGCAAACCCAGATCCTTTGAACCTAGAAACTAGCTAATTCCTTACGCTTACAGATTTATTTAAGCTTGAACAAGTGCACACGTAATTTCAGACAAGAGATTCGCCATCGCTATCACTTTCTTCTTGCTGGTTCATCAACGGTGTAATTGGTGCTGGCTGAGCCTCCATCCTACCTTCAAGTATGAGCAGGACTTGACCCTTGTCTGGCCTGGCCTCCTCATCATCTTGAATACACAACAAACTTACAAGAGCAACTTTTCTTACCTCTTCAACATCAGCATCATTTGCAATCCTTTTATCTACAATATTCATCATATTTCCCTGACTAATTTGCTCTTTAGCCCAGTTTGGAAAGTAGTAACCACTTGGTTCTAGCTCACTTGGCTTCAGATTTTTTTGGCCAGATATGATTTCTAAGAGAGTCACACCAAAACTATAGACATCAACCTTGGAGGTGATGGGAAGGCCAGTTATCCACTCAGGAGCCAAGTATCGTAACGTTCCTCTCGCAGTTGTTAACACTTGGCTGAAATCTCTACCCACAAGCTTAGCCATTCCGAAGTCCCCTAACTTGGGAGAAAAGTCATCATTTAACAGAATGTTCTCGGGCTTTACATCGATGTGGATGATACACTCTCTGCATTTCTCATGGAGATAAAGTAGTCCTCTTGCAGTACCCAAGGTGATCTCAAATCGGGTTCTCCAATCTAGTACCTTGGGTGGACTATTTGTGAATAGGAAGGAGTTCAGAGAGCCGTTGGCCATGTAATCATAAACCAGTAACTTTTGTGATCCTTGTGCACAAAATCCTCTTAGCCTCACCAAATTCACATGATGTATGATTCCCACAGAGTTGATTTCAGCTCGGAATTTCTTTTCAGCTTGATTTTCACCCTCCAGCTTCTTTACTGCTACAAGCGTACCATCTGCCAGAGTTCCTTTGAACACTGAGCCGAACCCCAACTTCTACCTAAAATTCTTGGTTGCGGTCTTCAACTCCTCGTAACTGAACATTCTCAGCAATGAATCCAAGGATTCTGCACACCTCTGGGTTGGTCTTAATCGACCCCTCCGCCACAATAGAATTGTTAAAGCTAAAGCAATCACAACTAGAGCTCCAACAGGAGCACCAACTACTATAGCCTTTACTTGATAGTGGGAGGAGGGGGATGCAGCGGAGCCTAATCTGGGATTACCATCGGCTACCCTAAGCTTCAGGTTGTGTCTCAGGACTAAATTTTGGGATGAATTCCCCGTTTGGTTAGAATCCCGGGACCAGATCTGACAGTTCTCAGGACTAAATGCAATGCAAGAGCTGTTGCGGAGGCACACTTCCTCGCAGGCTTTCCATGTCGGCGCAGGGTATGAATAAGCAGATTTATCAGGCACCCAGATATTAGGCATCGTCGTAAATCCATCTGAAGAAATATTGAAATGTGCATCGAAAACACAGCCGCTAGACCACCACTCGTGAAAATCCCAAGCGCGAATGTCTCTGGGCTTCCAGCCTATTGCACAGATACAAGGATCATCCCCTCCTTGGCAGATTCCATAAGGACCGCACAGCCCACGCACCTCGCATGGATAAGGATTCACCACCACCTTAGAGGGCTTATTATAATATTCATGTGCAAATACTCCGTATGTTCTTAGGGAGAGACCTAAGAAATCATCTAACTTGGACGTATATGTGAGATACAAGCCAGAGCTAGAATTTTCAATATTGAATTTGAAATTAAAGAAGAGCGATGTTTCTGCAATCCAAGTGACGTTCCACTGGCTTCTCCAATACTCAACAGTGTTGTTTATGAGCAGCACAAATTGATTGTCTCGATCCATCTGGAGGGAGAAAATCCCAGGAGCCGGATCCAAATAATTCTTACATGAAACCAACTTTTGATCTCCTCGAAACTTCATAGCGGGCAACCAGATGTTTCCCGGATGGTCAAAGCTCTGCCAAAGAATTTCCGATTCGTTGTTGGCTACCAACAACAAAAAATTTCCAGAATCTGATATCACAGCTTTGGACGCTGCCTGGCTCACATTGGCCGACCAAACAGGCGCACCCTTTTGATCAAAGAGTCCAAGGAAACCATCTGATGACAGCGTGAAAACACTCGTCGTGTTTCTCACCGGTGTCAACCTGTTTGCTCCAGATAGCAATATACAAGTTATTCGTGCTATTGGGGCTGAAGAATCCCAATTCAAACTTTCCATTCTTTGAAATTCTGGTCTGATTTCCCGTTAGAGAGGCGCCCAAGGAAAGTGTGTCTGAAAGTGGCCCTGCAATACATTCGTTCAGCAGCTGAACTAATGCAAAAGCAACCAATGTATATGCTAATAACCCGTTCCTTCTCATCTTCATGATGGAATACAGGTGCAAAGATGATATCTATATCTATATAGATGATAGAGATTTCACAACACTGAATAAAATACAGATGCTCTTCTAATGTTTATTTAATGAAGAATATTAAGAGCTAAACAAATGTAATAGAAGGCAGTGAAGCGAAGTAAGATGCTTTTCTTTGTCTCTAATTGTTTGAACAGATGTGGTATTTGCACATTAAATTGTACTCGAGTTTAACACCCGGTCAATTCAATTCACCCATGTGTTATTAGCGCCTGTTGATTAAGCAATTACGATTCTATATATGACATTGGTCCTCATCAAAATAGTGATGTCAAAAAGAAATAACACTTATGATCGTATTATTAGTTAATTAATTATTCTATAAATATAATCTGAGATACATTCCAATCATTATTAATTAAATAAACAAAGACTGTTAAGCACTTGACTCATAATTAAGAGGTTTATATGTATCTAATATCTTTATCAAACATTTTAAAAATATACTTTCATTAATAATTATAAACATGTCAATGGGTCTTTGGTCTGCTAGTGAAGTTGAATGGCTCACAACGAGCCTACCACGGATCAAGTCTTGCCGAGTGCAAGGCTCCGACATCTTATTTTTCTTATGAAACTAAGAAAACATAATATCCTTCAATAATCAAATTTATCTAGAAAATTATTTAAAAATATACAGTGTAAATATAAGTATATATATATATAGTCAAATGTACCTTTCAATGTCTTAAAAAAATGGTGTTGGGATGGAAAACAATGAAGTGGCTTGGTCGCCTTTAATTCGCGTAAAAAACTACGAAGAGGATGATCGAAAGAAGACGTTTAGCGGGCATGACTATTATCTTTACTAGTCAAACTACCCATTAACGTGGGAAAACATAAATTAAAATTATCCCCGTTTTCAAGCTTGCACAGGGTTACAAAAGCATTAAAGTTTCCAATTTATCATTTCCTATTAACTTCAAAACAAAAAGTTGATTCTATAGTCAATCCGCTATTCAATATTGAATATGGCTTTTGAATATGACATCGGAATTCAAACCATCAGTAACTGTATGAGATTTATTTATATCAAATCTTAGACAAAATTAGTGCACATGAAAAAGTACATAATCTATTTGAATTTGAAAAAGTACATAATCTATTTAAATTTAACTAACTCTTGATGTAATGAATATTTTGAACTTTGATGATTAAGAAAGTATATTACATTTGGAATAGTAATAAAATAAGCATGTTAACATTATGAAGCATTCAGTTATCATAATATGAAAAATAATATTTACATTTTAATGAATGTAATGAATTATAAATAATGATATAAGATTTCTATAATTTATAATTTTATTTTATTTTGCTTTAAATTTAGATTGTAGTCTATAAAATTTCACATAATCAAATTTATAAATTATAGAAAATTAAAGTGAAGATAATCTTGAAAACTAAATATAATTCAATCTTGTGTCTATTTGATTTTAAACCAAGTCTAAGAAGTGATTTGGAGCTATGATAAGTTTAACAATGTAAATGGAACTTCATTTCTAATTTTGATAAAGTATGAAATTACAAGGAATCTATGCGTATATATCATGGTTCATGTTTTTGTATTTTATTTACATGAATTTAAAAATAGGATTGCACACAAATTATGTTGAAATTGAATTTATTTAAATAGCATTTCTCCAACACAATACAAGAAAATTATATTGTATGCTAATATGTTTAGGGACATCAAATTGATGATATTTCAATATTAAAATAATGTTTTTATATCAAAATATAATTTCTTAAAGAGGATAATGTAGTTATTGTATTGGATAGAATGTATACACTTCAAGATTTTGAGAATGAATAAACTTATTACATTATTTGGTTATTTGAATTTTATTTTAAGAAGAATTTTATTATTTCAAATTATACTGTAGTTATTTTTTTTGTTAGATATTGTAAAAGTGTCTTTATATTATAATAAATCTTTTAAATTGTTGATACTTTTTTTTGTGCAAATTGTGAATATTTAATAATTTAACATTTTCTAAGATGAAAAGAAAATTATGTACTTCAATCATGTTAACCATTGTGGTTGATGTATGTCAAACATATGGAAAACATATGTTACTTATGCAAACATGATGAGGAAACTATTAATCATATGACAATCCAGTGCCCTTATGTTTGCAAGACTTGGGAAAAGTGCTTAAAAATTCTTAATGTGGATTGGATCTTTCCAGAGGATTTATAGAGTATTTTCACTTCTTGGACACCTCCTTCAAAGAATGAAACTGTGGTCAATATCTAGAAAATCATTTTACCCTATATTTGTTAGGGGGTTTGGAAAGAAAGAAATAATAGAATCTTCATAAGTAAGGTTTTCAATGAAAAGGTGGTCATTCATAAGATCAAAAGAGCTATGCTGGAGAATCTTTATTTAAAGGCGAACATAATGGAACCTTCTAATATTGAGGATATTATTTTCTTTGATAAGTGGAACATTAAAGGTAATATGAATAAGGGCAAGAAAGATTCTTTGAGAAATGAAGCTAGATGGGATTGCCCTCCTAGTGGGTGGATGAAGGTTAACATTGACAGAGCCTCGAAAGGGGAGTTGGGGGTAGTTGGATGTGGCATGGTGATAAGAGATGAGCATGGTGTTTACAAAGTTATAAGTGCCATACCTTTAGGCATCCAAACTAATCATGTAGTGAAGGATAATGCAGCCCTACATTGCTTAGTTTTGGCTAGGGAGAAGGATTGTATGAAACGTTGGATTGAAGGTGATTCTTTAAACATAATAAGATATTTAAATAAGGACTCTAATCCCTCATGGACTATTTATAATGTTATGCATAAGGCACAAATCATTATCAACTCTTTTTAAGAATGTATCATCACACATAACTTTAGAGAAACCAATGCTCTGGCTAATTGGGCAGCTAACGTGACTTGCAAGCTAGAGAAGATGATGAAACAGGATGATGGGAGTGATCTTCCTTTTCATGTGAAATCATTAATAGATAGTGACCATTTATAGAGTAGGAAGAAAGTGTGTTAAATGGTATTTTTAATGATGATTATTGATTACAATGTGAGGCTTCATTATTTATTTTTCTATGAGAAGTACAACTTGGTGATGATGCTCCTGATTTGGCATAGATTTTAGGTTATGTTTTCTAAGTTTAGCAAAGCTAGTATTAGTCATAACAAAATTTGTAGTTTTTACAATGACACCGTGAATGGCTATCAAAGAAATAATAAGGGTGGTCGTAAGAAGAGATTCAAACCTGTGAACTGTGAGGAGTGGAAACAGAACAAGGAGGTGTGGGATATTTTGAAGAAAGGTGGGGTGGCAGGATTTATGGAGAGATTGCATGGCAGAAACCCTACTATGTCTAAGAAGTTCTTCAAAACTTGGAAGAATGGTATGGTTCTTTTGGGTAATTAGCCAATGGAGGTTACAAAGGACATCATTATGAAAGCTACTGATATGAGTGTGGAAGGGTTAAAAATTTACAGAGATAAAAGTATCTCTAATAAAGCTCCCAAGAAGTTCCCTGTAATGGAGTAGGAAAAGATGAGGTCGGTGAAGGAGGATACCTCCTACTATAACCCTAAGCACATTTTTCCTCTTAATCTACATCATTCATTTTACCGCTTTAACCTTCCTCAGTAGTTGTGTGATTAACACATTTCATTCTCCCTCATTAGATCAATCTTGAATTTTGTTATCCATTGGATCATCATAACAAACATTAGCTTCTACCTCAAAATCATAAGCATCTGTCCAACTCATCATTTCAGTCAGCTGTTATAAAACTTTATTTATTTCTTTCACTCGGTGAATACCAAAATGTGTTAGTGATTACCTACTCAGTTAATACTATACTCGATATGCACTACACTAGCTCGATGTATACAAGAATCTTCATTGATCGACCACATAAACTTATTCAGTTCTAATCTTTAATACATAAAAAAATCATGTAATACAATCAAGTCATCAACATGATGCCATAGACTCATCAATAAGCTATCTAATGTATACCATAGCCATATATTTCATATCATCTCATCTTCATGTAGATATCTCATTCCTTTACCATTTACCTTCTTTAGATGTTTGTAATCATCATGATAAGTATTCAGAACTAGTTGACATCAATGACAATACATTGACTAATTTAATTATCTTACATATTACTTTAGTATCTCAGTGACCCTTAATCACTATTTTTCACTTTTCCATTCTTTCCATCAAGATATTCAATCAGTTGTATATTATCAATCTCTTCCTTTGTCATTGATGGAAATACAATATAAAATATGCCATAAAATTCCAAATATCTATTCTAAAACAATATAAACAAATGTTTTAGCTCAGTAAGCTCTCCCTAGCTTGTACATTTAATATGTTTAATCACTGTACACAACAGTAACATTCCATGCAGACTCTCCCTGTGGATTAGATCTTCTTTATTTCTCATTGATTTGATTCTCTCCCTTATAATATTTCATTTATTCTCTCTCCCTTTGACAACAATACCAAAAGAATAAAAAAATCTTTAGTAGCCAAAATATTATCTATGGTGTTTGGTTTAGATCAAGTACCTTTCATGTACTGATATGTAGTGTCAATTTGTTCTCCATCTTCTAGCTTTCACAACCTTAGGAAACCTAAAGTGTGAGCAAATATGCATCAACATCATTTGATATTCTAATAAAGTATAGGTTGATGAAACCTCCGGATCACCTTAGTGACCGACAGATAGGGGATGGACCCCTAGTCTAGTCCTTAAGTACTCAAATGTATCCTTAGGTAAGGGTTTAGTAAATATATCTACAAGTTGTTCTTTTGATTTCAAAAACTCTAATTTTACTTTCTTGTCTTGTACTTGCTCCCTCAAGTAGTGATACTTATAGATATATGCTTTGTATTTGCATGCATCACCAGATTCTTAGAAATATTTATAGCACTAGTGTTATCACAATATATTATCATTGGGTCAGTGATCTCTTCATTCATACCTTTCAAGAGTTGTTTTATCCATGCAATGTTTGAATAATTAACAACAAAAATAAAAACATATTCTTCTTTGGTAGTTGACTGAGAAATTCATCCTTGTTTATTTCTTATCCAAGTAACTAATATTTCTCCAAAAAAGAATGTTCTACTAGTAGTACTCTTTTAGTCATCAATGATTCCAGCCCAATCTGCATCTGTATAAACTTGTAGTTCAAAATTGCCCTCTTTCTTGTACCATAAACCATAATTTTTTGTGTTCTTAAAATATCTTAAGATCCTTTTAAAGCAGTCATATTTGATTCTTTAGGATTATCAAAAAATCTTACTACAATTCTAACTGCCTGTGGAATGTCCGGTCTACTATACACAACATACATCAGTTTACCAATCATTGATCTATATCATGTCTGATTTACTTCATTTGACTGATGATCCTTTCTTAATTTTCATCCTATGATCATAGGTGTATCAACCGGTTTTGAATCTTCTATACCAAAGGTCTTGAACACTTCTTTGATGTAATTTGGTTGAGTAATGAATATACCTTCACTTTGTTGTAGAATTTGCAAACTAAGAAAGAATTTAATCTCTCCAAAGATTGACATTTCAAATTCTTTTCTCATTTCTTCAGAAAATTATTTTCATTGATTATCATGTCTTTCAAATATGACATCATCAACAAAAATTTTAGCAATAAGAATCTTGTCATCAGTTTCACCTTTCAATTATAAATTGTTGGAACACTTGTTCTAACAAATCCACTACTGATAAGATATGAATGCAGTCTTTCATACCATGCTCTCAGCGCTTGTTTCAGTTCATATAGTGCTTTGTGTAACTTATATATCATGTTTTTATGATTTGGCTCAACAAAACCTTCAGGTTGTTCAATGTATACCTCTTCCTCAAGTATTTCATTCAAAAATACAGATTTGACATCCATTTGATATACTTTAAACCCTTTGTAGGTAGCATATGCAAGCAATATTTTAACTCCTTCAAGTCTAGCAACTGGTGCAAAAGTCTCACCATAATCAATACCTTCTTCTTGTGCATATCCTTTGCATACAAGTGATGAACTACAACTGATTTGGAACCTAATTGAAGAATCTATGATTTAAGATCATTGAGGAGTTCTTGATTAGATATGGAATATGATTAAATTAGTATTATGTTGTCATTGATGTCAACTAGTTTGACAGTACTTATCTTGTAAGTTACTATACCAAAACATCTGAAGAAAGGTGAAACAAATGAAGAACAGAAATATCTACATGAGGAAGATGTATATGTCAAATGAGGATAAGGAATACATTGAGTAAGTTGTTGATGAGTCTATGACCTTATGATATTGACATTATTATGTTGCATTCATCTATGATGAAGAATAGAGCTGAAAGACACAAAGCAGTGTTGTTGGTAAATGAAGCATTACAATATACACTGACAGAGTGTAGTGTATATTGAGCATAGTGTTAACTGAGCTTGTGTTCACCGACGTATTTCTTTGTTAACCGAGTAGAACAAAAATAAATTAAATGATTGGTTTACCTAATAAGATTGATGAGCTGGAAAGTGTATGAAATCTAGGTAATGGATAATGTTTGTTATGAAGATCGACGACTAATATAATTCAAGAAAGATCTAATGGAGCAGATTGAAATGTGTTATTGACACATCAGCTAAGGAAGCTTAAAGCGGCAAAATCAATGAAGATGATTAAAGTGGCAAAATCTGATGGAGGAGAAGAAAATGATTTACATGTCTATATAAGAGAATGGAGATTTCATAATGAAAAATCACCGGAAGAAGAAGATATTACAGAGTTATCATGTGAACAAGCTTCATGCATTCTGATCATAGTGGTTAGTGAGAACTGAGCTGCTAAATAATTACCGAGCTACAGTGAGTAATTACTGAAGGATAGTAAGTTGATACATTGTTGAATATGAAGTGTTACATTGATCAGAAGGATTTGTATGAGCAATATATTGATCTGTAATCTGCAACTGAAGTTGTATTAAGGAAAATCATCTACTATTACATATTTAACCATTGTACATAGTCAAATCTCTTAACCGAGTGGACTATAAAGTCTTTTATGTATCATTCATAGAATGAACATTGTTATCCTATCAACCCCATAGTGAATGCTGATTGGATGATAACGGTTGGTCTAAAATCCTCTAACAAGGTCACACCTAACAGTGTGTTTGTAACCTTTAACAGGGTTGGGTCTTCACCGACCTCACTTCAAAAGAGTGAATATTTTTGGGTTGCCGGTCCTAGGTGGTTTTTCCCTTCATAGGGTTTCCACATTAAATCTCTTGTGTTATGTGTTGATTGTGATATTTGTTTGTTATCATACTTTGCATATTACATATTAGATTTGATCGATAATTGTTATAAATTTTAGACTGATAATCGGTAAAAGCACAAAGAGAGAAAGTAATTTATGTTTACAGAGTAGCAGAAGTTGAAGTATTTGTTTTGAATTATATATTTTGATTTGGGATAGTGATTAACTGATTCACCCCCCTCTCACTTATTCTAACAATTGGTATCATAGCTTTAATTGCTTAAAACAGAGGAACTTTAGCACAAAGGTCTCAAGATGTATAAGAGGGAAGTGCCAAGACTGAACAAAGAGAACTTCATAGTATGGCAAAGCCAAATGAAGCTACACATTTTTGGAATTGGGAATTCTACACTAGAACTAATGGAGAATGGCTACATTGAATGAACCCTTGGTCCCTTAACTCTTGATCAACTGAAGGACAGGCACGAACACAATATTACTATGATGGAACTTGTTGTTTCCTGTACCGGTGCTGAATTTGAAGACATGAAGGGATTCACTACTTCCAAAGCCATGTGGGATAAGCTTGCACTGACATATAGTGGAGATTTGAATGTTAAGAGAGTCTGAGATGAAAGCCTAAGAGGCAGATTTGATGATATGAAGATGAAGGAAGCTGAGAACATTGTGTAGTACTCAAATAGACTAAAAGAGGTAGTACATGCTATTAGAGAATCTGATGGAGTTATTGATGATGAAATTGTAATAAGCAAGATTCTCAAAACTTTATTGCCAGTTTATACAATCAGGATCTCTACAATTCATGAAACAAGGACTACATCCAACGTTACTCTTGACACACTGATTGGTAATCTTACAACCTTTGAATTGAATAATTTTGTTAATAGTGCTGTTCCTTCTATGGAATCTACTTTCATGTCTTCTTTGAAGATTAGTAAGTCTATCAGGAAAAATAAGAATGATGATAGTGATAGCAATATCGATGATGAGCTTGATGAGCTTGAAGCTCTTATGGCCAAAAGATTACCCAAAGGAAAAGGAAGATATAGAGGTAAGCTATCTTTGGCATGCTTTAATTATAAATAAGTTGGCCACATCACTGCTAGATGTCCACATAAGAAAGATAATGATAGATCCAAAGACTGATCGGAACAAACCTATGGAAGAAGAGTCAACAAAGGCTACCAACACAACAACAGAGATAACCGAGATAGTTATGACAAAGGTAAAAAGGTATGTTACATAGCTGAAGATAATGAATCTGAATTTGATTCTAATGATGACATAGAAGTTGTATTTGTTTCTATGAAAGATGACTTAGAGGAAGAAGAGAAACATGAAGAAACAATATTGATCTCTAGAGTAAATAGAAATGATACATGGATCATAGACAGTGGTTGTACGCATCATATGACTGGTGATGTAGAGAAATTTGATCAACTTGATGAATACAATGGAGGATTTATGAGAATGGGCAATGATGCACCTTGTATGGTAAGAGGTAAAGGTTCACTAATGATTAATGATAGAATAAAATGTGAAAATGCATACTGGGTAGATGGACTGAACTATAATTTGTTAAGTGTGGCATGGCTAAACAATTTAGGCCACCAACTTTCTTTTGAGAGCAAAAAGGTGAAGATTTATGATGATGGAGGAAGACTTTTCAGAACTAGTACACAATCCAGAGGTAACCTATTTTATCTTGATATTGATTAGTCTTCTTGTTTGTTGATGAAGGATGAAGATGCATGGTTATGGCACAAAAGATTATGCCATGTGAATTTTGACAACATGATCAAGATTAGCAAAAAGAGAAGAGTTAGAGGTTTGCCTAATTTGTCAAATCCTGATCATGCTATGTACCATGAATGTCAGAAAGGTAAGATGACTAAGTCTAGTTTCAAAAGCAAAGAGTACTCAACAAAGAAGATAATTGAGTTGGTTCATACTGACTTGTGTCGTCCTATGAGAAATCAAAGTTGTTATGGTGATAGATACTTTATTCTTTTTGTTGATGACTATACTAGACTGATGACTGTTATGTTCTTGAAAGAGAAATCTGAAGCTTTTAAAATGTTAAAATGGTATAAAGCTAAGGTAGAAAAAGAGAGTGGTAAAGATATTAAATGCTTAAGATCTAATAGAGGAGGTGAATTTATCTCTGATGAATTTACTAATTTTTGTAATGAGCATGGTATTAAGAGACAGGTCTCTACACCGAGGACACCTCAGCAAAATGGCATTGCTGAAAGAAGGAATAGGTCAATAATTGACTGTGCTAGAACATCGATGATACAAAAGAATGTTGCTCAGACATATTGGAGAGAAGCTGTCAGTACAACTGTATATGTTCTTAACCAAGTACAACTAAAGAAGGACACCAATCAGACACCTTATGAATTATGGTTTGGACACAAACCTACTATAAGTTATTTTAGTATTTTTGGAAGTAAATACTTTATTCTAAAAGATGAGAGAAATGAAAAATTTGATTCAAAAGGAGATGAAGGGATATTCTTAGGATATTCTACTAAAAGTAAAGCATATAAATGTCTAAATAAGGTTACAAATAAGATAATTGAAAGTACTAATGTCTGTGTTGATGAGTTTGATGACAAGAACATAGAGGAAAGTAGAAAGGAACTGGAAGACTACGGTAGATTCACTTACATTGAACAACTTGAGTATCTACTGAAGTCACAACCTGCTATAACCGGTCAGCAAGAAGAACAAATCGACAAACAAGATGGAGCTACCGAGCAAGCTAATGAACCTGAATAGGATGAACAAGAGAGAAGAGACTGAGTAATGGCTAGATTTTTCAGGAGACATCATCCTGAGACTCAAATTATTGGAGACAGACAAGATGGAATGCAAACTAGGAGCAAAGCAAGACAAGGTACATGTCTAGCTTGAGAATTTGAACTGAAAAATGTAAAAGTTGCATTAGAGAATGATGAATGGATTAATGCAATGAAAGAGGAAATAGAGAAAATAGAAAAAAAAAAAATCTAGAGCTTAGTACCCCAACCAAAGGACAAGAATGTTATCAGTACTAAATAGATATTCAAGAACAAGCTGAATGAAAATGGTGAAGTTACTAGAAATAAAGCTAGATTGGTATGCAAGAGATATGCACATAGGAAGAAGGCATTGACAATGGTGAAACATTTGCACCTATTGCTAGATTGGAAGGAGATAGAATGCTACTTGCATATGCTACACACAAGAAATTCAAAGTCTATGAAATGGATGTGAAGTCAGCATTTCTGAATGGTATACTTGAAGAAGAGGTCTACATAGAACAACCTGAAGGGTTTGTTGATCCAGACAACAGAGACATGGTATGTAGATTACACAAATCTTTATATGGTTTGAAGCAAGTACTAAGATCCTGGTATGAAAGACTATATACTTACTTGCTAAGTATTGGATTTGTTAGAACAAGTGAAAACAATAATTTGTATATGAAAGGTGATACTGATGATACTATTCTTATTGCTGAGATATTTGTGGATGATATTATTTTTGGAGGACAAGACCACATATGTAAAGCCTTTGCTGATGAAATGCAAAAAGAGTTTGAAATGTCTATGTTCAAAGAGATTAAATTCTTTCTAGGACTACAAGTGATTCAGTAGAGTGATAGGATATTCTTCACACAATCTAAATACATAAAGGAAGTATTGAAGACATTTGGCATGGAAGATTGTAACCCTGTGGGAACACCAATGGCTACTGGATGTAAAATAAAAAAGAAGGATGAAACTACAGAGGTAAATCAGACACTTTATTGATCTATGATTGGTAAGCTAATGTATGTAGTTCACAATAGACCAGATATAGCACATGCTGTGGGAATTGTTGCTAGATTTTTTGCTAACCCTAGAGAATCACACATGATTGCTACTAAAAGAATCTTAAGATACCTAAAAAAAATAGAGGATTATGGCATTTGGTATCCTAAGGAAGGAAAGTTTGAGCTGAAGGTATACACCGATGTTGATTGGGCTGAAATGTAGATGATAGAAAAAGCATCACCGGAGGAGCATTTTTCTTTGGTGAAAGATTGGTAACTTGGAAAAGTAAAAAGAAGGCTTGTATTTCTCAATCTATAGCTGAAGCAAAGTATGTTTCTACTACTACTAATTTCTCAAACATTGCATACATCATGCAAGTGTTGGAAGGAATGAATGAGGTAATCACTGACCCGGTGATTTTATACTGTGACAACACTAGTGCCATTAATATTTCAAAGAATCTAGTGATGCACTCTAAGACAAAGCATATATCTATTAAGTATCACTACTTAAGAGAACAAGTGCAGGAGAAGCAAGTGAAGTTAGAATTTGTCACATCTAAAGAACAACTCACAGATATCTTTACAAAGCCTCTACCAAAGGACACATTTGAATACTTGAGGACTAGACTTGGGGTCCATCCCCTATCTACTGGTCACTAAGGTGATCTAGATGTTGCATCAACCTAATCTTGTCAGAAGATCATTCATGTTGATGCAACATAGTTCACACTTTGGATCATGTTCAAGGTTGTGATTAAGTTTGGAGAACTGAAACTGATTGCGATATCAGTATACAGAGATACAAAGCATGTAATGGACAACAAAGAGTTACTTGGCTACTGAAGAGTTGTATATTTATTTGTTTCTTTGGCATTGTTGTCAAAGGGAGAGATAAACAATATGAAAGGAAAGATAAACAACACCAATGAGAACCATCTAAGGGAGAGATAATCTGAAAGGAAAAGAGAATTGAAGATCAGTTACTGAGAACAGAAGTAGGAAAAAGAGAACAGAAAAGACCATATCTGATGATTAGCACCACAACATTACAAATGTTTAGTAACGTAGTGATTAAACATATTAAGTCTATTCAACTTACAGCATTTGTTCATAGAGTTGTAGAATACATGTTTGGTATGTGTATGGTACATTTCATATTACTTGAGTTGCCATCAATGCCAAAGGGAGAGATTGATGAAATACAACTAATTTGGAGCCTAATTGAAGAACCTGTGATTTAAGATCATTGAGGAGTTGTTGATTAGATATGGAATATGATTAAATCAGTATTATGTTGTCATTGATGTCAACTAGTTTGACAGTACTTATCTTGTAAGTTACTATACCGAAACATTTGAAGAAAGGTGAAAGAAATGAAAAATAGAAATATCTACATGAGGAAGATGTATATGTCAGATGAGGATAAGGAATACATTGAGTAACTTGTTTATGAGTCTATGACCTTATGATATTGACTTTATTATGTTGCATTCATCTATGATGAAGAATAGAGCTGAAAGACACAAAGCAGTGTTGTCGGTAAATGAAGCATTTTAGTATACACTGACGGAGTGTAGTGTATACCAAGCACAGTTTTAACCAAGCTTGTGTTCACCGATGCATTTCTTTGTTAACCAAGAAGAATACAAAGGAATTAAATGATCAGTTTAGCCAATAATATTGATGAGCTGGAAAGTGTATGAAATCTAGGTAATGGATAATGTTTGTTATGAAGATTGATGACTAACATATTTCAAGAAAGATCTAATGGAGTAGATTGAAATGTGTTATTGACACATCAATCGAGGAAGCTTAAAGTAGAAAAATCAACGAAGATGATTAAGCAACAAAATCTGATGGAGGAGAAGAAAATGATTTACATGTCTATATAAGAGACTGGAGATTTCATAACAAAAAATCACCGAAAGAAGAAGATACTACAGAGTTATCATGTAAACAAGCTTCATGCATTCTGATCATACTGGTTAGTGAGAACTGAGATGTAGAACAATTATCGAGATATAGTGAGTAATTACCGATAGATAGTAAGTTGATACATTGTTGAATCTGAAGTGTTACATTGATCAAAAGGATTTGTATGAGCAAAATATTGATCTGTAGTCTGCAATTGAAGTTGTATTAAGGCAGATCATCTACTATTACATATTTAAACATTGTACAAAGTCAAATCTCTTAACCGAGTGGACTATAAAGTCTTTTATGTATCATTCATAGAATGAACATTGTTATCCTATCAACCCCATAGTGAATGCTGGTTGGACGATAACAGTTGGTCTAAAATCCTCTAACAAGGTCATACCTAACAATGTGTTTGTAACCTTTAATAGGGTTGGGTCTTCACCGACCTCACTTCAAAAGAGTGAATATTTTTGGGTTGCCAGTCCTAGGTGGATTTTCCCTTCACAGGGTTTCCACGTTAAATCTCTTGTGTTATGTGTTGATTGTGATATTTGTTTGTTATCATACTTTTCATATTATATATTAGATTTGATCAGTAACTGTTATAAAGTTTACACTGATAATCAGTAAAAGCACAAATAGAGAAAGTAATTTATGTTTACCGAGTAGCAGAAGTTGAAGTATTTGTTTTGAATTATACATTTTGATTTGGGATAGTGATTAACTAATTCACCCCCCTCTCAGTTATTGTAACAACAAGTCTTTCCTTATTCCTAGTGACTTCACCATTCTCATTTAACTTTTTTTTGAATATCCATTTGGTTCTAATTACATTCTTATCATTCGGCCTCGGTACCAATGTCCATGTTTTGATTTTTAGTATCTAATGTATTTCTTCATTCATGGATTTAATCCATTCATCATTTTCAAGTACGTCTCTAACATTTTTAGGTTCAAATTCACAAACTAAGCATGTGTTATTTCTCAACTTACTTCGTGTCATAATGCCAACTTGCTTATCTCAAATGATTTGATTCTATGGATGGTGTCTCCTCACAAATTTTTCTAGTACTTGATCTCTTATTTGTTCTTCATTTGGTGTAGGATCAAGATCTTCCTCGGTAATTATTTCCTCATTCTTGGTCTATATAGGTTGATGCTCAGTATCATTATTCTATTGCTCAATAATGCTAGGTTGTTGCTCAAGTAGAGTGTTGAGTTTCTCAATGTATGTAAATCTATCATAATTTTTTGGTTCCTTTTTTTTTTCCTTGTCATTCTTCTCAACAATCTCATCAACCCTCACATTTTCACTTTCAATCATTTTGTTAGTAACCTTATTCAAACATTTGTAAGCTTTGTTTTAGTAGAATATCCTAAGAATATTCCTTCATCACCTTTTGAATCAAATTTCTCATTTCTATCATCTTTCAAAATGTAACATCTACATCCAAATATTCTAAAATAACTTACGGTGTGTAACCATACCATAATTCATAGGGTGTTTTTCTTGAATCTTTCTTTAGTTATACTTGGTTCAATGTGTATACATTAGTACTAACAACTTCTCTCTAGTATGTTTGTGCAACATCTTTTTCAATCATTAGTGTTCTAGCACAATCAACAATAGATCTATTCCTCCTTTCAATAATCTCATTATGTTGTGGTGTTCTCGGTGTAGAAACCTATCTTTTAATTACATGCTCATTAAAAAAGTTAGTGAGCTCATCAAAAACCAACTCACCACCTGTATCTAATCTCAATAATTTTAACTCTTTTTCACTTTCCTTTTCCACTTTGGCTTTATACCATTTAATCATCTTAAAAGCTTCATATATTTCTTTTAAAAACATGATAGTCATCATCCTAGAGTATGTTAGGATTAACAAGGCAAAAATAACAATTATGTGCAAATATAACCAATATCAAAAAATAATAAACCACACAGAAGAAAACACAAGACACAAAGATTTAATGTGGTTCACCCAATCCTTGGGCTACGTCCACCAATAGCGAGTCCAATATTATTATTATCCAGTGATTACAATATTATTACAATATGTAATCCCTTATAGCTCAATTCCACCGCAAGTACTAAAAATCATACATTTTGAAATCCCTAACCCTAAGCCATATTATACAATATTTTTTCCACTTTAGGGTTAGAATGAGTTACAATATGTCAGCCCAAAATAACCAAAAATATGTCAGCCTCAAAAAGTGTATATTACTTTCCTGATCAGTCACCACAATCTAACAATCTTCCACTTGGTGACTGATCAGTATCCACACTAAAAAAACCTCCCACTTGGAGACTGATCCTGTAGCAATACCACTACCATATGAGGCTCCTACTGGATTGAACCACCCTTGACTCAACTATCCCTTTATTTTGTTCAGTCTAGAAGACCAACTGAAGTTGAACATGAGTTCAACTTCTCCCTTGTTACTACCTTTGTAAACATATCTGGTGGATTATCATCTGTATGAATCTTTTCCAACTTTAACTTCCCATCATCCAAAACTGACCGAATGAAATGGTACCACAACTGTATGTGTTTTGTCTTTGAGTGCAAAGCAGAATTCTTTGCAAGATAAATGGCACTTTGGCTACCTATATGCAGAAAATTATCCTTTTGTGGATGTCCCAATTCTTCCATGAAGAATTGAAGCCATATCATCTCCTTGGCTGCCTCTATAGCAACAACATACTCTACCTCTATAGTGGATAAAGCAACCACCTTTTGTAGTTGATAAATCTAACTCACTATTGTCCCACCAATAGTAAATACATAACTTGTAGTACTCTACCTGCTATCTATATCTCCTACTGAATTTGAGTCAACATAGCCTTGTACAGTAGTAGTAGAACCCCCAAAGTGTAAATACTTACTGGATGTACCTCTCAAATATCTGAGAACCCATTTGACTACATTCCAATGCTCAATACTAGGATGACTCATATATCAACTAATGACTCACACTGCATGTGCAATATCTAGCCTAATACATACCATAACATACATTAAGCTCCCTACAGCTGAAGCATAAGGTACCTTAGACATTTTAGTCTCTTCTTCTGGTGTCTTGGGACACATCCTTAGTCAATTTCAAATGACCAGGCAAAGGTGTGCTGACAGCTTTGGCATTCTCCATATAGAAAAATTGGAACACCCTCTCAATATAATCAGCCTGAGATAAAGTCAGCTTCTTATTTTTCCTATCTCTACAAATTTTCATACCAAGGATTTGTTTTGCTGCCCCCAAATCCTTCATAGAAAATGAATGTGCTAACTGTTGTTTCAACCCCTTAATGTGATTCATGTTAGACCCAGATACAAGCATATCATCAACATATAAACATAAAATAATGTAGTTGTCATCATCCAACCTCTTAAAATAAATATAATGGTTAGAATGACATCAACTGTATCCATGCTCATTAATAAAAGTGTCAAATTTAATGTACCTTTGTCAAGGTGCTTTCTTCAAGCCATATAAACTTTTCTTCAATCTGCACACCAAATTCTCCTTACCCTTGACCTCAAATCCTTGTGGTTGGACCATATATATTTCTTCATCCAAATCACCATGAAGAAAAGCTATTTTTACATCAAGTTTCTCTAAATGAAAATCTTCAGTAACCACAATACTTAAAACAGTACGGATAGAAGTCATTTTAACAACTGGAGAAAATATCTCATCAAAATCAATACTCTTTTTCTGTGCAAATCCTTTTACAACTAACCTGGCTTTAAATATTTTCTTACCTCCATCCTCTATTTTCAACCTGTAAACCCATTTATTTTGTAAAGCCCTTTTACCTACAGGTAATTTGCATAAATCCCAACTATGATTTTTCAGCAAGGAGTCCATTTCCTCTTTCATTGTAGACTCCCATTGAATCTTTGTATCCCCCTGCATAGCTTCATTATAACATTTGGGTTCACCAGCATCTGTTAGCAAAATAGAATACAAAGATGGAGAAAATATTTTTGGAGGTCCACTTAGCCTTGTTGACCGTCTAACATTCACTGGGGTGTGTGGTATTTTTTGTTGCTTTTGTTGTGGAGCATAAGGAACTACTGGAACATCATCTTTTGGAGCATCATCTAGTACTACATAGTCATTTTATTTCTTCTCATGCTACTGCACCAGATCTTTGTACAATACTTTCTCATTGAATATGACATACCTGCTTCTTATGATTTTATGATTTTCAAAATCCCAAAGCCTATAACCAAATTCATCAATGCCATATCCAACAAATACACATTTCTTTGACTTAGCTTCTAGCTTGGTTCTATTTTAAAAATTTATAAGTGCAAAAGCTTCACAACCAAAGGTTTTGAGAAAAGAATAACTCACCTTCTTAACACTCCATGCTTCCTCTGGAATACCACAGTCCAAAGGAGTAGAGGGGCCTTTATTGATTAAATAAATAATAGTATTTACAACCTCTGCCCACATGTTTTTGGGTAGCCTAGCATGCAACCTCATACTCCTTGTACGCTCCATTATTGTCATGTTCATGTGTTCAGCCACTCCATTTTCTTGTGGAGTCCTTGGTATAGTTTTCTGCCTACGAATACCATTAGAGGAACAATAATCTTCAAATTCTATGCTGCAATACTCACCACCATTATTAGATCTGAAACATTTTAACCTTTTACCAGTCTCATTCTCAACCAAGCATTTCTATTTCTTAAAAGTTTGAAATACATCAGATTTCTATCTAAGGAAATAAATCCATACTTTTCTTGTTGCATCATCTATAAATGTAACATAATACAGCGAGCCACCTGGGAAAGATACCTGAGCTAGTCCCCATACATCTGTATGCACAAGCTCTAATCTCTCATTTTTCTTTTCCTTTCCACCCTTCACAAAACTAACTCTCTTTTGTTTTCCATACACACAACTCTCACAGAAATCCACATTAACACATTTCAGACTAGGTAAAACTTTCTTTGAATGAAGTAATTTCATACCTTTTTCACTCATGTTCCTAATTCTGTTGTGCCACATTGTTGTGTCAGAATCTACAACAATGATTTGATGTTCTTCCTACTCGACTGCAACCACTGTTCCTGAACATTTATTATCTTTTGAAATAATTAAAGTAGAAGGAACAATATGACCTGTACAAAGATATAAGGTGCCTACTTTCACACCTTTTTCTACTACTAAGGAACCTTTTGAAAATTTCCAATTTCTATCATTAGAAGTAACTGTGCAACCCTCATCACCTAGTTGCCCTGCTGAAATTAAATTCCTACTCAGCCTTGGAACATGTCTTACCTCTTGTAGTAGCCAATGGTTCCCATTCTACAACTTAATCTTAATTTTCCCCTTTCCAACTATCTGACAGGGTTCATTATCTCTCAAATAAACTAGCCCAAAATCCCCTTGGACATAATCAAGAAAGTAACCTCTATGGGGTGTAGCATGAAATGAAGCCCCAGAATCTAAAACCCATGAATCATCAATACTTTCTAAAGAAAGAATCAAAGCATCCTCTTCAGATTTATTACTTACCACATTTACCTCCTTGTTACCTTCTTATTTGTCTCCTTCTTTATTCTTCCGAGACCAGCAATCTTTCTTCTTGTGACCTAATTTTCCACAGTACCAAAAATCGTTTGGCCCTTTGGATTCAAACCTCTTTCCCTTTGATTTTCCTCTTGATTTCCCATGATTTCTAGAGTTGTTTCCTCTCTCATTAGTTCTACCCCTGCTTTGTGTGTTTACTTAAGACACTACCTAATGTGGATCCTCCTAAGCTTTTCCTATGAATTTCCTCACTCAGAATAACACCAATAGCATCATCATATTTTAGGGTATTAGAACCAGAAAAAAAATTACTAACAGCCATTACCAAGCCATTCCAGCTTTCAGGAAAAGAACATAAAATCAAGAGAGCCCTAACTTCTTCATCAAAAATAATATTGACAGAAGTTAATTGACTGGTAACTGTATTAAACTCATTTAAATGATCAACAAATGACCCACCTTCCACCATTTTCATATTAAACAAACGCTTCATGAGAAATACCTTATTTGAAGTGGAGGGCTTTTCATGCAACTTCGCTAGGGTTTTCATCAAATCTTTAGTCATTGTTTCTTGTGTAATATTGAATGCCACCGATTGTGCCAGGCATAATAGAATACTACTAAGGGCCTTTCTATCAGGAATAACCCAGTCCTCATATGAAATGCTTGCCGATTTCTTGGCTTTTCCTTCCAACGGCCACCATAGATCCTTCTGATAGAGATAGTCCTCCATTTGCATTTTCCATAACTGAAAGTTTTGCCCATTAAACTTGTCAACCTTCAATCTACCCTCATCTGCCATTGCTCCCACTCAACCGTGAGACTCTCACTAAACTATGAGATCTTCTTGCAGAGGATAACTAAAAAACAACCTCACTCTCATACCACTTTTTAGGATTAACAAGGTAGAAATAACAATTATTTGCAAATATAACCAATATCAGAAAATAATAAACCACACAAAAGAGAACATAAGACACAAAGATTTAACGTGGTTCACCCAATCTCTGGGCTATGTCCACAACAACGAGTCCAATATTATTATTATCCAGTGATTACAACCTGATTGCAATCCATAATCCCTTACAACTCAATTCTGCTGCAAGTACTAAAAATTATACATTTTGAAATCCCTAACCCTAAGCCATATTATACAATATTTTTGCCACTTTAGGGTTAGAATGAGTTACAATATGTCGGTCCAAAATAACTGAAAATATGTCAGCCTCAAAAAGTGTATAGTACTTTCCTGATCAGTCACCACAATCTAACAGAGTAGTCATAAAAAAATAAGATAAAATATCTATCTCCATAATAACTCTGAGTTCTCATAGGACCACACAAGTCAGTATGGACCAATTCCAAAATAGCATTAGATGAATAATTTTTTTCTCTTGAAACTAGATTTTGACATTTTTCTCATTTGATATTGTTTGCACATGACATAGTCAGGTTTAGATAAGCTCTATAATCCTCTAACTCTCCTTTTCTTACTAATTTTGACCATGTTGTCAAAATTCACATGACATAGCCTTTTGTGCCATAACCACACATCGTTAATTCTAGCCAATAAACAATAAGTTTCAACATTGACAAGATAAAATAGATTACCTTTCGATTATTCACAGATAGCGACCAAATTTCCATTCTCATCGTAGATTTTCACTTTTCTATTTTCAAATGAAACTCGGTGACCTATGTTATTCAGTTGTGCTACACTCAACAAAGTATAGTTATCTCCCTTCACCCAATATGAATTCTCACATCTAATCTTATTGTTCAACAAGATAAATCATTTTCCTTTTACTAGACAAGGTGTATCATTCCCCATCTTAATAGATCCACCATTATAATGTTCAAGGTATTCAAATTTATCTTTATCACTAGTCATATGATGTGTACAGCTACTATCAATAATCCAAGTATCATTCTTGTTAACTTTAGAAATAAGTTTTATTTCAACATACCTTTCTTCTTATTCTGAATCTTCTTTCAAAGCTACAAATAGCACCTCAATGTCTTCATTAGTGTTAGTGTCAGTGTTAGTGTCATTATCATCTTGAACAAGGTCACCCGTCTTCTTTCCTTTGTCTTTGTAGTCTTTGTCATCTCCTTTCTTGTTATGACATCTAGCTACAATGTGGCCAATTTCTTTACAGTTAAAACATACCAAAGGTAATTTCCCTTTATATCTTCCTTTACCTTTCTGTAGTCTTCTAGCCATTAATGCTTCAAGTTCATCAAGTTCATCCTCATAAGTGTCACTATCACTCTCATTTATTATCATATATTTACTGCTTGATTTACTAATTTTAAAGGATGACATAAATGTAGACTCAACATTAGGAAAAGTACTGTTATCAAAGTTATTCAATTCAAAATTAGTCAATTTACTGATTAGGTTGTCAAGTGTAAGATGATTACCCAGAGCTGATCTCATTTCATGGATTACAGAGATTCTAATAGAATAAATAGGCAGCAAGGTTCTAAGAATTTTACTTACAACAGTGTCTTCTTCAATAATAACTCCTACTCCTCGAATAGCATTGATAATCTCCTTAATTCAGTTGTTGTATTGTGAAATGTTTTCTCCTTCTTTTATTTTCATATAATCAAACTTTCCTCTAAGACTCTCAACTTTTTCCCTCAGCACATTTGCATCTCCTCCATGAACTAGTGCAAGTTTGTCCCATATAATTTAGTAGAAGTGCATGTCTTGGCATCTTCAAATTCAACATCTGATAAGGAAACACCAATAGCTATTCTTGTGACATTATTTTCATGTCTATCTCTCATCTGATCAATAGTCAAAGGTCCATTTAGTTGGATGAATTTATTATTCAAGCAGTATATAGAAGATTCTCCAATTTCAGATATATGAAATCTCATTTTGCTTTGGCACCTCTCTCTTATACATCTTGTGATCTTTAGCTTAAGTCCTTCAAAATTTTATTTCCAAGCACTCTATGCTCTAATACCAATTGTTAGATAACTAAGAGGGGGGGTGAATCAGTTTAGTCTAGTTATCATACAGTCCCAAATCTCCCAGATGTATATTTAAAACTTTTGACTCAAATAATCAACTCGATAAGTTATCAACTATGTCTTTCTCTTCATCTACTGATTGCTAGTAAATTTAATATTATTTTCACTGATCTATCCAATTATGAAATGTGTAAAGAAAAATAAAAATTCAACACGTCATACATATATAACACATAGATTTTAATGTGGAAACCTTGTTAGGGGAAAAACCACCTTGGACCAATAACCCAAAATAATTCACTCTTCTCAAGTGATCTTGTTTAGGAGCCAACCCCGTTAAAGGTTAAAAACACACACTGTAAGGTGTGACCTAGTTAGAGGATTTATCAATAAAATTTCTCCCTTGACCAACATTCACTATGGGGTCAACAAGAAAATAATCAACATTCATTTCAAATATCATATTGAAATACAAAAGACTATTAAGTCTCACTCGGTTAAAATATTTAGCTGTAACAATGGTTAAACTGATACAGTAATGATATGATTCACATACAACTATGTTTTGCATATTTTTAGATCTATGCTAAGATCAAAACACCTCCTCTAATTAATAATCAATTCAATCCTTCATATCCTCCAACTTTATTGTACTCAGTGTACGCTTCTCTGAGGCTTGGTAATGTCTACTATTCAACTTAGTTTTTTCTTCAACCAGTTTGATCAGTGGTGCATGAAATTAATCATTTCATGTGAATTCTCCTGTAGTATCAAAAATCTAAGACTCAATAATGAATCTTGTGTCTCCTTAAATAGACATCATAAATAGTTTTCTTTTCATCCGTTTATTTTTCCTCTTAATCTCTATCATTCATTTTTCCTCTTTAACCTTCCTTGGAAGTTGTGTCACTAACATCTTTCATTATCCCTCATTCGATCAATCTTAAATTTTGTCAGCCTTTGGATCATCATAACAAACATTATCTTCTACCTTGAAATCATAAGCATTTGTCTAGCTCATCATTTCAGTTAGCTGTTGTAAAACTTTATTTATTTCTTTCACTCGGTGAATATCAGAATGTGTCAGTGATTACCTTCTTGGTTAAAACTATACTTGGTATACACTACACTAGCTCGCTATTTACAAGAATCTTCATTTACCGACCACATAAACTTGTTCAATTTTGATCTTCAATACATAACAAAATCATGTAATACAATCAAGTCATCAACATGATACCATAGACTCATCAATAAGTTACCTAATGTGTACCATATCCATATCTTTCATATCTCTCTCATCTTCATGTAGATATTTCATTTCTTTACCATTTACCTTCTTTAGATGTTTGTAACCATCATGACAAGTATAGTCAGAACTATTTGACATCAATGACAATACATTGAATGGTTTAATTGTCTTACACATCACTTTAGTAGCTTGGTGACCCTCAATCAAGTTGTCTTTCACTTGTCCATTATTTCCATCAAGATATTCAATTAGTTGTAGGTTATCAAGTGATCACTTTGGTTTTATTGTAGGTATATTAATAGAGAATAATACCATGCTCAATATTCATGTAGTTTCATGTATGGAGCTATGATGACATATTTATTCACTGATTCTTATACAATGTATACATTAGGTGGAATAATGTTAATTAATTTGGTGTTATCTAATATTTTATAAATTAATTTATTATAATGGTGTAATTAAATTATTATTTAGTTTTGGTATATCTAGGGCATGAGATCAACCACGTTGTGATTATTTAGGTAATTTGTATGTTATATTGTACCATTGGGTTATTATTTAATGTGCTAGAGACAAGATAATTATTTAGTATTTAGTGAAATATATTTAGTCGAGTGAAAAAGTAGTAAATTATTATTGACTAAGGGGTCAATAATTTTGCGTTATAATAGTTCTTTGGTACATAAAATAATCATACCACTTGGTTGTATTTGTGTGATCTTATGTCTATAAAAGAAAGTACATATTTAATGGTTAAGGTTAGTTGTGTGACTTTATTTTTATATTTATTCAATCTTTTGGAGGAGTGTTTATGTGAAGCATATCATAGGATATTTAAATTTATTCTTGGGAACATGGAGGAAGTGTTTGAAGGCTTGATGTTCTAAAATTATTTATTGTATAATTATATGTACATGTACTATTTATTTGGTGAATAATAAGATGGATGTAGTTGCTTTCCGACACTTATTTTTCCCTCTTGAGGAATTTTTTAAGGTTTGAATCATGTTAATATTTGGTAATTCTATTTGATCAATGTTATGGGTTTTTCTATAACCTTGAATGCATTTTTTCTCATGTATTATGAAGGAAATGAACTAAATAAACTGGATATTGCTGCATCATTTCATTAAAAAAATGAAGATCAAAATTTTAAAGATTCAATGCATCAAAATATTGTAGATTATATGAAATGAAGTTTTTAAGAATAATAAAATCAATAGAGCTCATCCCTATGAATGAAAACACATTAAATAAAATATATCATCACACTCATGTGATACTTGACTCCACAGCTATCCTAAATCCTTCAAGGAACTTGTATTGAATTGTATTTTCTTCCAAACTTTTAGCACATGAAGATGATTCTATTAAAGGAATGGAGTGTGATTGATTGATGTTGATATAGGTACAATGCAAGATAAATCATAAAACAAAAATAATGGAAGTAAGAAAGAGTCCTGAAAATCACAAGTTTGTTGATTGCATTCAATGATTAATGATTGATCACATTATTCTTCTTAGTTGGCCTTAGTTTCCTTTGTTGTTGTAAAATGAGGAAAACAAATATTCTTTTATAGAAGTCCTTAAGAGAATCAAGGGTTGAGATTAAGATGTTAAAAGATGAATAGCTAGGATAAGAGGGTAGGTGAGAATTAATAAGATTAAGAGGCCAATTTTAATGAAGGGATGGAATTAAGTGGTAAGTGAGGTTTATATAGAAATATTGACTTTTGGTAGTGAAAAGAGGTAAAAATAAGATTTTTATTATTTGTTTGAGGGGTTTGCCTTGGTCAAACCTTGGTTTGGAATCAACCTTAATATTGAAAGTGAAATAAGAATGCTAGCAAGTAGTAGAAAAATATCTAACAATGAAGCTATGCAATTCAATAGATATGTAATTGTATTTTGAATGTAAACAAGTATATTGATATGAAAGCTTGAACAAAACAATAAATGTAAATCAAACCTCCATGATTGTATGCTTGGAATCCACCTTGAAGGAAGATCACACCATCATGATGGCTAGATCTAGGGTTTGAATCATAAATCTTGAATGCTTCAACCAAATCCCTTCAATGGCTTGAATGCTTGAATCCTTGATCTTAAATGGAGAACTTGAATGGAAAAGAGGAATTGGATGCTTGAATGGATGCTTGCTTGATCACCTTTCTTGAGAGTGCTTGAGCATGAAAACTTGAGATGAGATGTTCTCACAAAACTTGAGTGAACTAGGGCACAATCCTCTAGAGGGGCCACCTTGGAGAATTAAATCCCAATTAGGTCCTAACCTTTAAAAAATATACCTAGATTAAATGTAATTTAAGGATTTACCATTCTGAAACCCGAAATGGCTGACCCAAAGGCGGGAAAACAAATATCCTGAAAGCCCGATGCTCAAAAATCAAGGAAATTGGAAATTTGAATGAGGGGGAAAAATTTGAGGTTGGACCTAACCTAGTCAGGTTTGACCTCGAATCTGACCCTAGTCCCAGATTCACTCAGAACCAAGTCAAAAGGTCCCGGGGATGCCCAGAAACATAGAAATGATGCCAGAACAGGATAGAATGCCAAGGATAGACATAAAATCCTATGATTACTATGATGAAGGCTAGGAGGACCTATTTCTAAATCTTACCTAGAAAATAGAGCCATGGAAGAGGGAAATTCAAGAGAATCCTTAAGTTCCTAACCCTAATTTCACCTAGAATGAAGAAATCAAGTGCAGAGAAGAATTGGAAAGCGGGGAGAAAGCCAAATACATGCAAAGACACAAAAAAGTCATTTAACATGACCCCAAACCACTTACTTGGAGGGCTAAACACTCTTACCATGGAAGTGCTTCCATTTTAAGATGATACAGGTAGTACATCTTTGAATTTAGTAAATATAGACATATTTAGTGGAAAGGGACAAATCAAGAGACAAGTTACATTTGTCACATGCTTATGAAATTAGATTTGATCCATGTGAGTGAACATAATTGGTCAACATTATAAAATCAAGATCACGATTCATTTAAATAAAGAAAGGTATAATGTAATTAATTGTGGAAAGGGGAGTTGAAAATAGGGAATTAAATAAGTAAATATTTATTTAATCATGAGCTAGAAAAAGGTTAAAGAATTAGATAAATAAATAGTTAAGTTTAATTAAATAATAGAGGAGGAAGGTAATGAATCAATTATTTAAGTAATATCTATTTCATTAATAGAGGATTTTTTATAAAATGTTTAAATAATAAAAATATTCTTTTATTATATAATGATAATTATAGGTGTCTACAATAATAACAAGTTCCTACTTTTAAATAAATTCATTTGATCCCCCAAGAAGTAAAGAAAATATGTGTTGTCAACATTTTGATTAGTGCAAAGGAGACCACATTTAAAGCATCATTTAAAATTTGAGGGGTTCCACCCAAGAAGGTTTAATCTGGGGGAGTTTTATCTAATCCTCTTCAAACAAAATTATTTAAATGGAACCTCTCGTGACTTAAATTATTATATTTTTAAAAAATTATGCAATTTCAAGAAAAATAGAAATGAATGGATGTCCCAAAAGTGAGACATACTATTGTGGGATCACCCTACATAAATTTAACCAACTTAGGGACCAAAGAGAACTTACTAGAATGGAGTTGTAAATGTGGTTCTTATTTTCAAAATCTAACCCTTTTTTTTAATTTCTATTATTCCTCTTTTTGAAAAATATACCCATATTGAACTATTGAGCAACCTTATATGTAAGAATTGATATTGGAAGCTTTGGGATTATATAATCTTATTCAAAAAATTCTACTGGGGGAGTTTTATCTAATCCTCTTCAAACAAAATTATTTAAATGGAACCTCTCATGACTTAAATTATTATATTTTTAAAAAATTATGCAATTTCAAGAAAAATAGAAATGAATGGATGTCCCAAAAGTGAGACATACTATTGTGGGATCACCCTACATAAATTTAACCAACTTAGGGACCAAAGAGAACTTACTAGAATGGAGTTGTAAATGTGGTTCTTATTTTCAAAATCTAACCCTATTTTTTAATTTCTATTATTCCTATTTTTGATAAATATACCCATATTGAACTATTGAGCAACCTTATATGTAAGAATTGATACTGGAAGCTTTGGGATTATATAATCTTATTCAAAAAATTCTATTTTCTTTCGAAATAGGTAAAATTATTTATAAATCTTATCAATATTTAATGTAACTACAAACCACATGAACTACAAGGTATCTCAATAAATTAGTTTTAGGCCTATACTTGATCATACATTTTATCATATTTATTAATTAACTAAAATCATAATGGGCCTCTATTTTGAATTTCAATTATGTAATAATTATGGTCAAATATGCTTCCAAAATATTAGATAAGTGTCATGATTGTTTTGCTACTATAAGTGTATCATTGTTAGAGTTTCCTTGAATATTGAATATGTCAATACCCACATATACCTAAAACTTCTAGTTATGGTCTTCAACTCCTTATAACTTTAAAATAATATTAAATTCTTCAAGTACCAAATTTTAATAGAGAACAAAAAGTTATGGAGCATGCTCACATTGTATGTTTATATGAAATGTAATTGAAGCAATGATTTTAAAATAAAATCTTTCTTATAATTCCTTATTCTTTAGTTGTAACATGTATTTCTTGCATGGATAAGTTGAAAAATATTTTCTGTCGAAGCATGCTTGTATAAATGGACATATATTTATTTAGCAAATTTAAAATTCATAAAAATTTGTCTAATTTATAGTTAACCTATTCAATTATGAAAGATATTATTATGCCATGTACAACTTTCTTAATTGAAAACTATTTAAAATTTAAGATTTAATCGCGCCCTTAATTTTTGGTCATTATTCTGTATGTATACCCTTTAAACTTGATACTGTAATCGTATAATTTAATTTGATAAAATCTATAAATAGATGATGAAATAAAAACCGTATGATTGCCTCTTTATTTTTATTACGCTGCCAGATCTACGCATAGTGCTTACGTTAAAATCGTATGATTGCCTCTTTATTTGGTCAGCTTTTGTTGGCTACAGAGCAGTTTTCATGGGAACGACGCAAGAAACCAATTGCAAGAATTGTGCTTAATATTCTTCCGTGAAGTCGACGGTACGTAGAATGAGAACTCATTCTACTCACCCACTTGCCCAAATTTCTTATTATCCCATCTCTCACGAAGGCTGCAACGCGAGAGATAATTTCTCCCTCTTATCTAATTTAAATAATTTCGATATCTATACTAGTAATATAAGAGAATGAAACTATTCATATTCATTAAGCCAAACAAAATAAATCCTATAAATGGGATATACAGATGTAAAATGATCTATAATTTACTAAGAAGGAAATGCTCATTTAAGTCAATATTGGTGGAATTTGACTGTTGAAATGTGTTAAAGAGAAGCTATAGAAAGTAAATAGAAATATGTAGAAATTTTGATAATTATTAAATGTATTAATTTTCTATAATTTATAGTAGTTGGCATAATTGCTTTTTGTTTCAATTGTGTATATATTATTTAGCATCAACATTTCGGATCACACTCTATGATATAAACTGTTTTGCTTTTTTTTTTCTTTATGCTCCTATAGAATCTTAGGAAAAATATTCTTTGAGACTAAGTTATATGAGAGAAATATTATTGATTTGGTTATTTAGGTTTAATCTATTCTTTTAAATGTCATTTTCTACTTTCAAGGCATATTTAGAAAGATCTAAGCACATAATTTATTAAGTGGGGTTGAATGTGATAGTGCAAATTTGAAAAAATAGTTATCCCTTAGGGAAGCCAAGTTCCTATGTGTTGTAAGTGTGGTAGAGAAGACAAGGGATCTGATAAGAGTTTACAGAATGTTTAGAGTGGGAAGGAAAAGAGGTTCATCGTATCATGAATAAAGAGGATAAGAAAAAATGGATGTGTCAATATTAGAGAAAAATTGTGGAGTATTGATAGGGAGATAGGGAGCTAATAGTAATGAGGAGATTGATTGAGAGGGATAGGCCATGCAAATGGTTGAATGAAGAAATTATTTTAGTGGTGATAGAGTAAAGAGTAAATGTAAATTTATCAATCTTGAACAATAGAGCTCAAAAACATATAAAAATAAAAATAAAAATAAAAAAATGGAAGAGTGCTTGGAAAATTTAGAAGAGTATGCACAAGAAATTCCAAATATTAGTAAGAACGATTTTATGTGATGCCCAAAGTAAGTCATTTGTTAGAACATGTGTTTGATACATACTAGGTTTAGCATTTCAATTGTCTAGAAATATAAAATTTTAAATTGTAAATTTTCCTAGTGGCATATTGATGTAAAGGAGTCCATAACAGTAGCATTAAGATGTAAAAGTGTATTTAGGCAATCAAGCTATAAGTGATTGTAAGTTTATTACATGTGATAGTTGTAGGCTAGAAAATAAGGAAAAATAAGTCTGTGCACATAAAAAGGGATATAAAACTAAACTATTATATAAATATAAGGCGTTTAAAAAGTATATAAATATAAGGTGTAATTTGTGAATTGGGTAATTTTTTATGTTAAGTTTGAATTCAATTTAATAGGTCAACGAAAGTAGTTGAAAATATGGGCTAGAGAAAAATAAATCATAAAAATATAAAATATAGAAAAGATACTATAAAAGTTATATATATTGGAACATATGTTTCTTAAATTTTTATTCACTTTCTTCTTCATTCAAGTAGGCTTGAACCTTGAATAAAACTATAAAAGAAAATGTCATTATTTTTTCCTAATCTAAGAAATACTTCAGAAGAAACCAAAGATATTTAAATCTAATTACACTAAAATGTCAAGTAGGCTAATTCCAACAAAATATAAAGGGACTTAGAGTAGCTCACTAAAATAATAATATACTAGACTAGGTATTGGTTGTGATAGAGTTATCAAAAGGGACTAGGCTATTAAAAATTTAAAATCAATAATGAGCATGTTATTTCTACTTTAAAAGTGGTCTTAAAAAATAAACACAATTTACATTAGAATTAAATTAGTAGGCTCTCATGGCTACAAGAGAATTTGGCTTGAAATTCACTCTTTAAACATTATCAATTTTTTAAAGGGTGTTCAAAATATTAGTTGACTGATCAAGAGATTAATCTTGGATTGTATTAATAATCTTAATACTCTAGAAGATTATTAAATTTCACATATCTTTCATGAAGGGAACAAGGTGGTAGATGGATTTGCTAATTTCAGCATGTATAGTAACCTAGTATTATTTGGTGAGAGACTAATGACTGAATCCCCATCAAAATCAAAATGCTTATTGATGATGGTAGTTGATTTGGCTAAATTGATAGATTTCTTGGTAATGATGACCATTTACTCTTGGTTCATGTGACTAGCTAGTGTGAGTTTTCCTTTTCTTGTGTAGCGGAAAGAATATGAAAACCCTTCAAGCATAATTTTTTTGTGCCAGCCTAGTATTTTTGGTATCGTGTTTCCCATTATACCTTTTCTAGTATTGTAACAACATTGGTGGTGAAAGGAATAGGGTAGAGCACACTTCTGATTAGAAATGAGAGGACAATCACCTTGTATGGGTAAATATTTTGGTAGGAGGCATCACCCTTTACATGGAAAAGCTTCATCCCCATGAGCTATAGGTAACTAATGTTTTTCTTGATCAATGGGGGAATGAAATTTTGAAAGAATACAAGGTTGAAATCTTTGTCAGTAATAACTTGATTATTGAGGTAACCAAAATGCTAATGAAGAGTTCAAATTTTTGCATGGACCACAAATCTTCAAACAAAGTTATAAATATATTCTTCAAAGATGGAGAATGAGCTAAAGTTAATAGAGCCACCAATGGGGGACACAATCATGATACTATAAAAATGATTTGGGCTAAAATTGTTGAAGTTATTATGAGGTATCTTACCCTTGATGATTTCTTCACTAGTTTGTTTACCTACCATTTTATGATTTTAAACCATTTTAGGAATGAAAATGGATTTCTCTTCCTTTTCATCCTTTTTATTCTCTCTATCATCGAATTAAAGCCCTTAGAAAGAAATCCAACTCTCTAGTTCTTCATGAGGGCCTCATTCTCCTCACCATGGACCATGCAAAAATTATTTGAATGGAACATAAACTCAAAAATTATAAATGGGGTATATAATTTTCCCAATAAATCTATAGAAAGAACTCTAATTTTTTCATTAACACTAAAGATGCCCCTTTTAATGAGACTGCATAACTATAATATTTATAAATGCAAGCTCCTAAAGAAGAGAAATTTGGCCCCTAATCAGCCTCATGGATTTGAGATAGATAATGAGAACTCTAACTATGTGCCCTAAAATGAGTATGTGAAGTATTTTCTCGAGCCTTCCTCTACTAAAAAGGGTAAATTCCAGGTGGGGAATCCTCAAAAAAATTTGATTTTATTAAGGGTGAGGAGAAGAAAAAGGGCCCTAATTTTTTCTACACCATTATTAGGGACAAAAGGAAATCTAATGCTCCTCATGTTAAGAATTCCTTGAATAAATCCAAAAAGACTTGATTAATGTGGGTGTCGGGAATAATACAAACATTCAATATTTTTTATAGACTCAATGATCATGAAACCACTAGGGAGATATGATCATGGGCCCATCGAGAATGGATTTTCACATTGAAATTTCCATTGAGACAAAGAAAAGAACCTGTACTAGCATCTATGCAAATTTGGTAAAGGGTTCCTCTACAATTATTAGAAGGGATATGATGAGGGTTGCCAAGGATTTCTCAGAGGATCAAAATATCATTTTTAAGTGGATGGGCTCATAAACTTTCCTAATTAAAGATACTCTTAATAACCTTCTAATAAATTGGATTTTGGGTAGAACATTCTAATAATAACCTTTCGTTGGAGAATGCAAAAAAAATCTTTCCTTGTTCCAAAATTTTGCAAAGGATGTAAAATTATGAAGATTAATCATGGGAGAAAAATTAAAAAACCTTGAAGAAACCATGGATAAATTATAAGGAAATATAAGAGTGGTTATCACAATAAAACATAATTGTAATGTAAAACTATACAAAAAGGCTCAAATATCTAAATGAGCATGCTCAAGATCTATAGCTAAATTACAATTTTGAATCCAAACACTAGATGTATCATAGGTATCCCTATGCAATCCTTTATGAAAAAGATGTTCTTCATTGATAACATTCATGATGGAAGAGGGATCAATCAAAATACCATGAGAACAGATATGAGCAACCCTAACAATAATGTAAAGAGGACCATTAGGTGCTTTAAACACATTAGATTCATCAAAGGTGATAGGAGATGAAGGTTTAGGTGAAGGTTGAGGTTGATACTCAACATGATTAACCACATGATTAGCTTCTTCTACCTTATCATCATAACTAATATTGGTAATCAGAGAAGGAGGTTGATTAATGATGTTTGTTGAATGTGAAGAAAAAGGGTTGGTCTAAATTTACAAATTCTGGTTAGGAGGTTCTATAGACTTATTCATCCTATTAATCTCAACATCAACATATATAGCATTGGAATCAATAAGTTCTTGAATAGAATTCTTCAAAGCATAACACCTTTGAGTATCATGACTAGGTTGACGATGGTATTGACAAAAAGTATTTTGATCAAATGAATTAGGAATTGGTTTTCTAGTGTCAATAGGGAAGATAGGAGGAAGTTTAATAATTTTAGCATTAATTAAATTCATCATCACTATAAGAAAAGGCTCATATAAAATAATATACTTATGATTAGGATGATACGTAGAGGAAAAAGTAGTTGTACCTTTGGATGTAGTGGCCACTTGATCATCAACTGTCGTTGTTAACTTGTGAATCTTTGTGTAGTTCTTAGTCTTAGAGAACTTATTTGCATCACTCTTATCCATAGTAATATGAGCCATTAGATTAGAGCTCTCAAGCTAGCTCAGTTGTAAATGATAGTAGTGAAGCACTACACAAAGATGTGAAAAGGAAATATACTCAGTAAGGAGAATCTTATCTCTAATTTCCTTTTACAAATTAGAAATAATAAATAAGTTGAATATTGTAATCAAGCATAGGATAAGTAATTTGAGAACGCAAATATTTAAATATACCAATAAAGTTACTAACTTTTTCTTTAACATTTTTCTTACAATGCATTAAATCAGTTAAAGAAATTTGAGGACCAATATTATTTTGAAATTGTTAAATGAAGGCACTAGAAAAAATTTGAAAGGAATTAATAAAGGAGCCAAAGAGGAATACCATTGCAAAGATTTATCCCTAAAATTACATGTAAACAACTTATCCATGAGCCTAAAATTGTGAGAAAAATCACTATATATAGTTTGGAAAGTCCTAACATGGATTGAAGGATCACCCTTACTATTATAAGTCTCAAGATGAAGTATCTCCATATGTTGTGGCATAACAACACGAAGGATATCCAAGGAAAGGGGATTGGAAATATCAAATGTAGGGATGTCAATAAATTTAGTGTTGTAAACTATGTAAGATAAGTTCATTAACTAACCACTTCAACACTAGCATTCAAAATACAAGAGACAAAGGGGCTTCTAGGCATAACTCTCAATATACCCTAAGTTCGATTAGAAAAACCCAAGAAGATAAGAGGATTTTAATGCTAAACCCAAATTATACTAAGGAAGTACACAAGAAAGTCCTCTTTCATGAAATTAAATATTTGATTAAGGTTATGTAAATGTACATGTAGAATTAAAATAATACATTTAGCTTGATAAGCAATAGAGATCTAGGTGCTCAACATAAACAATCAGCCCAATTAATATGTGAAAACAGATCTAAAATAAGATATGAAATAGATAATAAGGTACTCACCTTGAAGTATAAAGAATAATATACTTTTGTGGTCTGAAAAATATTGTTAGAGACCTGTAGCTGAATTTATGACTGTGGATCTACGATCATGGCTGAAAACCCAAAAATGCTAAAAATCTCAAGGTGGCAGGAACAGGTCGACCATCTCACCATGTTTTGGAATGGGTCAAACAAGTCACGATGTTCTCAAGGAACTTTTTTGAAGTCAACCTAGATTCTTCTCATAGATCTCTATCTGCAACTTCCAGATCCATACTTGAAATTCTGAGATCCTAATCTTACACACAAAAAACTAGGTTTTGGGGTTGGGGTGGATAAGGGTTTTCCTTGGTCAAGCCCTACATTGAGGAATCAACCTTAAATTTAAACATAAATGTGTATAAAAAATAAGATAAATGTAAATATTCACCTTGCTTGAAGAAACCCTTGTCAATAAGGATTTTTTGTGTTTGTATGTTGATCTTGAACTTGCTATGTAGGAAATATCCACAAATGCTATGGATCTACCAAAATCACTTCATGGATACATGGATGCAAGTGTGCCCAAATGAAGAAGATGATGAATGCATCAATGTAGATCTCTTCCCTTGATGGCCAACAATATGCTAGATCTTGAAGAGGAAAGATCCACATAAAGCGTAATCAAATCTTTAAAGACTTGAATGCTTGAATTCTTGAGCGTGATATTTCTATCATGAATGTGTCCCCTTTCTTTCTTCTTCTTGCAAAATGAGGTGCCCAAGATTCCTTTTCTACTAGTTTCCAGGCGGGAAAACAAAGAAAGCTAACGGGGTTACCAACTTTTAAGAATTAAATCACCAAGACAACATCAGACTCGATGCTCAAAACTCCCAGGGAATAGGTTGACCTAGTCAACCTATTCCAAGGTTGGCCCATAGGGAGCCAACCCCGATGTCTCGGAGACTACATAGATGAAAAAGAGATGAATATAGATGAATTAGAGAAAAAGGGGAACAAGCACGAGTCCATGCATGGTCCAAAAAGTCAATAAAGGATAGGAGCTACAAGGTCTTAAATGAGGAGTGCATCTATTTTAAGATGGCACATTTAACCCCCACTTTAGTGGGAGTATGAGTTTCCTCAAACTCATATAAAAGTAGATCAAAAAGTAAGATTTGATCTTATCATGGATAAGGAGACAAAGAAATCATTCATCCCCAAAGAGAATTGAGTCCTCATCACATCCAAAGCCAAAAAATAAGAGAGATGTCACTAACAAGAAAGTTTATCCAACTTGCACAATAAGGTTTTTGTTCCTTATTGTGAAATACACAAAACAAAAGAAAAATAAAAAGGGGTACGATAAAAGATGGCATTGAATGGTCTAGTAAGTATGTGTGTCATGCTAGTCAACCCATCAAAGATGAATTGAATGGTCTAGAAAGTGTGTGTGGCATGCTAGTCAACTCATCAAAGGATTCATCTTTAAGGGAACTCCATGTCCCAAAAAATAGAATCAAAAGACAGCACAAGCATAAGGATGTGTGTGCCCTTAAGAGATGAAAAGGAAATCAAGCTTCCTAGATTGTCAATAGTCCCAAGAAGGATAAAAAACAAGGATTGAGCCTCCTGGACTAGTAGTAATCCAAAGAGAGATCCAAAAGAGAATATATCCCCCAAGAAGTGTCAATAGTTTGATAGAGAAGACAAAACTTCTAATGTGTGTGTGTGCAAAAAGTGAGTGGATCATATGTCCATGTGTTAAAGTGATTGCAAATGCCTCAATAGGAGAATTTTCTTTAACGTAAGGGTATATGCATCCACAAAGAATGTTTCCACTATGAAATACCCCTAGGAGAGAACATTTCAAGGGAAATGAATACATAAAAAAAGAGATAACACAAAAGGAACCGCTAACTTTGGTGTCAGTATGATCATATGATAATATGTATTATTATCTCAAGTATGAATGTAATCATTCCCTAAATGAAGTATAACTACAACACAATTGAGTAAAAAAATGTGGTATATACGAAGAAGAGACTTTTTGGGTTGGCAACATAGAGACCAAAAAGAATCAGTGCTACTATGTTGGAAGCATCCAAGTAAACTAACTAATGGAACATTTACGAACAATAGCACATATACAACACAACATGTAATGATAAAATAGAAGGAGAGAGATACAAATAGAATAATCACACAATATGTTTGACTACTTTATCATCTTACTCTAACAAAGTAGTCAAGAATCATCTAAATCAATATATAAAAAATATATAACAAAAATAACAACACGAGGGAAACACAACATGAACACATAAAGACTACTATTCTAGAGATTTCCACATCAAGTGCGTCGAATGCCTCCCCCATCTCATTCTAAAATTTTAGGGAAGGTTGAGAAACAAGCAAGAGGAACAACATCCAACAAAGTAGGAACCATCGTCAAATCCTATTAGGATACTAAGTAGAAAATGGAAATATTAACAAACAAGAGAGAACACAATAACAAAGAATTTAACGTGGTTCACCCAATCCCTAGGCTACATCCACCAATAGCGAGTCCAATATCTTTATTATTATCCAGCGATTACAATCTGAAGCCTACAACTCAATACCATTGTAGGAAGCTACAATAATCCCTCATACAATGAATCTCAAACCCTAAGCCCTTTTACAAGTATTTTTGACATAACAAAATTAGGGCAAAAAATACTTCGACTAATAGAAAATAGATGGCCAAAACTTAATAATATTATTAATTCATTCAGGGGCGTTGCCCCTTGACCCCATTAGGGGCTCTACCCCTTGACCCTGCCTAGGGTGCTGCCCTAGGACCCCGCAAGGGGCTCTGCCCCTTGACCCCGTGAAAAAGTTTGATTAGGCTCCACATACATAACAAATCCAAGAAAGGACGCTGGTGGGAGTCACTTCGCTCTTTACTATGAGTGATTAACCCATATCAATATTATCATATTAATCATCACTAACATGTCACTAGAATCATCATCAAGAGTATCATCCATATAAAGTTTAATAGAATCTAAAATACAAACAAAATCATCGCATTTATCTTTTTTCATATTAGTTTTTTTATTAACTTTATTTAAAGGCCCAAGCATGGGTTGATCAAAGAAGGAAAAGGTTGAGAGAAAGTTGCAGTGTGACAAGAAAGGGAACTAGCCTTACCCATAGCTTGAAATTTTTTGTGACATTTATGAGAATGTTGGTTATGAATTGTTTTACAAGATAAACTTGAAGGACTAGATTCCACAATCATAGGTTCTAGGGAGGGAATGGGTACGGGTTGAGGAATGATAGAGGAGGAATAGGTTGGGTAGGTAAGATAACTATAGGAGTATAAACCTTAGGAAGGATAAGATCAAGAATCTTTTCTACCTTGTAACATTGATAGGATCAAAACAAATGATCAGAATAGTTAGGAAGTTTTTTAGGAAGACATGGCCAAAAGAAATCTATATCAACACAATCTCGAGGATGTGAAGGTTTGTAGAGGGAATTCTTAATGGTGATAACTTCTCCTTTTTGTGGAAACTTTATGCACTTATAAATAGGATATTCTATAGCTTTTACTTATGATCGTAACTTGCATTCCCATTAGGAGAAGTCGTAGACTCATTGGCTCTTTTTAGCATGATTCCTCTTTCATTCCTAGGACCATTGATGATACTAATATTTTCCCTCAAGATCTCAATCCAATAATAGAGCATAATTCTTCTCATTCCTCTTGTGATGAATATGAAGCATTAATAATTCCTCCTTCCAAAGTTGATAAGGTCTCTCATGAGTTTGATAAATTGGAAAATTGGCTTGTTGAAGAGAACTCGAACCCTTATAGTGTTTTCACTATTGAGGCTATTATCCATTTCATGTGGCATCTCATACCTCATTAATACTCATGCTAATCATTTGATGAAATACTCTCAAGAGTTAGGATACACTCCTTCCAGAACCATTGAATCTTCTATCCTAATTTCAACTACCATTCCTAGTATTCCTACTTATATGCCACCTCTCATGGTAGCTTCTATACAAGTTTCTACTCCTTTAACTGTTGGTCTTCTTAATCCTTCACTTCCTTTAAGTGTTCCTCCTACCTCCATATAAACTTCTTCACTAACCTCGTACAACTTTGTCCCTTTCACATATTCCAATTCTCTTTCTATTCCTTATAATCCTCCACCAACATCCTTGCATTTTCCTTCAGCTTCCTAAAACTTTCCTAGTACATCCAATATGTCTATGCCTACTATTGGATCTTCTAATCCTACCATTAGTAGCTTAGTTCAAATTGTCACTACTTTACAACAATAAGTAGCTCAATTCACTCAATCGAAGTACATCCCTACATGTGATATTTTCAATCCCCTTTCCTTAGATATCTAGCATGTTGTTATCCCACAACATATGGAGATACCTTTTCTTGAGACTTATAATGGTAAGGGTGATCTTTTGATTCATGTTAGGACTTTCCAAACTATATGTAGTAATTGCGCTCACGACTTTAGACTCATGGATAAGTTGTTCACACATACTTTTAGGGATAAATCTTTGCAATGCTATTTCTCTTTACCTTCTTACTCAATTAATTCTTTTCAAATGCTCAATAATGCCTTCATTCAATAATTTCAAAATAATATTGGTCATCAAATTTCATTGACTGATTTAATGTATTGTAAGCAAAATGTTAAAGAAAAAGTTAGTGACTTTATTGGTTGATTTAAATATTTGAATGCTCAAATTTCTTATCATGTGTCTGATCATGATATTCAATGTATTTTTATTTCTAATTTACAAAATGAAATTAGAGAAAATATTTTCCTTATAGAATATACTTCCTTTTCACATCTTTGTGTAGTGCTTCACCACTATCAATTACAAGTGAGCTAGATTGAGAGCTCTAATCCAATGGCACCTATTACTGTGGACAAGAGTGATATTGTCATTAATCAAAATAAATTCTCTAAGGCTAACAACTACATAAAGATTCACAACTCAACAAACACAATTGATGATCAAGTGGTCTCTACATCCAAAGGTATGACTACTTTTTCCTCTGTGTATCATCCTAATCATAAGTATACTACTTAATCTAAACCTTTGCATACAAATGTGTAAATCAAGGTTTTATTTATCTTCCTGTGACTATTTTTGGTAAGGTTTTTTACACTACCTTTATTGTCATTCCTACTTCAGACCAATTTCAGGTTAATGTTGGAATTCCATGGCTTTCCTCCATGCAAGGTATAGCCTCTCCTATTCATAAGTGCATAAAATTTCCCCACAAAGGAGAAGTTATCACCATTAAACATTCCCTTTACAAACCTTCATGTCCTCAGGATTGGGCTGATATAGATTTCTTTTGGCCATCCCTTCCTCAAAAAATGCCTAACCATCCTGATCGTCTCTTTTGATCCTATCAATGTTACAAGGTAGAAAAGAATCTTGAGCTTAGCCTTACTAAGGTTGATACTCCTATAGTTGTCTTACCTACCCAACATATTCCTTTAGCTATCATTCCTCAATACTTAGTTGGTCCCTCCTCGGAACCTATGATTATGGAACCTAATCCTTCAAGTTTATCTCATAAAATTATTTGTAACCAACATGGTCATCGGTGTCACAAACACTGTCAAGCTAAGGCTAAGGCTCGTGCCCTTTATTCTCACATTGTTTCTTTCTCTCAACCTTTTCCTTCCTTTGATCAAACCATTCTTGAGCCTTTAAAGGAATTTAATAAAAATAACAATATAAAAAAGGATAAACATGATGATTATGTTCATATTTTAGATTCTATTAATCTTGATATGGAAGATACTCTTGATGATGATTATAATAAACATGTTAGTGATGATGAATATGACAATATTAATATAGATTATGATTTTCCTAACATTCTTCCTATGCATCTTACAATCATTCCTAGTGAAGAGCGTAGTGACTCCCACTAGAGTCCTTGCTTGGATCTAGTGGTGGTTCTTGTTGTGTTGGATGTAATTCATCTTGCGAGTTTCTCACCCTTCCCTAACATTTCAAACCAAGATTGGGAGGGCATGTGGCATGTTTGATGTGGACTTATGTAGCATGGAATTTTTTTTGTATCCGTGTTGTGTTTCCCCTATGTTGTGCTTTATGTTGTTTGTTTTGTCTAGATTACTTTAGACAATTTTTGACTTCTCCATTGGCACAAGATGATGAAGTAGTCGAACATGTTGTGCAATTATTATATTTTTATCTCTCCTATATTTTTGTCACACATTATTTTTATATGTGTTATTGTTTGTAAATGCTCCCATGTGTAGTCTACTTGGATTCTTACGACATAGTAGCACCAATTATTTGTGGTCTCTATGTTTCCAACCCAAAAAGACTCTTCTTCATATATATTACATGTTTTTTCTCCATTATGTTGTATTTATACTTCCTTTGGGGAATGATGAATGTTATGTAAGATAAAAAGAATCAAGAATCCCAAAAAAAATACATGCTTTTGCTAATGTTCAGTGTCATGAGTATGAATCATGTAATATATCTTATAAACTCAAAAAAGAATATTCAATCACATTTTAACTTTTTACTCTTTTTATTAGAGCTTGAAACTAGGGTGGAAATTTAATTAGGATTTATGTTAGAGTTCAATTTCATTCAAGGTTTATTGGTACAATTCTATTTAGTTGAGGGTTAAGGTTGGATTTAGTTTATTGTTAGAGTTAGGATTCAATCTAATAATTTATCTATAATTTTGTTATTATCTTATTCTTATATGTAGAATAATTGTAGAGTATTATTTCTATGTAAAATTTAATTATCAATAATAAATATGTTGACGAAAAATAAGTATTTGAATCAAAATCCTTCAATTATGTATTATGTAGGTGTTATACACTAAGTTTTCACCCTTTTTTCAAGCTCTCGTAGTCTTGATAACCTAGTATAACGTGGAAATCATCTCCAGGTTGTGGGACCTATGCTAGCTGAGATGAGACCTCCAGGTTCTAGGCTGGTTCCTCTTGGATAATCACCTTAATTTTCTTCTAGAAATGTAAAGTAAAACTTTTGAGGGAAAGGGATAGAAGGAATGCTTGGAAAGGGAAATGACTTGAAAGCAAACTACCTACTAGGTGATACACTGAAATTAGGGTTTGGATCTCAGTATAGAGGAATGAAACCAATGAAAGACTTAGGTCTAGTAGGTCACAACTTACTAAATAGGCTTGCATAAGTGTTTCATAGGAGGGCTTGAACATAAGACACAACTTATGACCTGCAAGCAGACATTCACTTCTGCAACTCGGTGTAGGACTGAGACAAGACTGTCAAGGGGCTGAAGTATACCCACAAAAACATCTAAATTAGATCAAACACAATAACACACATAATTGCAAAAAGTAAGAGGGATTAGGAACCCTAAGATATCACTAAAAACATCATATACCTTAATCCAATAAGAGATGATTCAAACAAAGAAGCATAGGGACATGAAGAATTGTCACAAAATACCTCTGCAATGTTATAATAATCAATGAAAGATTTACAACTATATAAGCCAAAAGGTAGAAATGATACCATAGATAACCCTTAAGAAAAGATGAAATCATATCTTTCTTTGCGTGTTGATCTTTCTGAACTGACAACATCTACAGGCACAACAACCTTGACTTACCAACCCACCTACAACTCCACTAAGCCATGAAGGCTCCAAATCTGATCATATTTCCTTGGGAGTTGTACTACTTGAAAAGGTGGTGCCAACTCTTTCTAGCACCTCCTGTTGTGAAAACATGGCAAAGGACCCTGCAACACCGGCCAATAGTCACTTCTATTATCTTCACAACCACAACCGTCCTGAGAAATCAATTCCTAAGCTACCCGACGTTGTGCATGGCCGAAAGAACACAAAACCTCTGCAAAGACATTTGAATTTTGAAATATAACAGCTAGCGGAAAATTTTAAAATGCAACCGTCGATGAGAAACCCTTCCTGAAAGATGAACGGTCATGATGCACTTGAAAATAGTTTGAAAATCTATCTCTGACAAGTCAAATGCCACCGTGGAAGTCAGCAACCAATGAAACATGAGCGAATTAGCACATCTGACAGCCTTGGACCCATGACCTATAGAAAGAGCATCGGTCGATTGTTGCATGATCACAAGGGCTTGGAAGATCCCTTGCGATCAAGCAAAAATCATAGATCTTCAGTCTACTGACATCCCTATAGATACTCTGACATGGTCCCACTAAGAAGAAGAATCCAATCTAATGGCGGGCGCATGATCTCATACACTTCAAATATTCCTTCAAAACATGCACTGATCGTAGATCCTCATTAGAACGGGACCCCACGACACATCACATCATGTAAAAAATCCTCATCAGCATACGACAACCAATCACAAACCGGCACATCAGCACACTTGGCAACATGGCCCCATATATTTTATTTTTACATTGACCAATGAGAAGACGGCATGTCATCTTGACCTGGCATCAGACCCCCCTGACAAAGCTAAACATTTGGAAAATTTGATAGCCGGTGTAAGATTGCATGTGTTAGAAAAAGGCTAAGCGAAGATATGCTGGCCATAGATCTTCATCCCTTTGACACAACCCTGTAGAGACCCTGACATGGCCGCACTAACAAATCCTAGTCATCGCTATGTGGACCAATAGAAGTCAAGCACATCAGCAAATGAGGACCCACCGAATGAAGTTCTGACAACAAATCAAGATCGACGGCTGGCGCATAATCTCATGGCTCTGACATGACCCATGAGATCATGCACCAGTCGTTGGATTTAAAAGCTACACAGTCCTTTGGGCCCGCTCTGACAAACCTCCAAATCATCACCAACTGACCAATGACAAGCTTCCATGTAGGATGATGTGGCAATGGAACCACTAAAGCCTTGAAGCACTGAGCAAAAGAGAAGATCGACGGCCATCGCAAGATCGCATGTGTCAGAAGAACCCCTTGTGAACTCACAACAACCATCGGATCTTCCTAACTGGGACCCCACTAAAGTGACTGCCAAAAGACTTAGCGAATAAATGACTGAGGAAAGGTTAGCTATTTCGTTGGGTCGCGGGATGTTAAGACTTAACCAAGCCCGGGTAAAAGCACAAAGTTGTGTCATGTTTCAAGACAACTTATCAACACAGCTGAATTTGAGTATTTCTAACTAAAATTATTTTTTGTCAAACATATGGTCTAGCTAGATTCATTCTAGCTAAGTTAGATAAGTGCTTCACCTTTTCCAATTGGAAATATCTATTAAATGCATATTTTATAACAATTACTAAAGCAATAATATTATTTCAGAAAAGTGATGTTTCAATAACTCTTACTCTTTTTAATGATATTGTTTTACATTTATAAAAATACCCTTTTTTAGACCACAGAGTCAAGATTATCATCATATAATTTTTATAGTATTTTAATTAGATCAATTATATTATAATTTCAAAATACTGCAAGTAGGTATTTTAACATTCGAGAACAAGATGCTTCAAAAATAGAAAAAAATAGTAAAGCTTATCAAAAAAATTGAAAATTTATATTTAACACTAGAGGAGAGAGTTATCTTCAAGAGTGTGTAATTTTTTTTTTGAATGGTGTAGATTTGATAGGGGAAATTTGGTGCGAGATGAAAACTGTTGATTTCAGGTATGTTCGACTTTGAGTAGTTATAATGGAGAAAATATACATTGAAAACTAATTTTTCTTTTTTTGTGCACTAGCTATACATTTTATCTATGACATATTTTCAAATCAAAGGAAAAAAATATTATTTGCATATACTTTTTTGGTGTGAACAAGACCCTTGTTTTTCAACATTTTGCAACAAGTAAAAAATGGACTTAAAAAATTTAAAAACTATGTGAATTCTTGTTCAAAAAAAATTAAAAAAATTATAGGCATAAACTTCATCCCCTTTTACAAATTTCATTAGTTTACATCATCTTCAAATTTTAAATAGAAATGTCATTTTTATGTCGTTAAAGTTAAAAAATTTGTGTTGTTGACCTTTTCCTTTATAAAAGTGTGACACAGCTTTGTACTTTTGCCCCACCAAACATTTGGTGACTAAAAGAACCCAACATAGGATAGTTGCAATGGTAGCTCTAGGATAGCTGCAATTCTTTTAGGATCTACTGTGATCCCTTCTTTGGATACTACATATCCCAACAATTTTCCTTCATGGACTACAAATACACATTTCTTGGGATTAAGAGATATCCCAAATTCTCTACACCTTTCAAAGATATTCCTCAAATGTTTGATGTGATCTACTGCATGTTTAGAATAGACAGTTATATCATCTAGATAGACCAGTACAAACTTGTACATGAGGCTCCTAAAGGCCATATCCATTGCCTTTTGAAATGTAGCACTTGCATTTGACAAACCAAAGGGCATCTTTTGATAAGCCATGGTTCCCCACTTGGTTGTAAATGTAGTCTTGTATTGATCCTCTTCATTCACTAAGATCTAATTGTATCCTGAATAGCTATCCAATAATGAAAATCTCTCAGATCCAGAGACACATTGTAAGATTTGTTCCATAGATGGTAGTGGATGGTGATCCTTTAATGAGGCTCTGTTGAGATCCCTGAAGTCAACACATAACCTCAATTCCCCATTCTTCTTCTTGACAAGAACAAGGTTGGAAACCCAACTAGTATGCTTAATGGGGTAGATGATACCACTTTCTATCAATTTGAGCACTTCTTTATGCATAAGTGGCTCAAGCTTGGGATTAATAGGCCTTTGTTTTGGCCTTACTGGTTTGGCATTAGGCTCTAATTCAATAGTGTGTTGAGCAAGGGCAAGGTCAAAACCTTTGAGGTCTTCATATTTCCATGCAAAAACATCACTGAATTCTTTGAATAATTGGGTATAAGCTTTCTTTTCCAATTCAGTGTTCACTTTTCCAAATTGTAAGCTCTTACCTGGTTCCAACTCTAATTTAACACAATGTTCTTGTTGGACTACCAGGCTAGCTTTTCTTCTCTTAACTTCATCATCCTTGTTGAAGATAGTCTCTAAGGTGACAAGACCTCTAGGCATCTTATTAGACTTGAGTTGTATCACTTGATCACCATAGTTTTGTGATAGCCTATCTTGATTGTATTCTGAAAAAGCATCTTCTTCAAACAAGAATTGCAAAATTTGTTCATCATTGTCAAACACTTGCCAATTGACATCATTATTAGGAATAGAAGGTCTGACGATCACCTTGATATGTTGTTGATCTATTTTTTTTGAAATGCTATTCGGAATATCATACTGAGATCCAATAGCAGCTAACCTATCTGCCTTTTGATTTAGTCTCCTAGGGATAGCAACAATATTGAAAGCACAAAAATCTTCAATTGCATCCAAAACTCTATGCTTGTGATTATCCCTCTCACTTGGCTGACAACTAACTCACTGTCACCATAAACTTTTAGGGCCTTAAGCCCTCTTTTCCTAGCCCACTATAGTCCATTGACTAGACTTTCATATTATGCAGTGTTGCTAGTGCAGGAGAAACTGAATCTAAAGGCAATGTAATACATTTCTCTCTTTGGGGACACTAGCATAGCACCACCACCAGAACCATGTCTACTTCTAGCTCCATCAAAAAAAAGTTCCCAAACCTGATTGCTTTGATCCTCTGAATCAGTGTCTTCCTTGAGGAGGCTTGGCTCTATGGATCCACTTTCTTGTATCAAATAACTTCCCAAACCAAAATCCCAAACAAGACTTTCTTGGGCCTCTGAAGTTCTTTCATCTAGTAAAATATCAGGAATACTTCCTATCTTTGTGTTTGCTTCACTAGTGGTTTGGGAGTCAGTGTGATCAAATATAGGGCAATTTACATTGATGGTATTGGACACATAAGGATCTATATGGTGTGCTACCAATGGTTGTGACCTAATGGTAACCTTGGTACCATATCTTGTATGAAATAGCATGTGAGACCAATTAGAAGATAGGTAGCCTCCTATCTTGGTTGTAAACTCCCTTGACAGACATATAGCAAATAATGCAGGGAGATCTATGATATATATATCAAGGAGGATGGAAAAATTAGGACTAGCATGCAGGATTAAACTGGTATCCTTGGCCACACCTATAGTATTGATTGAGGATCCATCAATTTGTGTAACCTTCTTTTGGAAGGGTTCGTATTTCAGTCCTAATTGGTTAGCTACTTTCTTGGGCATTACAGTGCTAGTAGCTCCACTATCTACCATACAATTATGCACTAAAGATTTTCCAATGATTAAAGATACATAAAAGGGAGGTGGCTTTGAATTCCTACCTTGTGTGGCATTGCCTTTGGAGTTGCTACTTAGAGCCTCCTTTTCTTGATTAGTGTTAACCAACACTGGCTTTGTAGCTTCTTTTGTAGGTTGAGGAGTTGTCACTTCTGCCATGGCCTTCTTCAAAATTTCAAGTTGTCCTAGAAGAGCCAAAGAGTCCCACATGGACATGGTGACATTCACCTTCTTCATGTTATCTACAATATTATAAGGTGTCACAGTGTGTTCTCTTTGTTCTACTTTCACTATGATGGGCTCCACTTCCTTGGAATGTTGGCCTTCCTTTCTTGTAATGACAGGAGCCTCCTTAGGTGTGATGGGATTAGCTTGCTGCAGTGGCTCTGTAGATGTGGTGGCTTTGGCATTAGAATATTCTCTCTCCATGTCTTGTGCTCTCCTTTTTTCTCTTGTATAAGCAACAAAAGAAACTTCAACATTGACTCCATTGAAGTCTGGTTGCTCCCAATTAAAGAGAGCAGTCTCTTTTTCTTGTGATTCTTCTTGAGGAACTGACCCACTAGATGAAGCCTCTGATTGAGCTTGTGAGAAATTTTGAACCATTAGAGCTTGGTTCATCCATCCATTTGAACATGTAACCTGGTTGTGAGGCTGATTACAAGGAAAACACCATTCATTATACATAGCCATATTATTTTGGCTAGGAACCATATCCCTCACTGGATTTGCAGAATTGAGAGGTGCAGGGTTATATGGTTGGAATGGTCTCAGATTAAAACTTTGTCTTTGTCCTTGTAGCCTCCTTGGTATGGTGGCCTATTTTGCTGACAAGGCTGTCCTTGATTCTGATATGATTGATTAGGACCTTGGCCTTGTGACTGAAATGGTGGTCTAATTCCTTGACCTTGCCTCTTTAGATTTGTGACCTCTTTAGTCAAGGTCTGCAACAAGTTTTTCATTTCTTGCTAACTACTTTGTTGGTTGTTCTTTATCTCTTGTAGCTCTTGAGAGAAACTTGTTCTTAGCTCTTGACCACTGGTACTAGCCTGAGGTGTCGATATGGTGGGAATAGGGGTAAATGGGGGTACTTGGACAAGTGCAATGGGTTGAAGGCTAGGAAAAATGGGCATTGGAGGCCTTGTAGCAATCATGCCTACTTGGATTAAACAATTTTCAGCTTTGACAGCTATGTCAAAGGCTTGGGGTAAAGAAGTACCACCCATGGACTGGATCATGACAAAAATTTGACCATTCAAGCTTTGCAAGTAGTATAGAAAAGCATGGTCAGCTGATGGCCTCATTGATACTGGAATTCTATTCCATGTTTTGAGGAATCTACTATTGTAATCTGTCATTTGCTCTTGAGGATCTCTCTTAATAGTTGTCAACTACTCAACTAGGGACAAGTTATCTGATTTATCCTCAAAATTTTTACTTACTGCATCTCCTAACTCATCCCATGAATTAATAGAACCAATAGTTAGAGTTCTAAACCCTTAAAGAGCCTTACCTTTTAGAGAGGCTACTAATAATTTTTTGGCCACATCTTCTTGAGTAATATTGTGTATGTTGTAGATAGTGGTCACATCTCTTATGTGCTCAAAAGTAGTTGTCTACCCTTCACCAATGAAATTAGGTATACTCTTAAGTTCCACCAAAGGCACATCAAGATGTTGGGAAAAGGCTAATGGACTCCCTTGGTTGAATGGTGCAAAGGCAAACTATCTAGCCATTGCAGGAGTTGGAATCCAAAGATTAAAAACTATATGAGTTGTATTTCCTGCTGGATTTGAATCTTCTTCTAGATCTCTAGTTAGAGATCTGCCTTTCCTTCTGGAATGAAAGGGAAAAGGTCTCCCTTTTGAGGTATCAGGAGGTGTTGATTCAACTCTCCTTCTAGGGGATGTTCTTTGAGTTGACCTGTCTTTATGACTTCTTTTTTAGGGAAACTCTGAAAATTTGGTGGGCTTTGAGCTTCTAGTCTCAATCTTTCTCATTAATCTTGAACAAGGTTAGCCCTAATCTTTGAAATCAGTGGAGTCACCAGATATACTTAATATAACACTTCTAAAAGTTGGTATTATGCAATCTGCATATCAAAGATAACATAACCTTTGAACAATGAACTTCTTGTGTAGTCCCACCGAGCATGCCAGAATTGTTATACACTACGTTTGCACCCTTGTTTCAAGCTCTCGTAGTCTTGATAACCTAGTATAACATGAGAATCATCTCCAGGTTGTGGGACCTATGCTAGCTGAGATGAGACCTCTAGGTTCCAGGGTAGTTCCTCTTGGATAATCACCTTAATTTTCTTCTAGACATGTAAAGTAAAACTTTTGAGGGAAAGGGATAGAAGGAATGCTTGGAAAGGGAAATGACTTGAAAGCAAACTACCTACTAGGTGATACACCAAAATTAGGGTTTGGATCTCATTATAGAGGAATGAAACCAATGAAAGGCTTAGGTCTAGTAGGTCACAACTTATTGAAGAGGCTTGCATAAGTGTTTCATAGGAGGGCCTAAACATAAGACACAACTTATGACCTGCAAGCAGACATTCACTTCTACAACTCAGTGTAGGATCGAGACAAGACTGTCAGGGGGCTGAAGTATACCCACAAAAACATCTAAATCAGATCAAACACAATAACACACATAATTGTAGAAAGTAAGAGGGATCAAGAACCCTAAGATATCACTGAAAACATCATATACCTTAATCCAATAAGAGATGATTCAAACAAAGAAGCATAGGGACATGAAGAATTGTCACAAAATACCTCTGCAATGTTTTAATAATCAATGAAAGATTTACAACTGTATAAGCCAGAGGGTAGAGATGATACCACAAATAACCCTTAAGAAAAGATGAATTTATTTTACAATTGTCCAACTCTGAGCTCAAAAGCTCCAAAAATACATTATATGTACATCCCTTCTTGCACGTAGGAAAGAATCAAAACCTAACTAGGGTTACAAGATTAAACAATGATATCAAATCCTAGGGTACTGATCACCTATTATGAAAATCTCTGAGAATGCCGGTGATCAAATCATATCTTTCTTTGTGTGTTGATCTTTCTAAATTGACAACATCTGTAGGCACAACAACCTTGACTTACCAACCCACCTGCAACTCCACTAAGCCATGAAGGCTCCAAATCTGATCATATTTCCCTAGGAGTGGTACTGCTTGAAAAGGTGGTGCCAACTCTTTCTAGCACCTCCTATCATGAAAATGCAACAAAGGACCCTGCAACGCCGGCCAACAGTCACTTCTATTATCTTCACAACCACAACCATCCTGAGAAATCAATTCCTGAGCTACCTGACGTCATGCATGGCTGAAAGAATGCAAAACCTCTGCAGAGACATTTGAATTTCAAAATATAATGGCTAGAAGAAAATTTTAAAATGCAATCGTCGATGAGAAACCCTTCCCGGCAGATGAACGATCGTGATGCACTTGAAAATAGTTTGAAAATCTATCTCTGAAAAGTCAAATGCCACCATGGAAGTCAGCAACCAATGAAACGCGAGCAAATCAGCACATCTGACAGACTTGAACCATGACTTGTAGAAAGAGCATTGAATGGTTGTTGCATGATCACAAGGGCTTGGAAGATCCCTTGCAATCAAGTGACAACTATAGATCTTTAGTCTACTGACATCCCTGTAGATACTCTGACATGGTCCCACTAAGAACAAGATTCCAATCTAACGGCGGGTGCATGATCTCATACCCTTCAAATATTCCTTCAGAACATGCACCAGCCATAGATCCTCATTAGACCAGGACCTCGTGACACATCAGATCCTCTAACAAATCCTCATCAGCATATGACCACCAATCACAAACTGGCACATCAACACACCTGGCAACACGACCCCATAGATTTTCTTTTTACTTTGACCAATGAGAAGATGGCATGTCATCCGGACCTAGCATCAGACCCACCTAACAAAGTTGAACATTTGGAAAATCTGATGGCCAGTGTAAGATCGCTTGTGTCAGAAAAAGGCTAAGCGAAGATACACCAGCCGTAGATCTTCATCCCTCTGACACAACCCTGCAGAGACCCTAACATGGCCCCACTGACAAATCCTAGTCATCGCTATGTGGACCAATAGAATTCGAGCACATCAGCAAATGAGGACCCACCAAATGAAGCTCTGACAACAAATCAAGATCGACAATTGGTGCATAATCTCATGGCTCTGACATGACCCATGAGATCATGTGCCAGACGTTGGATTTAAAAGCTACACAGTCTTTTGGGCCCATTCTGACGAACCTCCAAATCATCACCAACTGACCAATGATAAGCTTCCATGTAGGATGACATGGCAATGGACCCACTAAAGCCTTGAAGCGCTGAGCAAAAGGGAAGATCGACAGCCATCGCAAGATCGCATGTGTCAGAAGAACCCCTTACGAACTCATGACAACCGTTGGATCTTCCTAACTAGGACCCCAGTAAAGTGACTGCCAAAAGACTTAGCGAATACGTGACTGAGGAAAGGTTAGTTGTTTCGCTAGGTCATGGGATGTTAAGACTTAACCGCCAAACATTTGGCAACTAAAAGAACCAATGTAATCACCTAATCACCGAATAGAAGGGGTAACCACCGGAGAACTTAGAGAACCTATGACCGACCAATGAGAATAAAGCGCACGTGGATTTTGAGGACTTAAGTGGCTGATAAAGTAACAAAGAATTATAATAGGCCTAGGGTTTTTTAGGGTTTTGGCCTATAACGGCTAGTTTTATGAATTTTTAAAGGACTTTTCACCTAGCCAGGGACCTAAAAAATAGTTGCAAAGACCAGAGGGAAGTAAACAAAGCCATGAAATTTTGCAGAGTGCTTGGAAGGATAAAAATGCAGACCTTGAGATGGGAATTGGCCAAATTTTACATGGGACATGAAAAATTAGGGTAACAGTAGGATCTAAATATTAAAAATTTGAAAGACATCTTGAAGATAATAAACTTTGCATTTGTAGATTGAAAATTATATTGTTTGTATCAACATGAAATCACATAACATTGATATGCCAATGTAGATATCTAAATATTAAGAAATAATAATAAATATTTAGTTCATGACTTGTATGACGTCCTCCATGGTCAACTAATTTTAAAATTTATAAAGTATTTATTATTTAATGTAAATGAATTAAATTAGTGATGGCATGCATATTGTATAGATATAGATAGACTTCTAAAATTAGATGCTTTTAGTGTTCTTTTTATTGTTTAGAATAGTAAACATTATCATTTGTTCATATCTATGAATGGTAGAGATTTTTAAAAATTGATATCTTTCAACACCTTATACATAAATTTTATTTAAAATGGTAATTATAATCTTAATTATTTTTAATTATTACAATCCTAAAATCATTATAATTAAGGTTGTGTAATTAAAATTAAGAATAAGGTGAGAAATGTGGATAAAATTAATAAAAAATAAAAATTTAAATATGATTAATCAATAATATTAAAAAATTATTAGTAGTTATAATGACATCCTAGATTCCAAAATTCTCAATTTTTTTCATTTAATATTTTTATTTTAGTTTTGTCCCAAGATTAATTCATAGGTTTTTGTTGCAACTCCATTTGGTACTAGCTATTAGTTCATCAATATTTAACAAATATTGATTCTACTTAAAACATTTAGTTGCACTTGTGTCTACTTTAAAAAAACTTATATTTCTATACTTCTTTTAACAAATGTTTTATTAACATTTATTTCAATCAATACACTAATTTCAATTTATACAAATATATATTAACCATGTAATCAATTTCTACCATTCAAAATAAAATTTTAATCTCCAGTTTTAATAAATTTTATAAATTATTTCACTTTAATATCTTATTTAAAATTATTCATAAAATGTTTTATATTTAATTTTAACTAGATTTAATTTTTTTAGAAATAATTTATTATTATAAAATAAAATATTTATTTACTATGTTTAATTTGAATTATAATTTTTTGTAAGGGAAAATATATCACACATTTGTTTACCTAAATATTTATTAATGCATAATTAACACATAATAAATTTTCAAATATTTTTAAAAATATATAAATGAGAATAAATATATATTATATTATATCATATATTTACAATATTTTTATTTACATTAGAAAAAGTGAGTTATATACTAAAATAAACTCATGTAATATAATTTAAAAAATTTAATATACAATTAATATAAAAAAGAAAAATATTAATCAAAATCAATTAAAGATAAATGAAAACTATGCAATATGAAAGGACAATAAATAACAAATGTGGTAAATTTTAATTGGTTCACTCATGTAATAAGACTTCAAATGCATTCATCCAATGAGATGATCAAAAATTAATTTCTAGATATTATAAAGTTAAATAATTTGCATCTATATTTTACAAATGAAAAAACTTATAATGAAATATAAAAAGAAATTTATTTTCATTGGTGTAGAACAATTCATTTAATCACTAGTTAACATCAAAAACTCAAAAAGTGATACATGAACTCCTATTAACAATTCTCCTTTGTTTGGTACTATTATGAAAAAAAATTATATTTCTATCCGCTGCTTCCAACCAAGTTTCTCTTGATTTTTGTTTCCAAACAATTTCTTCTCTTGCTAAAATTTCTTTATAATCCTTTAGTAAAACCTTCTCCCTATGGTACAGGTCATCAGTCATCCCCTCCTTAATGACCTAAGAATTAATTTTTTCCAGTTCAGTTTCAAGTTCTAATTTCTTTTCAAAGATGTTGCCAAACTTAGACGAGTTCCATTCTAATAATTTTCTTTTAATCCATTTGAGTTTGTTTACTAATATATACATTTTAGATCCCTCAATTTGAGGTTCTAACCACCAGGTCTCAATGAGTTTTAGGATATCAGGGTCCCTTAACCATACTTGTTTGAATTTAAAGGCACATTTTTTTGGCCTAGTTTGTGTTAAGATGTTGAGGATAATTGGATAGTGGTCTGATCCAGATAATGGAAGGATGTTTACCGTAAGTGAAATATCATAGTTGGATAAGCTTCCTTTAAGGAAGAATCTATCTAATTTCTCTGCAATGTTACAGAAGCCTAGTCTTCTATTATTCCATGTGAAGGAATTATTTTTTGTTGGAATTTTGAGGAGGGAGTCACTATCCCTCCATTGTGTGAAGTCCCTAGCTGCTGATGGAAGGGAATTCGCTCCTCCCCTTTTCTCAAAAATCTTAGTTATTACTTTGAAGTCACCTCCTAGAAAGCAGAGTGTATCCCTTGTTTGATTAAGATAGGATCCTATCTTATTCCAAACTATAAGTTTATCTTTATTCTGAATAGGTCCATAAACATTAACTAAATTAAAAGTTAGATTAAGTCTAAAGTTTTTGACCTTTCCACTCATCCAGTATTGTCTTTTCTCTATAATGTTTATTGAAATATTTCAGGGGTCCCAAATAATCACCAAGCCCCCTGATGCACCTTTAGCCGGTGAGGCTACAATTTCCCTTATCCCTAATTTCTTTTTGAAATTCCCTATTTCTATGTTATCTAGCTTAGTTTCTTGAATTGACATAATCTCTGGATTGTGAATTTTGATGCAACGTTTAATTAAATGTTGCTTGTTAGGGGTGTTCATGCCCCTAACATTCCATGATAGGACATTCATGGTGCTTTGGGAAGGCTCTTCCCCTTCCCAGTATTTAGAGTAGAAGTTATTTTAATCTATCCTATAGCTTCCCCTGCTAAGCTCCTCAATTCTGCATTAGGCCTTCTTCCTCTTTTCCTAGGTTTTTTTGCACAATCCAAGGAAATCTTACTCTCAATAGGTTGAGCTACGCCTAGAGAAACGTACTTCATTTCCTTTTCTTCCAAATTTATTAACAACTCTTCTATAGAAACTTCTATGTTTTCATTGTTCAAATTGATATCCTCAACAAGGAGTTTTATTTGGTTCTCAAATTCTTTTGGGTCCCAAATCTCATCCAACAATTCTTCCATCAGTTCCTCTGGTAATGTTTCTCTTATATAATTTTCTATTATATTTACTTCTTCTTCAATTTTCTCTTTTTTAGATTTTGAGTTTTCTAAATTTTCTAATGGATCTTCTTTGAGGATGCTCCTAGTATTTGGAGATAAGCTATCATTAACCACTATCCTACTCATAGAGGGGCTTATTGTGGGATCTTCATCTAATTCCTTATCTTTTGTACTAGTAGTTTGAGGGATCTCTCTCTCCTTGCTTCCAAAGTTCATGTCTATGGTTTCCATCTGCCTCTTTGAATTACCTAAGTTAAAACCCAAAAAATCATTGATTTCGTCTACCTCCCCATAACTAATGCATTCTTTGCTTTGATTCTTAAACTCCTTTGAGTTTAATTTTATAAAATTTAAGGGTATTGGATTGAAAATCATGTCTCGATGTTTGTTGGACCTTGCCTCATCTATTACATAATATTCTAGATAGTAGATATTCTTCATGTTATTCCTCATAGTTAAGGACAAGTCACTCTCTACATCACATCTCTTTTCTAGGGATATTGTTGCCTTTTTAAAGATATCAGAAAATGATAAGGTTGTATCTAGTTTCATTATTTCTTGAATTAGTATACTCTTCCTCCTATTGGTTTCTTCAAAATTGTTGGTCTCATCATTGGATGAGAGTGAGAAATCAATATTTTCCTAGACCATATTAGAGCTTGATTTCCCTTTTTTTTGGTTATTTGTTGAAAGAGTCACATTTCTAACTGAGGGTCTATTAGCTTCTGAGAGACACCCTAAAGATCCTTCTTTTGAGCCTTTATTGATTTTGGATCCCCCTCCTATGGCTTGTTCTTCTTCAAAAGAAACACTTCCTCCTAATACCAGCTCTTTATTGTCAGCATTATTGCACCTGGATATTTCATCTTTGTGCCCTTGTGTTAATTCCTCATTAATTTCTATCTATACTTCCCTAAGTTCTCCCATAATTTCATCAGCCAATTTCACTTTGTTTTTAATGACTTGTACTCTAACTTCTAGAGATATGGGAACAAAGGACTTCTTGGGACTATGTTCTACAAGTTGGCTCTTATTCTAATCACCCTAGAAGATTCCCAAAGATTGAGTGGCTAGATAGGATGAGGAGTAAATAATTTTTCTTGACCTAGGAGCTGAAGTCCCTATAGTGTTCATAGGGTTCCTAGGAATGGGAACTTGAGGTGTAATATCATCAATCATTCCATAATTTTGTTCAATTACAAACCCTCCCTTTTTATCAAGGAAAGTAACCTTAATATCTTGATTACTTAGATTAAAGGGGAGACTGGTACTCTAAAAGACTTGTAGTATTAACAAGGATATTCTCTTTTACCTCTTTGATTTCTAAGGAATTTTCAACTATAGTAGGCTTGATGACCACTGAATTTGATTTACAGAAAATTCTGATAGGTAGGATTTTCTTCTTGTGAAGATTCATTTTGACTATAATAATATTTTCTGCATAATTTTTCTCTATTTCAACCAACCCTATATATTTGCCTATATAGTTTCCTATTTTTCTAAGAGTTTCTTGCCAGGTAAATTCTAGAGGAAGGTTTTTAAGGATAACAGCTTTATCCACCATAAAGTCAACAAGCTTTTCAGGGTTAAAAAGGGAGTCTAATCCAAAACTGTAAATTCTATATCTCTGTATTTAGGGCAACCTTCTGATAATACCTATTTTTTAAGTGTTTTGCTACTAAAATCTAGATAAATGAAGTTTTCAGTAAGAATTGGCACTACTACCTTTTGTTGCCATCTTGATTTCAACCATGCCGCTATGTCACTTATAGATGCTCCGAAGTCATTCCACCTGCATATAATTCCAAAGCCTGCACACACACTCTAGATCCTTTCTATACATCCATCTTTTAATTCTAAATCAAGGGTTTCCATATTAGAGCTAATTTGATTAGGGCACAAAGAGAAATTATTATGTGGGTTTTTGTCTTCATATCTCCGATTATGGATCCCTACTGGATCGAATCTCCTATGTGGAGGGAAATAGATAGAACCATTCTTAATTAATGTATTATGAAAGGATTCATTATATCTTCCTATGCCTTTCGTTTCCACATAGCTATCATGTTTGTCTTTAGCAATGTTGTTGTCTGAATTAGAAGGGAGGCATTTATACATACCTTTTTTATGGTGATGTGGGGGCATATATACACTCATGTCCATCTGAAGTTGTTTCACGACAGGGGGTAACCTCCTATTTTTAGGGTTATTGCCTCCATTCATCTGTTCCAATTTTGGCCAGAGAGTATTAGGGTTTAGAAATGTGACCTTTTTTCCTAGACTAGAGCTCGATTTAAGCTTATGGGGAAGAGAGTGGTAATGATCTTACAGGGATCTGAAATGTTCATAACTGTTGTTGAGCAGGATTTTAAAAGGTGTCTGATGAAAAGAGCGATGGTGTGATCATAGATTCATCTCATGCTGCTTAGCCCTCCTTGAGTTTTGTTTATGAGCCGGTATCCATAGATTTTCCTAGGCACGAGTGAGCATCTCCTGTGGTAGAGCCATAGATAAAGTTCTAGGGGAATAATTTTGTTTCACCTGCGAATTTTTAGCCTAAACAGAGTTTGGGCATTTTCCTTTCGAAGCTGCATACTTGGTACTTGCAAAAAAGTGCAACTGAGAGTCCAAGGAGATAGTCGTAAAGATGCGAGAATTCACATAAAAAATCAGAGCCATCTGTCTTCTTTATTAACCATAGCTTAATTTCATTCTTTCTCTTCTTATTACATTCCATAGAAAACTCTATCAAGGAAGTTGTTGAATCTTCCAAAATTAGCACGATAAAAAGGCCAATTACCCTGCACTAAGACCTCATCCTTAGACTTTATCACTTTCATATAGACCTATTCCTACCAAGGCCAATTATCGCCCAAGAAGCCTGGAACTCTGCAACCCCTCCCTCGGCTAGTCTGTTAGACTTTCTTAGGTCAAGGAAGAAGAAGGGCATTAAAAACCATAGCCTTAAATCTCAATCGGGAAGCCCTAAAGCCCCCACCCATGTTGGAAATGAGGAATAATTGAAGGATAACGAGCATAAAACCTAACTCTCGAACAAGAAGAAAGGGAAGACCCCTAAGAAATCTAAATTCACTATTGACGAAATGTATTCTAACATAGAGGCCATGAAAGAAACCAACACCCCAAGGTGGTTAACCAGGTTGTCTACTCTTCCCTTTGGTAAAGGAAAGAAAATAATAGTGGACATAGATTTTGAAGAGGAAGCTGAAAGTGGGAGTAAGTGGAAGATAGACACAAGGACAGAGGTGGAGGAAGATACTAAGAAGAATAAGGAAATGATTAATAGTTCAAACACGAGCAATAACTCCTCTCAAATTTATGAGAGCATAAAAATAAGCCCTATAGACTTAACCACATATATGATGCTTGAAGAAATAACTATCGTTAAGCCTATAATGGTTAGAACTCTGGGTGACCACTTGATTGGTAATTGTAAAAAATATGATGAAACTATTGGGTAGCTTGAAAAAACTAAAGCCAAAGTTGTAGAGCTAGAAAGAAAAATTGGTAGTATATTGAGATTCTCCATGAGGGTTATGCATAGTTCTGCAACTTCCCTTGTTTGTTGCAGAAGAAGATGTTGGGCAACGATGATGGTGATGAAGGAAATTATAAGAAACTCTTCAAGTTTGTGACTGAGGATTGGTTAGTGACCTTGGAGAAAATTTGATGCACTTACTAAGGAACTTGCTAGGGACTGTGTCCCTTATTATGTCTTTTTTGTTAAATATCTATTGCTAGGTGCCACCACGAACACATTATGAATACTATTTATGTTTCCTATGGTTTAACTTGCAACATTATCACTAGATGTTTTTATGCTTACTGAGATACCCCTTGGTGGCTACATTATCATACTGATGGTAGTTTGGATAGTTTTTTGGGCAATAGTTCGAGAGGTTCTAAGCTCCTTTTTGGTGTCGTGGACATTTGGCTTTAGCGGTTTTCAATTATGATAGATGCTATTTTTTGCTATTAATTTGTTGTGATTGTTAATTTGTTGATCTTATGGCCCCTAGGCTATTGTGCTTAATAGACAACATCCTCATTTTTGTTGCTTAAATATCAAAAACATTAAAAATTTAGCATGAATTTTCAATAGTTCATTAAAATACTATTTCAAAATTCAATAGCATTTTTTAATCAATGTTTTAAATCGTACTTTTCTTTTGAATAATAAAATTCATAAAAATAGAACTATTTATTACTTCTTACATTAAAATTAAAAAGTCAAAGACAAATTTTAACAATAAAAAATAGAACAATTGATAAATAATTTTAATCTAGATAATGTAAAATTACTATTATTTAACAATTAAAATGTATGATATTATTTAAAATAAAATAAAATAATTCTTCATAAGCTATTTCCACACTTTTATAATTAAAACATTTTTTTCAATATGAGAAGCACTCAATGACTCATATCATAGACTAACAACACTTATTTAGCTTAAAAATTATAATTTTCAAAGTTTACTGAAATTCCTTCCTAATTTACTTTTGTTTCTAAGTTTGGAATAGCAGAAATTCAAATAAAATTCTCTATATTATAGATGCACGCTTCTACAAAATTCAAATTCAAATAAATTCACTGAAACATATAATGCTACGTCTCTTTCTATATAAATATAAGAGTTGAATTTAGCACACATAAAGAATATTATTTGGATCTATCTTGGCTTACCATTAACACCGCATATTCAATGGTTTTTCTTTTTGAGCGTTGTTTCAATCTTTGGCTGACTTTAGTGGAAATAAAATTCAACAAGTGCCCTACTTAAGACATTTAGTTGCACTCGTGTCTATTATAGAAAAACTTATATTTCTATACTTCTTTTAACAAATGTTTTATTAACATTTATTTCAATCAATATACTAATTTCAATTTATACAAATATATATTAACCATGTAATCAAGTTCTACCATTCAAAATAAAATTTTAATCTCTAGTTTTAATAAATTTTATAAATTATTTCACTTTAATATCTTATTTAAAATTATTGATAAAATATTTTATATTTAATTTTAACTAGATATAATTGTTTTAGAAATAATTTATTATTATAAAATAAAATATTTATTTACTATATTTAATTTAAATTATAATATTTTGTAAGGGAAAATATATCACACAGTTGTTTACCTAAGTATTTATTAATGCATAATTAACACAAAATAAATTTTCAAATATTTTTAAAAAAATATAAATGAGAATAAATATATATTATATTATATCATATATTTACAATATTTTTATTTACATTAGAAAAAGTGAGTTATATACTAAAATAAACTCATGTAATATAATTTAAAAATTTTAGTATACAATTAATATAAAAAAGGAAAATATTAATGAAAATCAATTAAAGATAAATGAAAACTATGCAATATGAAAGGACAATATATAACAAACGTGGTAAATTTTAATTGGTTCACTCATGTAATAAGACTTCAAATGCATAACAATGATGGCTGCAAATGGTGATCAAGGGAGGCCTGCACTATACTGGAGAGGTTTTTTTTGGGGGGGGGGATATGGATCTTAGTCGACTATATTTTTACAAGCTCAATAAGCCAATATCTTACAGGCATGGGGAAATGTAACACCCTTTTTATAATTCTCTATTAAACCCAAAGGTAAATAGAAAATTTTTGAGATTAAAAATTCTAAGAACTGTTGTATGCACCCTAAAATGGTCGCCTAGACTTTGGCCCCCCCAATCACATTAGTCAAAGAGGGGCAAATGTATGCACCCTAAAATGGTCGCCTAGACATTGGGCCCCCATTTATTAATTTATCAATTTCTTAAATCAATGCCTTGCAACATTTTCAAATTCAAATCAAATTCTTTGATCAAATCCTAACTAATTCCAATATTTCAATTTTCTCTAACGTTTGATCATTTCATCAATAATTTTATTTAATTAAAAGAAATATTCCCTCTTAAATAAATAAAATAACCTTATTTAATTGAAAAGAAATATCTCTTAAATGAAATAATTTTATTTGATTAAAATCTCTTTTAATTAAATGATTTTATCTTATTTAGAATACTATCTCTCTTTTAATTAAATAATGTTATCTTGTTTAATTAAAAGAGAATCATCCTTTTAAATAAATAATAAAACCTACTTAAAGCTCTTTGTGATAAAAAAGGGGAAACAAATAATTAAAAATAAAGAAAATCCCTTTTCTCTCCACACTTTCTAAAAAATGAGCTTTATTTCCTCTTTTTGGATTTATCCCACATTGCTCTTGAGGATGCATTCTCCTCCACATTTTCCTATATAAGGAGCCCTCTCCTCATTTCGGATCCGAGATTTTTCACGCTATTGTTATGTTGCAAGTTTTCCTAGAGACTTTGGAGCTTTGAAGATCATTTGCATTTTAGCTTTCATATTCACATATAGCTTAATCTTCATAGAATCTTAGCTTAGTTTCTTTCATTATTTTAGCTTAATCTTCACATAGTTTAATTATCAAAGGAGAGTAAAACTTTCATTTCAATAGAGTAGTTTAGTTCTTTGCATTGTCATCATCTAGATTAGTTTTTCATTTACATGCAATAACTTGAAGATCAATGGAGATTAGCATTCTTGCTTCTCATCCTTGAATCTCTCATTTCTTGGTGTACTTGCATGGGTTTAACTAGGTCAATCTAAGGGCCTCATATACAACCTTTGCACTCCACGAATAGAGAACTGTGAATCGATATTTGAGACCTCACTATTGAGTGTTCTTGAATGTAATGATTCAAAGAAGTGTGACTACTTTCTAGCACATATTTTTGGTGCCCACTATGGGGCAGAATGGCTCTATTTTTTCCTTCTTTTTATACATTTCCGCTACCTGTTCTGGTGTTTTTGAAATATTTTTTGAGGTTAAGGGTGTACATCACTATTATAGAATCTCGTACAAATTTTCTCACTGTATCACGTGAATTTTTGTTGGTACTAGCACTTCTGCGCATGAGAAAGGTGTTTTCTCATGCGAGCTTGTGTACTTTCTTGCACAAGCCTTAGTACTTTCTTGTGCGGGCTTGTGCTTTCTCATGCATGGTTCGGTACTTTCTTGTGTGGCCCTGAGTACTGTCTCGTGCGAAATTCTATGACAACAGAGATAGAATTTGCAAATTTGTAATTTCAGATTATTGATTTCTAACACTTATAGTTTGTTGTTGATTTGTCTTGATTTTGTACTTTCAGATGTGTGCTAAATTCTGGATTGCAGATCTTTGGACCTAAGGTGAGTTACTACAATCTCTATAACATTTGGATTTTGGACATAAAATTAATCTCTTATGTGTTTGGCTTGAGTGATTCATTGCTTTCATAAACCACATTTCGATTTTGGGGTTTTTAGAAAAGAACATAGATTCATTTCCTGCATATGTGTTTCACATAGATAAGTAGGCCCTATTAACACTATTCATGGTTCTTGAGAGAGTGGGTTTCCAGTGAAACTTTTCTCAATGAGAGAACCCTTGTAGGTAGGGAGGTTACTAGAACTGTCTTTGCATTCTACTAGATTTGTAGTCTTTGACTTTTTGACTGATACATTCTCTCTCCAAAGAGGTTGATAGATCATGAGTTATTGACATTACAAATCTTGGCAAGATATTTTTAGTCTTAGCGTGTCAGATGAATCTGTCTTCTATGTTTGGGTGAAGTGAAAAGGATAGAGGATTATGCTCTACTCCCTTTTTGGGTAGTAACAGAAACTCAGACCCTTGGATCTAAGCCAAGTCCCCATGTGGTCCTTGTTGTGAGTCACCTTTTAGAGAGGGTTAACCATAGTGGACATTCCCTTCATTGGGTAAACCACGTTGACAGAACCTGAAGCGGTAATAGCCACTTTTTCCATGGTAATGACAACCGCTATACAAATGTCCTTGTGGAAGAAATCTCCACAGGTATAGTTTCTTGATGGGCTGTCGGATCTCCTCAGCATCTCCAATTGATTAAGTTCTCAGAATGTGTCAAAACCCTGGTGCCCCTGGATTGGAGTTCTCCTTCTTGAAATTGTAAAAGTTGCAGAGTCAAGCCATTATCAAGAACCATAGTGCAGCCAAATTTTTTCTTTTTAGGACTATGCGTGTGATTGGAAAAACATTTTGGAGAACATACACAAGTAGTATCTTTAAGTAATAGCATAATAAGTCAATATTCATGTTCATGAGCAAGGTTTCTTTGTCCCTTGCTCATTGTTTGAAGAAGTTTGCTGCCTAAAACTCTATGGTTGTTGTTCTATGTGTTTGATAAATGCTAAAAATCTATTAATATGCTTGGTTAATCTTTTAAAACAAACAAAAAACTAAGTTCCTGAGTTTACAAACTTGCTGATTAAGTGGCATGATCCTAATTCATCGCCTAGCTATGCACATTCTCGTGCAAGCTTGGTATTTTCTCGCACAAGATTTCATTTCCTCGCACAACCCCTAGTGTTTCCTTGTGTAGGACTGCATTCCCTTGTTCGAACCTATACCCTGGTCTGTCAAAACAGTGAGCTATTTTTGGTCATTTTCAGTCCTCCTTAGTTGATCTAGATCAAATCAGGCTACTCACCCTACTATTGGAAACCTATTTTCACTTGGGATTCTTGTATTTTTGACCTCTTGAATTAGTGACTTTTGATTTTACAAGTAACCTTTCTTGGAATTGGTAAGTTAGAAATCTTCCTTGTTGAGTAGATACACCTTTAGATTCTTTGATAACATACTTGGAGAGTCTTAGTAGTCTTTTGTCCAATTCACCTCCACCCAAAATCAATTTTAATTAGATATAACTCAATTAAAATCATCCTCCTAATCCATATGTGCTAGGATACTTATCTGTTGATTGGGCACCTTTGTGGTAGTGTTGATTGACACCTTTTGCAATTTTCTATCTTACCATCTCTCTTTTGGATAGTTGAACACTTATACTATCCTAGTTTGATACCAATGTATCTTAGGGTCATCTTATCACTGAGTGCTTTTACTTTCATGTCGGTTACGATAAGGTATAAAGTGAGTCAAGGGAAATGACCTCAAGTTTTCTTTAATGAATTACCCCCATTCCAAACTCGTCAAAAGCATAAGGGAAAGGAACCCATATTTGACCAATCACCTAGGAGAAAGTCTACTGAGTTGAGGACCCCCTTAGCATCTTCCCATTTAGGTATGGACATGAGTTATACCATGACTTGGTGGGAGAGAGAAGCTATGGATCAAAACCTTAATGACCTCTACGAAAGACACGGAGACAACATTCTGTTTGGTAATTCCTCTCATGATGCTCAACTTGGTTCACCCCCCATCAATAATAGGTATCTAGATGTGCATCAAAGAGCCAAAAGGAATGAGAGATGAGCTCACCCAAAACAACGGTCACAACATGAAGACCAAGACAATGAACCTAGTGATGCTCATGTCAATGCAATGTATACCAATGATTTTTACAAATAGTCAAGACCAAACTCTCCACTTCAAACAACCTCAAGGTATACAAGTGAAAGGCTTAAAAGGATTGAGTGTGAGAAGAAATCCTTTCTAGATGAGCAAGCTGTAAAGCAAGAAAATTTTAGACAACTTGAGGCGGAGAGACAAGCTTTGCTAGAATTGGAAAGGAAATCCTCTCAAGAAGAGAAAGATAGGCTTTTAGCCCAACAATTTAATACCTAATTCAACAATAGGGGTGCCAATAGTGGCAACAAATCTCCTTCCTCCACTCCTTCCAAAACACCACGCAGTAGAAGGCATTCAAGAACCCCTTCAAGATCTCCTAGTCCTAGAGGAAGAAGGACCTCACAACATGCCCATTATAGGAGACAAACACCTCCTAGGAACTCGAGGCAACCTTCACAGGGTGCTCATCATAGTTCTCAACATGGGGGTAGTAGCTTAGACTTTGATCTTAATTCTTAGGACTTCATGAGAATGCAACAAGAGCCACTCTTCCAACAATATGTGGAGAAGTACTCAGAACAATATAAAGATGAGTTCCTCAAAAGTCTAATCAACAAGGGTGCAAGAGTCCCTTATAATTTTGATGTGGATAACAAAATCAAGAAACAAAGTCCATCACAAGAAGAAGAAATACGAAAAATAAAGAAAATGATGGAAAAACTTTTGGCACCTAAGAGTTCATTCTCATTAGACTCAATTTGTCCTAATCCTTTTGACAAGAGTGTGAGCATGAAGGATTTTCCCAGAAGGGTCGAACTCCCTCAATATGACAAATATGATGGTAGTGGTGATCCACATGATCATGTGCACCAATTTTACACTATGAGCTTTGAGTTTCACCTAGATTATTCCTATCTGATGAGGTTATTCCAAAGGAGTCTTAAGGGGCAAGAAATGGAATGGTTTACCAAAATAACTCCCCCCGTCAAGAATTTCAAAGAGCTTGTTCATAGATTTGTTCAACACTTTGCATACAATCTTTCAAGATCTATCACTATGTTGGACCTATGTAACCTAAAGCAAAACCAAGGGGAATCCTTTGTCTCATTCTTGCAAAGGTGGAGACGACAATGCTCTTGCTATCCTAGGACCATTCATGAAGATGAGAAAATTGACATCCTTGTAAGCAACTTGGTGCCTGAAATGTGGTATGAGGTTCGAAAGATGATCTTCAATTCCTTTGATAACATGGTTGAAACTGCGTGTAGAATTGAGGATGCTTTAAAAGAGAAAGGAATTTTGACCAGACATGACAATAATAACAACAATGGTCAAAACAATAATAATTCCAATAAAGATAAAGGGAAGAATGCACATTGGAACAAAAATAAGCAAGTGGTTAATGATAGAGTTGTGGACTCTCCCCAACCTAACAATCAAGGTGTCCTTCACTTTTCTAGTGCAGTTCAAGCTATGAAGCTCAATGCACCTCCTCAACAAGAGAGTAGGCCAAGGTATCAAGAGAAACCCAAGAAGGAAAAATGTCAATTTTCCAAACTTGGTGACTCGTATGAGGATGTTTTCAAAACACTCATTGCCAATAATCTTGTGCATCCACAAGATCCCACAAAGCATTACATACCTGACATTAAGCCACATTGGTGGGATGAAAAGGCTTTCTTCAAGTTTCATAATAGCATTGGGCATACCATTGAGAATTGTTGGAAACTCAAGCACATTATCCAAGATCTCATTGAGACAAGAAAACTTAAGTTGGATGGCCTAAATACCAATGTCAATCACAAAGCATTTAAAGAGCCATTTCCTAAGTATGAGAAGGCGGAAACCTCTAAAACCAAGGATGGAAAGGCTGCAATCAACTACACCTACATAGCTGTAGAAAATATGGTCAACATGCTTGAAGTTGTGGAGGAAAGTGTCAACATGATGAGGAACAATAATCCCTATGGTTATGACTCCTACGAGAACTCTCCCCCTATCTTTGATGAAGAACCTGTAGTGGTGCTGAGGGGTCCTCACTCTAGGATGTCATCCCAGGCTCTTAATGTTGTCACAAGAAGTCAAGGCCCTATCATCATTAGAGAGCCCAGTTTAGGTCAACCTAATAAACCAAAGCAAGTGGTATCCAAGAATGCCACCATAAAACTAGCTATCAACCCCAAGGTGAATTATAACCTTGTTGATCAGTTACAAAGAACACCAGCTCATATTTCAGTCTTGGAGCTTTTAGAGTTGTCCCCAAGACACAAACAGGTCCTTGAGGATGCTTTGCGCACAACCAATGTTCCCAACAATTTAGATGTTGACCAATTCCAAGGCATGGTTAATCATATTACCAATCCTAACTACCTTACATTCTCAGAAGATGATGAAAAATCCTTGAACCACCCGCATAATCTTTCCCTTCACATCAAAGTCATGATCCATAAAACCCATGTCAGGTGTGTGTTGATAGATGGGGGTGTTGGGCTCAATATCTATTCTTTGAGTATGTTAAAAACTTTGGGCTATTCTGAGGAAGTGATTGATACTAGAAAGAAGATCACTATAAAATCTTATGATGAGGTAGAAAGGAGTTCCAAGGGGTTGGTTGTTCTTCTTGTCAGGATTGGCCCCATTGAGAGAGACATTTTGTTCCAAATTGTTGATGCTAGTCCTCTAGCATACAACATCTTGCTTGGTAGGCCCTGGATCCATGAGATGCAAGTAGTGCCATCCACCTACGACCAATGTGTTAAATTCCCCTACAATAGAGTAGAATTTTGTAGACCTAGGGATAAAACCTTATCTGTCAACTCCATTTCAGTAGGGGCCCATGTTCCCCTCAATAGAGAAGTAGAGGATTTCAATGCAACTCTAGCATAGTGCAAAGATAAGTTCAAATCAATAGACCTTGGTATGGGGGGATAGCAACTTAACTCCTTTACAAAGATGCTCATTTCCCCTAGGTCTTATGGTAAGCCTTCTCAAGAGATGAGACCTTCTTCTTCGGCCATGACTTTGTTTGACACATTTGTCAAGTCTTCAGTGCCTATCCAGGATGAGAAAGAAGAAGTAGCTATTAAAGATTAGATCTACAAAGAGGAGAAGTATATGCACAATGAGAACATCTCTCCTTCTCCTAAGGTTTATGGGAGAGGATATACGTTGTTCAAAGAAATGGGCTATCCTGGACGTGGCCCTCTTAGTCATAGATTAGATGCTAGAGATGAAGCTCTCAATCATGCTCTTTTTGGAAGCAGGTCTAAGAAGATGGTTGGCCTAGGTTTTCTAAATAATAACAAGAATATTGTTCCTATCCTTGATGAGTCAGATAGTGAGGATGAATCACAGTGCATACCAAATTTGACAAATCAGCAAGACATGTGTGACGATTGCATTCCTTCTACTAGTCTCCTTTGGGAAGATTCAAATAATCCAACCACTCATGCAACAGTTGCAAGCATAGAACAAGATGAATCAGACATTGACCCAAGAGAAGGTGTTACCCTTCATGACATCGAAGCTTCTACATCAAGGTGTCCCAAGCCTTTCTGGTGTAAACATCCTAGCCGGGATTTAGAAATAGACTCACATGAGTATGAGTGGGACTCTCTCTCTAATTGTTCCATAGTTGACATGGGTGTTGATGTCATCCATTCCTATAGTTCTCAACCTGAGTTAGTAGATGAGTCACATGTAGGGCTAGAGGATTAGAACTTGTGTGTTGTATTAGTGGATGATTCTTCGCTTATTAGGCCAAATCCTAATTTGGGTAACTTAGGAGAATACTTGATAGACTCTTACTCTATGGTCACCAGAGATGATACCATCTATATCCACAACATTGAACTGCCATTGACTTACCCCTTTCTCACCCCCACTTAATTGATTGGTCTCAACGCTATCAAGAGCCTTAGCTCTTAACTCTCCAGAATGACTATGAGATAGCTTGTTACCTAAATGCTCTTGAGCCTGTAGTCTCTTCCACCAGTGAACCAACTACAAGCATGACAAAACCAGATATCAAGTACCTTAGTCACAAAATAAAGAGAAAATAAAATAAAAAGAATAGGAGTTCTAATGGTGAAGACCACTGTGTAGCAGTGTCAGAACCAAAAAAAGTAAAAATAAATAACGTATTCAAAGGTGAAAACCTCTTTGAGGCACCTAAGGATGAGGCACTTGATCATCTTCCTAGTTATTTTCAAGACAGATCATCAGTGCTTGTTGAGCCTACACAGCCGGTAAATTTGGGTATAGAAGAGGCACCACAAATAGTACATTTGGCTCAGTCTCTATCAACATGGGAAAAAGAAGCATATACCAAGTTCCTACAAAACAAGAAGATTAATTTTTCTTGGACTTACTTAGACATGCTAGGATTGGACACTAATCTCATTATGAATCACTTATCCATAGCTCTAGGTGTTAAACTAGTCAAACAAAAGTTGAGAAAAATGCATCCTCACATTGCTCTTTTAGTCAAAGCAAAATTGGAAAAACTCCTTAGTGCGGGATTTATAAGGGCTATTGACTATGCAGAATGGATATCCAACATTGTACTAGTTTCAAAACATGATAAATCCATTTGAATCTACATAGATTCCAGAGATGTTAGTAGAGCATACCCAAAGGATGATTTTCCACTCCCTAACATAGACATGATAGTGGACATGATGACGGGTTATGAGATCTATTCCTTGATGGACGGTTTTTTTTGGATATAATCAAATTAAAATAGCTCATGAGGACCAGGAAAAGACTACATTTACTTGCGCATGGGGTACTTATTTTTGGAACATCATGCCTTTTGGATTGAAGAATGCAGGAGCTACATATCAAAGAGGTATGACAACAATTTTCCATGACATGATGCATAAGAATATGGAAGATTATGTGGATGACACCCTGGCTAAGTCAAAGAAAAGAGACACACACTTAGGCAATTTAGAAGTCATTCTAGATCGTATGGAGCAATTTTAGTTAAGATTAAATCCAAAAAAATGTGCATTTGGCGTCACCTCTAGAAAGCTTCTAGGATTTATCATTTCAGCTAAAGGAATAGAGGTAGACCCAGAGAAAGTTCAAGCAATATTTGATATGCCACCTCCCAAAAACATTAGCCAAATGAGGAGTCTGCAAGGATGTCTTCAATCTATCAGGAGGTTCATTTCAAAACTAGTAGATAGAGCTCAACCCTTCAATAAGAACTTGCATAAGGGGGTCAAATGTGTCTAGAATGAGGATTATCAAAGGAGCATAGATTAGATTAAGGAATACTTGGCAAATCCTCCAATTTTGATGCCTCCTATCCTAGGAAAACCTCTCATATTGTATGTTTTAGCAATAGAATCTTCCTTGGGGGCATTATTAGCTCAACTTGATGACACTGGGAAAGAACGAGCCATATATTAGATCAGTCGTACCCTTGTTGCATATGAGGTCAATTAAACTAGTATTAAGAAAGCTTTCCTTTCTGTGGTGTTTGCTTCCCAAAAATTGTGACATTACATGCTTGCACATACAATACACCTCTTAGCAAAAATTGATCCTCTCAAGTATTTTCTCGGTAAGGCTGCCCTCACAGGTAGACTTGCTAAATGGATGATGGTTCTTTCAAAATTTGACATAGAGTATGTTGAGCGCAAAGCTATAAAAGGCGAAGCCATTGCAAATCAATTGGCCGATTTCCCAATTCAAGATAGCATGCCCATTCAAGTTGAATTTCCAAATGAGCACCTAATGTACATGACTAAGAGAACATGGAAGATATTCTTTGATGGCTCTTTTATGCAGAATGGTTCAGGAGCTAGAGTGTTGTTTGTTTCTCCTCATGGGTACATAATTCCTAAGTCCTACAAACTATTGTTCCCATGCACAAACAACATTGTTGAATATGAAGCCTTGAAAAATGGACTCAATATGGCTATTGAATGGAATATCACAAAACTACACATCTATGGGGATTCACAATTGATAGTCAACCAAGTTAATGAAAAATATCAAACCAAAGATGAGAAATTGGTACCTTATAAGAAAATGGTTGATTCATTGAGATGGTATTTCACATTTGTCACATTTCAACAAGTCCCCAGAGTAGAAAATAAAGCAGCTAATGCTATGGCCACACTTGCTTTGCTTCTTTAGTTAGAGCACCATGAGTCTAGATTTGAATTTCTAGTGGAAGAGCTACACTATCCTATTTATGACTCCCAAGAAAGACATGTTATCTATACCCTTGTCGGTCATGAATCATCCTGCTATGGTGCCATTTACTCATACCTGCATGATGGCATCATCCCTAAAACATTTAACCAATCTGAAAGAAGAAACCTTACCCAAAACACCTCTCTCCATTCCCTCATCTCTGGTGATTTGTATCGGAGGGGTTTAGATGGGACACTTCCTAGGTGCTTAGAAAAGGAGGAATCTGATCAAGCGCTAGTTGATATTCACAAGGGCATCTATGGGGGACATTCCAATGGTCTTTCCATGGCTCAAAGTTTTCTTAGGGTGGGGTACTATTGGCCTACCATGCATATGGATGCGGTATCTTTTGCAAAATCATGCAAAAAATGTCAAAAACATGGTCACCTAATCCATGCTCTAGGTAGGGAGCTCATTCCTTCCATATCTCATTGGTTGTTTCAACACTAGACATTTGATCTTGTTGGTCAGATTCATCCCAACTCATCAGGTGGACATAAATTTATCATCACTGCTACTGACTACTTTACCAAATGGGTAGAACCTATTCCACTTTTTGTTGCCTCGGGCAAGATAGTTTCTCTATTTATCTTGAACCATATCATCTGTCAATATGGAGTGCCATCTAACATAATCACTGACAATGGAGGTCAGTTTAAAAATAAGAACCTTACACAACTTTGCAATAAATTCAAGATAAAATAACATTGGCCCTCCATTTACTTCGCGCAAGGAAATGGACAAGTAGAGGCTTCAAATAAAACCATTCTCAAAATTCTCCATCGAACAGTTCATAAGAATGGTAGAGATTGGAATTTATATATAAATCCAGCCTTATGGGCTTATAGAATTAGTATTCATACTCCAACAGGGCCTACTCCTTTTTCCCTTACTTATGGTGTTGAAGCAGTATTACCTTTGGAGGTTGAGATTCCTTAGAGTCTCTCTCAAAGGTCTAGTTACCGATCAAGACTATCGTGCCATGAGACTGCAAGAGTTAGAACTTCTAGATGAGAAGTGTAAAGCATCATTTGACCATATGAGGGTCTATCAAAAGTGGATGTCCAAAAACTTCAACAAAAAGGTTCGCCCTAGAGCATTCCAAGTGGGAGATCTTGTCTTACAAGAAAATCCTAAGAACCAACAACATAGAGAACAAAAGGGAAAATTTGAACCTAATTGGCTTGGACCCTACATCATCATAGCAACTTTTGGGACAGGTACATGTGTGTGTGAAAATTGTACCTAATCTATAAACACAACACTTCAGTAAAACATTAGAGGTTAGCAATAATCATGCAAAATTGAAATCTATTCTAACCAAGCGATTTACTGCCTTCAAGTAGGTGCGAGATTGATGTTCTCAGATTGTTATCGAGATCAGTGACTTAGATGACACCTAAATGAAGCATTTGAATGCAATTGATCTAGATATGAATTGAATGCAATTAAGCTATTTTTTTGGTATTTCTATGCAATAAGAATGATAAAAACTTGATATGAAATCTAACCTATATGAAATTGATATGAAATATGAATCTAACAATGATATGAAATATGAATCTAAATGAATGCAAAACAAGATTGAACTCACAAAGGTGTCGATTCGCAAGAGCTTTGATTTCCCAATTCCAATTCTCCAATGTGATTGTGCAAAAATATGAGATGAATTGAGATGAGCTGAGGCTTTAATTTTATAGAAATCCAAGACTTTGGAGGTGCATGGAAAAAAGCCATAAATCACTCAGATTAACTCAGCTTGATTCTTGAGTTATCTGATAATAAAGATAATTTAATTCACAAAAACATGCAAATCATGCAAAAATAGCTTTTTAACTCAAATTAAAGTTTAGATCAGCTTTTTGAACTCCAAAAGGATGTTGAGTTCTAAAGAGTCAACACTTTGCATTGATTTTCTAATTTGGAGTTTAATTGTTTCTTGAATGTGCACATGGATAATTATGATTTAATAAATAAATAAAGTGATTTATTCTCAACTTAACTGCTTTTGAAATAAAATAATTAATTTATGGGTTAATTAACTATTTTATCAAACTTTTATTAAAAACTATATTATTAAATAATGACAACTTGCTTTAATCAATTAAATAAGAATTTAATCAATTATTCATAAGATATTAGATTTATTGTCAAAATTAAATAATACAATTAATAATAGATAGAATTAAATTTAATTACACAATTAAGTGGCAAGATATTAAATCTAATTAATTAAATATGAAAATATTCAATTAATCAAACTTTAGGATAAATGTGATTTATCGCCAAATAATCATTAAATTAAAGATAATTATGATGATTAGGAATATTACTAGGAATATTCCCCGATGCAGAATTTAAGATAATCAATTAGGATTCGATGATGTTTAGATGTGCCTTAGGTTAGGACTTCTATGTCGATTTCGTTCGAATTGATGATGTAGAAGATTAATGAACTTATAGCCCATTTTTGGGGTATTACAGTACTTATTTACTATCGACTAGAGAGGGGGAGTAGCTCCCTGAGCCTATCAATATCTTGCACCTAAAGAAGTTCTATCCATGATGCCTATTCTGTCTGGGGGCATCCTTTGTACATATTTATTGATCTTGAAAAAATACCAAAAAAATTCATATATGATGCTGAAAAAATTCTAAAAATTAGAAAATGTCCTGAAAAAATGATCATCTTAGTGAAAACCTAGCAATAGGCGCTTTGATGTATCTCAAAAAAAATTATATATTTTGAAAATACCAAAAAAATCAAAAAATTTATTAAAAAAAAAAAAAAAAAAATTTCAAAAAAAAAAAGAAGAAAAAGTGCCTTAGTGAAAACCTAGAAATAGGCACCTTGGTAGGAAAAATACAAAAACAAAAATTTATAAAAAGTCCTGAAAAAAAAAATTGCAATAAAATCCAAGTGGTGAAAACTTAGAAATAGGTGCTACTTGAGGCCTTTGCACCCCTGTTTCTTAGCACGCGTTCTCGACACTTAGCCTTTCTCCATCACGCCTTGTCCTTGTTGCCTTGGTTTGAAATTGGTCTTTGTCTTTGTCTAGGGGTCATAACTATATTAGCTTTGGTCTCTTGGATGCGTCAGTCTTTAGGACACCTTGTGAATGGTGTTTTTCAACACCACCCCAACTTTGTTTTTCAACACAACCCCTGACATCGAGTGTTTTTCAACACTTATCAGTTTGGTCTTATCCAGTTTTGTCATGTGATTTCACCTGCTTGCAAGCATTTGATCTTTATCCTCGAAACTCAGCCCCAGTGAACACACTTAAATTTTTAAATGCAACAATTAATGCTTGAGCTATGTCATGATGTTTTCTTTGTGTGCTAACTATTATTGATTTTCGTTGAGTGTCCTTGTCTAATATGTCTCTCCATGATGCATAACTAGAGGAATTGGGGCATTTGGCATATTTTTGTTTGCTTTCTACTTGTGGGTGTGGTCTTGAAGATCTTGAGTGTCTCTTATTGGTCCCTTGACACACTTAGGAGATTTGAGGCATCATCCTTGACTATTTTTGCACAATCGTTCTTATGGTCATCCTGGCATCTATGCCTTGATGTGAGATTGGTTTTGCTACAATAAATTGGGTAAGCTAACATTGGAGCCATCTTGACCCTTATGTCTTTGATGCTCATGTTAGAATCTTTCCTCATTCTAATCTGATATAAATCATATTCATATCTTCATAGTTGTGCTTGTGACTAGTGACGATTGTGTGATTTTCTAATGTCTGTTAATAATGGCCCAATGATGTAAATAAGTTCTTTACATTCTCTAATGAATGATGAACACAAAATCCTATGTTACAGTTGCCCTATTGCAAGTACAACTTTGCATTTTCATGTAGCTTGCATTGTTAGACTTCATGATTAATTTGCATTTTTAGGCTCCATTATGAGTTTGAAAGGGTTTTCCTTCATCTTTCTTGTGGACTTTTAATCAACTATGATCACATTTTGATCCTCATTTTCTTATCTTCTTTCGTGATCTCAATCAAAATTTCCTATCTTAAACAGTTGATTGATTTTGGGGCATCCTCTTTAGTGGGGAAAATTCTCTTTCTTCTCTCCATTTCTTTCCATCTCTTGCAAACTTCTATCTTCCATTCACTTTCACCCCACTTCTTTTTTTCTAATTAAACCTTGGGGTATAATCATTCATGCTTGATGATCTACCTTGGTTCTGTGATCCTCATATCTTTCATCTTACATCAAGAACCTTATCTTTAGTTCGATTTGATAAAATTTATCAATTTACTATTTCTCCTCTATCTCATTTTGATTTCAATCATGAGGGGGCAGTACCTATCAAACTTCAATCCTTGATTCAGCTTTACCAAACCTATCAATCAAACCTTGCTTGAGACTTAACAATTACCTATTTACAGGGGTGTTAGCCTTGTCTTTTTCAATCAGCTTATCTTTGTCCTAATGTGTTCCCATCCATCAAACACACATCTAGGTTATCTAGTGATCCCAAATCGATCTCACACTTCAATTTCATTCTTTGACTGCATGTGATCCCAAATCGACCTCACATTAGTCAAAGAGGGGCAAATGTATGCACCCTAAAATGGTCACCTAGACTTTGGGCCCCCAATCACATTAGTCAAAGAGGGGCAAATGTATGCACCCTAAACTGGTCACCTAGACTTTGGGCCCCCATTTATTAATTTATCAATTTCCTAAATCAATGTCTTGCAACATTTTCAAATTCAAATCAAATTCTTTGATCAAACCCTAACTAATTCCAATATTAAAATTTTCCCTAAGGTTTGATCATTTCATCAATAATTTTAGTTAATTAAAAGAAATATTCCCTCTTAAATAAATAAAATAACTTTATTTAATTGAAAAGAAATATCTATTAAATGAAATAATTTTATTTAATTAAAATCCCTTTTAATTAAATGATTTTATCTTATTTAGAATAATATCTCTCTTTTAATTAAATAATGTTATCTTGTTTAATTAAAAGAGAATCATTCTTTTAAATAAATAAAAAAACCCACTTAAAGTTCTTTGTGATAAAAAAGGGGAAACAAATAATTAAAAATAAAGAAAATCCCTTTTCTCTCCACACTTTCTAAAAAATGAGCTTTATTTTCTCTTTTTAGATTTATCCCACATTGCTCTTGAGGATGCATTCTCCTCCACATTTTCCTATATAAGGAGCCCTCTCCTTCTCATTTCAAATCTGAGATTTTTCACGCTATTATTATGCTGCAAGTTTTCCTAGAGACTTTGGAACTTTGAAGATCATTTTCATTTTAGCTTTCATATTCACATATAGCTTAATCTTCATAGCATCTTAGCTTAGTTTCTTTCATTGTTTTAGCTTAATCTTCACATAGTTTAATTAGCAAAGGAGAGTAAAACTTTCATTTCAATAGAGTAGTTTAGTTCTTTGCATTGTCATCATCTAGATTAGTTTTTCATTTACATGCAATAACTTGAAGATCAATGGAGATTAGCATTCTTGCTTCTCATCCTTGAATCTCTCATTTCTTGGTGTACTTGCATGGGTTTAACTAGGTTAATCTGAGGGCCTCATACACAACATTTGCACTCCATGAATAGAGAGTTGTGAATTAATATTTGAGACCTCACTATTGAGTGTTCTTGAATGTAATGATTCACAGAAGTGTGACTACTTTCTAGCACACAACTACAACATAAGGGAAAGAGGTAGTAAAAAGGGAAAATCACCTTGCAAGTACTGATATCTACAAATAATGTATGAAATTTTTCAAGGAACTCAAAGAGTGAAAAGGAAAACAACAAATGACTATCTGAAATATATTACTAAAAATATAATGCAAACAAACATAAGGGAAAATAATGAAAGGAAAATGAAAGAAGTTTGAGCAGCATTAGTAAGTTATTTGGCAAATAATGTCTGTAAAACTTGATTATAGTGACACAATAATGCGTAGAAAACCAAATTAATAAGATCAAAGTCAGCTATCTAAGGAGAAACTATATTATTTCCCAGATTATACTAAAAGTATAGTATGTCAATACCGCATAGAAAACCATTTGAACCTTATCAAACTCAGAATTTAAGCAGCATTGGTAAGTTAATTGACAGATAACAGTGATTGACAAGAAAAGAAAGAAAGAGGAAAAGATTAAAGCACTAAACAAAAGTAAAGCTCTCTGCAAAAAGGTCAAGAATCCTTGGGAACATTGCATCAGACTTAAGAAAAGCACATGAACTCTACAAACTAATCAAGAAAGCTTGAAAAGAGTCATGATGCCTTGAATATAGGTGATTGGTCCTTAAGAGAACAATAGTACCTATTCAACAATAGTCTTAAATTCTTAAAAGCGATGACAAATCCTTGTAAACAATGCTAGAATTCTAAGAAATGCGCGAAAGTAGTGAGGAAAATGTGAATGCACCAGGTCTTGTGATATTTTTCTCAAACCCTACCTCTTTTGTATTAAAAAAAAATCTTTCTTTCTCAATGAAATCTGGCTTACTTCATTTCACAAACTACTGCTTTCAATGAATCCCTCCTTTTCTCACCAATATTTCTATTATTTACCATGAGATCTCTTCTTCTCCAAAAGAAATTTGTTGCCCTACACTCTACATTTGCTTCTATACAACTAGATTCCATTTGTATTTGCTGCTACACATCAAAATCTGCTCCTTCCTCCGGGATCTCAGTGCTTTTATGAATGCGTAGCCATAAAGAAACTTTTTATTTGCAAATCAAAACCTATGGCTGCCATGAACAAACCATGCATCTAAGATTACCTCCTTACTTTTGATTTTCTCCCTTGGCTATGAGCTAGGGTTTTCCTTCATTTGAAAGCTTTTTCCATTCAAAAAGAACCAAAAAAAAAAATCAAAGTTTTCCTTAAAGTTCAATAGAAACATGGAAACTTTATGATTTTTTAAACATATTCACATTTTAAGAGGTTTTTTAGAAGATAAATGAAGTGTAATGAAGGCTTCTATTTATATTTTTTTGAACTTACAAATAAGAGGAACCCTTAGAACTTTCAATGAATCTTTGAAACACACCTAGGCATTTTTTGACTTTTAAATAAATGCATGATTTTCAAAGCTATGCATAATTTTTTATGCCTCTAAATTTGAATGGGTGAAAAAAGGGTGGGGCTGGAAATTTCCCTACCAGCTTAGGAGAAATTTAAGCCACATGTTAAAAATCTACACACTTTATTCTTACCAAAACCAAAAATATCCTGCCAAAAAAAAAAATTAGAAAATTTTCCTTAAATCTAGGAGCTAAAAGCTTTAAGCTGAAGCACACTAGAAAATTCATACGACCGCTCAGCTTTGAATTTTCCTAAAAAATATCAGTGGGCACAGCTCTATTTTTAAGGAAGGCCCCCTCCATGGGACCCCAGCCTAAGAGCTTTTTTACAAGACAAATGAAGTGTAATGAAGGCTTCTATTTAAATTTTTTGAACTTAGAAATAAGCGGTCCCCTTAGAACTTTCAATGAATCTTTGAAAGACACCTAGGCATTTTTTAACTTTTAAATAGAATGTCATTTTGACAAATCTAGGGGCCTAGTGTTGAAATATTTTACCTGGAGAGGAAATTATTTAACTAGTAACATTTATTGGAAAACAAGCATCGAATATGTTATAGAAAAATTAGAAATCAGTCTTAAAAATACCTTCAAATATATAATGTTTTCAAAAATTTCTACCTTTCCTGATTAATATTTAATGGAATGTACCATATAAAAATGTGACAAGAAGGTTACAAAGTACACATTTGGATAACAATGATGGCTGCAAATGGTGATCAAGGGAGGCCTGCACTATAGAGGAAAGGTTTTTTTTGGGGGTCTTAGTCGACTATATTTTTACAAGCTCAATAAGCCAATATTTTATGGGCATGGGAAAACATAACACCCTTTTCATAGTTCTCTATTAAACCCAAAGGTAAATAGCACAAATCTTGGAGGTATTCTGTTTAAATTTTCTAGATTAAAAAATTTTAAGAACTGTGATAGATGGGAAAGAGGTATTAAAAGGGAAAATCACCTTGCAAGTACTGATATCTACAAATAATGTAAGAAATTTCTCAAGAAACTCAAAGAACAAATAGGAAAACAACAAATGATTATCTCTAATAAATTAATGAAAATATAATACAAATAGACATAAGGGAAAATATTGAAAGGAAAATGAAAGTAGTTTGAGCATCATTAATAAGTTATTTGGTAGATGTCTAAAAAACTTCAGTATAGTGAGACAATGATGTGTAGAAAACCAAATTAATATGATCAAAATCAGCAATTTAAGCATCAACTAAGTTATTTCCTAGATAATACTAAAATTATTATGGGTCAATACTGCATAGAAAACCATTTGAATCTTATCAAACAAAGAATTTAAGTAGCATTGGTAGGTTAAAATTGACAGATAATGTTCCAAAAACTCAAGTAAAGTGAGACATCAATGCTTATTAACCAAATGAAGATGATTAGAAATAGAAGCTTGTCAGGTAGAAGCTTATTTAATAGAATCTTGTCAGGTAGAGAAGAAATTACTCGATTAGAAATTGTATGCCACATGTGATACAATCTACTCCAATGAATTAATCTATCACACAGATTGACTTAACCAATCATTTGATTCCCAATTTTTGGATTTGGCTTGGTAGAATAGCATTAACAACCAGTTGTGACCTTGCTTTATTCTGTAATGATCCTGAAGGAGACCATTACCCACCAAAACTTTATCATGTGCCAAATTTTAAAGAAAATCACTAATCCTACAACCAAAACAAAGATAGGACATGTAATGAAGGCAATAAGTTTATACCCCTTTGGCAAAAATAGGGTGATGCTATAGTAAAATGCACTAACGAAGATTGTTGCAACCACAACCAAAATCATCCAAGCACTAAGAACAACCTCTCATTTCATTCCATTGCATCTCTTCAATGACCATATAAGGAAAATAAAATTTGGAAATGACATCAATAAAATGACATACTGCGCTATTAAAAATATGTTCACTTTACATGAATCTTTGAACAATAATCCACTAGCCAGTGTCACAATAATGCCTACTTTTCCAAATGAAATTAACATAAATGTAGTCACCATTTGTTGTATCATAATGAAAGTTTCTTCCCTATCTAAAGAAACCATTGTAAAATTGTCAATAAGCTATTAATTTATCATTTTTACTTTTTAATATCAATTATCTCAAGATACTTTTAAATAAATAAATTTTGACATTATATACCATGATCCACCTCTGGCATTGGTGGGTCCCCCACAACTGCCACAAAATTAAATAAACATTCAATATCTTTGTAAATTCTAAATTAAGGATAGATAACAAAAAATATAAGGGTGGTAGAATAAGTAAATTCTTATTTAAAAACTAGCACAGAATATGCTATAGAAAAATTGGAAATCAATCTTAAAAATACCTTGAGGTATAAATCCATGTAGATCAACTAACACATCTGCCACAAAATTAAAATAAACATTCAATATTTTTGTAAATTCTAAATTAAAATTGTCAATAAGTTATTAATTTAATCATTTATATTTTTTAATATCAACTATTGACTGGTCAGAATAATATCCTAAGAACTCCAAGGATTGGCCATCCTTTGACAGTGATTCATTTTTTAAAATTATCACATATCTACTTGGAATATCATGCTAGACTTCATTAAGTGTATCAATCCAGGAACGTGAAATTGAGATGATGGCTACAAGGTTTATGCTTTAGTTCTCTTCAAGAGTCATCACTACTAAGTAAAGCTATTTCTACAGGAGATTTATACTAGAAACTAAAACTACAGATTAACTCTCAACTTGAAGGAAAAGCTTAACCGTAAATAGATAATGCTTTCTACGTAAGCCTATGCTACAGGAAACAGTCAGTGGTTCTGCTACTAGTGGTTGTAAAAGAAACAGTTCTTAACAATTCAAAGAAACTTAACTAAATCCTATTTAAATATGAATAGGGAATTCACCTCCCATGTGGGCCCCCATGGAAGTATGAATGATTTAAAACTCAGAGATTGAAATCTGGAACTATCATATATTAATTCAACAAAACATGTACACAATATGGAATATCAAAGTATTATTTTGTTGCTGGATTACAATATGAATTCCTCAGAACATCTAACTAGCCCTGGAATCATAAGTTCTATATTATTTAAAAGCAACTAAAAATAGAACACCTACAAACTAGGTCCTTCATTACATAGCATAACAACTTCAGTTATAGGAATTACAACAGCATTTATGCAAGAAGATAAGCCACATTTAGTGCTTTAGGAATATAGGAGCACTTGGTAACTAGATTGACTTGATCAGAATCAGCAATCGCAAAGTCATGGAAGTAGTGGAGCTGCAATGAAATTTGAAATAGTTGTTTGCCTTGAAAGACCCACTCTTCCTTAAGTCCATGCTCCTTGCTAACTTATTCTTCACCTACAAAAGGTTAGCATACCAGAATTTACAACACAAATTCAAGACATAGATTATAATAAGTTTTCCCATTTTAATGTAGCCTTGTCACCCGGCTGCAGGAACACTACCCATTTAAAGCTAGAGAAGGAAAATACCAGATTTTATCATAACATTCATTAATATATATATATATATATATATATATATATATATAATATATATATATATATATATATATATATATATATATATATATATATCTATATATATATATATATATATATATCTATATATATATATATATATATATATATATATATATATATATATATATATAGATATATATATAGATATATAGATATAGATATATAGATATATATATATATATATATAGATATATATATATATATATCTATATATATATATCTATATATATATATCTATATATTATATATATATATATATATATATATATATATATATATATATATATATAGATATATATATATATATATCTTTCTATATATATATATCTATATATATAAATCTATATATATATATATATATATATATATATATATATATGTATTCAATCTTTGTCTTTTAGTTTCAAAGAGTATCAAATATACATATGGCTAAAGCTTAGAAACATAAAAGTTTGTATAATGTTTATGAAAAATCATAAGATATTAAAGTTTGGACTTAGAAAATCATAAACAAAATATGCCATAAACTTGACTCATCATTCCCCCCAGCTTAACTATTTGCTAGTCCCGCAGCAAATAAATTCTTTAGCCTGGCTGTTAACCTATAATCAAATGTTGTCCTCTATCCAACTCCTCCTTCTGCAAAACTCCAATGGAACCATTTTGTTTATTTGTGTTTCTTCCACCTATCCTTCTCTTTCTTCATATCAAAGTTGTCCAAGCTTTCTAAATTTGCAAGGAGAGGAGACATCAATAGTGGTGGCTAAAAGGTTAGTGTTATCTAGAAACTTTCCCTCTCTCTTCCCAAGGAAATATACCAAGGAGCGTGTTGATTTTCCATAGCAAAGTTGAGAGGTGAATGTAGTTCTCTATTTCTCATTTCCCTAGATAAACTATTCCAGTTCCACTGAATAGCAGTTCTAGCCTCAGGCAATTTAGAGTCTACCATTTGTTCATATACCTTAAATGCTACCATCCTGGCTGAGGTTGTTGCCAACCCTACTGATGTTGCTGCCAGCCTTGCTGAGGTTGTTGCCAACCTTGTTGGGGCTATTGCCAACTATTAGACCCACTAAATCCACTATGATGTTGGTTTTTCCATGCATTATTACTATTAAAATTTTGAAGAGGATCTTGGGGAATACCTGGTCTCTAAGCCCATGGTCTTCACTAGGAAACATAGAGGACCTCTCCATTCTCATCAATGGCTTTGAACTCTGTAGGCACAGGTTGGGACTCCAAGCTTGCAACAGACTTACATTGTTAGTTCTTTTTCTTCTCCCTACAGTGTGGACACTACTCTACTAACATTGCATCAGCTTCATCTTTCTTTCTCCTTACCTGCATTGTGTCCAACTGAGTAGCGATATCATTAATGATGTCATGCTTAAAATCTGACAATAGATTGGATAGCTCCATTTTGGACACTCTTTCACCATTAGACTTGTGAGGCAAGGCTCTTAAGCTTCTTCCTTTCTTGATAGTAGCTCTAGAATAGTTCAGACATATACTCTATGTCATCCCAAGTCTTCTGGGTAATGTCTCCTCCCGCCATAAGGTCAAGGGCCTCTATTCTTCCATCATTCACACCTCTCAAAAATAGATGCTTTTGAGACTCTTCATTCAGCTCATGTTGTGTGTTACGCTATAGGCTGAACATGAACCTGGAGACATAGTCTTCCAAAGTTTCATCTTCCTTTTGTGACATTTTAAATATGTCATCTCCTTTTAAGTCCCCTCCTTTGCAATAATATTTGTACTTACCAAGAAACATGTTGCACATTGCATTCCAATTTGCTACAGCATCAACACCCAAACTCATAAACCACCATAGAGCAGTCTCTTTTAAAGTGGAAGGAAACAATTTGAGCTTATGGGCATCAGTGGTGTAGTCATAGCTTCAGTAGAGGACATCAAACTCAAAGAGAAAAGTCTTTGGATCCTCTGTGATGAGTCCATAGAATTTAGGAAGTGTAGCTGCAAGAATGTTCTTTAGATTTTGGTTACCTTGCTGAGTAGGAATAAGAAAAGGGAAAGTAGGATGAGCCATGTTATCTAGATATTCTGGGTAAGAAAAAAGGGCATTCAAATGGTAGGACTCCTCAAATGATGGTGGTGAAGGTAATTGGTCATAGGCATCAGCAAACACATTCTCAAACGGTTCTTCTTCTTGCATGTTTTCTAATTGGGGTACCTCAAGTGCTAGATTGAAGATCTAGAATGGTTCTTCCTGATTAAGATTAGGTAGGAATCGCCCAAGATGATCCCTATGTCTATGCATGCAAAATTATGTAGAATGCAAACTAACTTAATGACTTCTGGGTTGAACTAAATTGACACCATCCTCGGCAACGGCACCAAAAATGACTAGTCAGAATAATATCCTAAGAACTCCAAAAATTGGACATCCTTTGACAGTGATTCATTGCTTAAAATTATCACATATCTACTTGGAATATCATGCTAGACTTCATTAAGTGTATCAATCTGGGAACATGAACTTGAGATGATAGCTGCAAGGTTTATGCTTTAGTTCTCTTCAAGAGTCATCACTACTAAAGTAAAGCTATTGCTACAGGAGATTTATACTTGAAACTGAAACTACAGATTAACTCTCAACTTGAAGGAAAAGCTTAACCATAAATAGATAATGCTTTCTAAGTAAACCTATGCTGCAGGAAACAGTCAGTGGTTTTGCTACTAGTGGTTGTAGGAGAAATAGTTCTTAATAATTCAAAGAAAATTAACTGAATCCTATTTAAACATGAACAGGGAATTCACCTCCTGTGCAGGCCCCCACAAAAGTATGAATGATTTACAACTCAAAGATTGAAATCTGGAACTATCATATATTCATTCAACAAAACATGTACACAATATGGAATATCAAAGTATTACTTCGTTGCTGGATTACAATATGAATTCCTCAAAACGTCTAACTAGCCTGGAATCATAAGTTCCAGCTTATTTAAAAGAAACTAAAAATAGAACACCTACAAACTAGGTCCTTCATTACATAACATAACAACTTCAGTCATAGGAACAATAGCATCATTTATGGAAGAAGATAAGCCACATTTAGTGCTTCAAGAATATAGGAGCACTTGGTAACTAGATTGACTCATTATGATTCAGCAATCGCAAAGTCATGGAAGTATTGGAGCTACAATGAAATCTGAAATAGTTATTCACCTTGAAAGACCCACTCTTCCTTGAGTCTATGCTCCTTGCTGACTTATTCTTCACCTACAAAGGTTAGCATACCAGAATTCACAACACAAATTCAAGGTAGAGATTATAATAAGTTTTCCTATTTTAACGTAGCCTTGTCACCCGACTATAGGAACATTACCCATTTAAAACTAGAGAAGGAAAATACCAGATTTTATCATAACATTCATTAATCTATATATATATTCAGTCTTTGTCTTTTAGTTTCAAGGAGTATCAAATATACAAATGGCTAAAGCTTAGAAACATAAAATTCTGTATAATGTTTATGAAAAACCATAAGATATTAAATTCTGAACTTAAAAAATCATAAACAAAACAAGCCATAAACTTGACTCATCAACTATCTCAAGATACTTTTAAATAAATAAATTTTGACATTATATACCATGTGGGTTCTGTAGCTCTGTTACTTGTGGGTTCTGCACATCAGCCACAAAATTAAATAAACATTCAATATCTTTGTAAATTCTAAATTAAGGATAGAAAACAATAAATATAAGGGTGGTAGATAAGTAAATTCTTATTTGAAAACTAGCACAGAATATGGTATAGAAAAATTGGAAATCAATCTTAAAAATACCTTGAGGTATATAATTTTTTAACAAATTTCTACTTTTCCTGATTAATATTTAATGGAATGTACCATATAAAAATGTGATAAGGAGGTTACATAGTACAGGTTTTGATAACAATGATGGTTGCAAATGGTGATCAAGGGAGGCCTGCATTATACTAGAGAGGTTTTTTTTGGGGGGGGATATGGATCTTAGTCAACTATATTTTTACAAGCTCAATAAGCCAATATCTTACGGGCATGGGAAAATGTAACACCCTTTTTATAGTTCTCTATTAAACCCAAAAGTAAATAGCAAATTTTCTAGATTAAAAATTCTAAGAACTGCAACAGAAGGGAAAGAGGTAGAAAAAAGGGAAAATCTCCTTTCAAGTACTGATATCTACAAATAATGCATGAAATTTTTCAAGGAACTCAAAGAGAAAAAAGGAAAACCATAAATGACTATCTGAAATATATTACTAAAAATATAATGCAAATAGACATAAGGGAAAATAATGAAAGGCAAATGAAAGCAGTTTGAGCATCATTAGTAAGTTATTTGGTAGATAATGTCTTCAAAACTTCAGTATAGTGACATAATAATGTGTAGAAAATCAAACTAATATGATCAAAATCAACTATCTAAGCAGCAACTATATTATTTCCCAGATCATACTAAGAGTACAGTGGGTCAATACTACTTAGAAAACCATTTGAATCTTATCAAACTCAGAATTTAAGCAGCATTGGTAGGTTAATTGACAAATAACAATGCTTGACAAGAAAAGAAAGAAAGATGAAAATATTAAAGCACTAAATAAAAGTAAAGCTCTCTACAGAAAAGGTCAAGAATTCTTGGGAACATTGCATAAAATTTAAGAAAAGCATAGGAACTCTCCAAACTAATCAAGAAAGCTTGAAAAGAGTCATGATGCCATGAATATAGGTGATTAGTCCTTAAGAGAACAACAGTACCTATTCAACAATAGTCTTAAATTCTTAAAAGCGATGACAAATCCTTGTAAACAATGCTAGAATGCTAAGAAATGTACGAAAGGAGTGAGGAAAATGTGAATGCACTAGGTCTTGTGATATTTTTCTCAAACCCTACCTCTTTTGTATTAAAAAAAAAGGCTTCTTTCTCAATGGAATTTGGCTTACTTCATTTCATAAACTGCTGCTTTCAATTAATCCCTCCTTTTCTCACCAATATTTCTATTATTTACGATGAGATGTCTTCTTCTCCAAAAGGAAATTTGTTGCCCTACACTCTACTTTTTCTTCTCTACAACTAGATTCCATTTGTATTTGCTACTACACATCAAAATTTTCTCCTTCCTCTAGGATCTCAATGCTTTATGAATCCGTAGCCATAAAGAAAATTTTTATTTGCAAATCAAAACTTCTAGCCACCATGAACAAACCATGCATCTAAGATTAGCTCTTTACTTGTGATTTTCTCCCTTGGCTATGGGCTAGGGTTTTCCTTCATTTGAAAGCTTTTTCCATTCAAAAAGAACCAAAAAAAAAAATCAAAGTTTCCCTTAAAGCTCAATAAAAACATGGAAACTTTATGATTTTTTAAACATATTCACATTTTAAGAGCTTTTTTACAAGACAAATGAAGTGTAATGAAGGCTTCTATTTATATTTTTTTGAACTTACAAATAAGAGGAACCCTTAGAACTTTCAATGAATCTTTGAAAGACAACTTAACATTTTTTTACTTTTAAATAAATACATGATTTTCAAAGCTATGCATGATTTTTTACACCTCTAAATTTCAAGGGGTGAAAAAAGGGTGGGGCTGGAAATTGCCCTACCAACTTAGGAGAAATTTAAGCCACATGTAAAAAATCTGCACACTTTATTCTCACCAAAACCAAAAATATCCTGCCAAAAAATAAAATTTAGAAAGTTTTCCTTAAATCTAGGAGCTAAAAGTTCTAAGCTGAAGCACACTAGAAAATTCATAGGACCGCTCAGCTTTGAATTTTCCTTAAAATCCTCGGTAGGCATAGAAATATTTTTAAGGAAGGCCCCCTCCATGGGACCCCAGCCTAAGAGCTTTTTTGCAAGACAAATGAAGTGTAATGAAGGCTTCTATTTAGATTTTTTGAACTTAGAAATAAGGGGCCCCTTAGAACTTTCAATGAATCTTTGAAAGACACCTAGCCATTTTTTGACTTTTAAATAGAATGTAATTTTGACAAATCTAAGGGCCTAGTATTGAAATATTTGACCTAGAGAGGAAATTATTTAACTAGTAACATTTATTGGAAAACTAGCATAGAATATGCCATAGACAAATTAGAAATCAGTCCTAAAAATACCTTCAAATATATAATGTTTTCAAAAATTTATGCCTTTCCTAATTAATATTTAATGGAATGTACCATATAAAAATGTGACAAGAAGGTTACAAAGTACAAGTTTGGATAACAATGATGGCTGCAAATGGTGATTAAGGGAGGCTTGCACTATAGTGGAGAGGTTTTTTTGGGGGTTTAGTCAACTATATTTTTACAAGCTCAATAAGCCAATATTTTACGGACATGGGAAAACATAACACCTTTTTCATAGTTCTCTGTTAAACCCAAAGGTAAATAGCACAAATCCCCAAAGGTATTCTATTAAAATTTTCTAGATTAAAAAATTCTAAGAACTGCGACAGATGGGAAAGAGGTAGCAAAAGTGAAAATCACCTTGCAAGTACTGATATCTACAAATAATGTAAGAAATTTTTCAAGAAACTCAAAGAACAAATAGGAAAACAAAAAATGACTTTGAAATAAATTAATGAAACTATAATGCAAATAGACATAAGGGAAAATAATGAAAGGCAAATGAAAGCAGTTTGAGCAGCATTAATAAGTTATTTGGTGGATGTCTAAAAAACTTCAGTATAGTGAGACAATAATGCGTAGAAAACCAAATTAATATGATCAAAATTAGAAATCTAAGCAGCAACTAAGTTATTTACTAGATAATACTAAAAGTACAATGGGTCAATACTATGTAGAAAACCATTTGAATCTTATCAATCTCAGAATTTAAGCAGCATTGGTGAGTTAAAATTGACAGATAATGTTCCAAAAACTCAAGTGAGACATCAATGCTTATTAACCAAATGAATGTGATTAGAAATAGAAGCTTGTCAAGTAGAAGCTTATTTAATAGAAGCTTTTCAGGTAGAGAAGAAATTACTTGATTAGAAATGGTATGCCACATGTGATACAATCTACTCCAACGAATTAATCTATCACACAGTTTTACTTAACCAGTCATTCAATTCCCAATTTTTGGATTTGGCTTGGTAGAATTGCATTTACGAGTTTTAACCTTGTATAATTCTATAATGATCCCGAAGGAGACCATTCCCTACCAAAATTTTATCATGTGCCAAATTTTAAAGAAAATCACTAATCCTACAACTAGAACAAAGATAGGACATGTAATGAAGGCAATAAGTCTATACCCCTTTGGCAAAAAAAGGGCAATGCTATAGTAAAATGCACCAATCAAGATAGTTGCGACCACATCCAAAATCATCCAAGCACTGGGAACAACCTCTCATTAGATTCCATTGCATCTCTTCAATGACCATATAAGTAAAATAGAAGTTGGAAACGACATCAAGAAAATGGCATACTGCGCTATTAAAAATATGGCCACTTTACGCAAATCTTTGAACAATAATCCACTAGCCAGTGTCAGAATAATGACTACTATTCCAAACGAAGTTAACATAAATGTAGTCACCATTTGTTGTATCTTAATGAGATTTTCTTCCCTATCTGTAGAAACCATTGTAAAATTATCAATAAGCTATTAAGTTAATCATTTTTACTATTTAATATCAACTATCTCAAGATACTTTTAAATAAATAAATTTTGATAGTGTGCTAAAAATGTGTCACACTTCTATGAGTCGTTAGATTCAAAATCACTCAAGAATGAGGTCTCAAATGGTGACTCATAGCTCTCTATTCATGGAGTGCAAGGGTTTGTATTAGAGCCCTCAAATTGACCTAGTTATGCCCATGCAAGTACAGCAAGAAATGAGAGATTCAAAGAGGAATAGCAAGAATGCTAGTCTCCATGATCATCAAGTTATTGCACGCAAATGGAAATGAAAGCTATTCTATATGATAATAATGCATGAAAGCAAACTAATCTATGAAAGGAAATGCTTATGCAAGATTAATCTATCAAAGGAAATGCTTATGCAAGATTTATCTATGAAATAAAATATGAATCTAATCTAATATGTAAGTGTAATATTAATCTAAATGGATTATCATGGAAGCATGAGAGAAGAAGACAAGAAAAGAGAAGTTTCAATCTCCAAGTTCAAGTGCTCAAGGATCTTCTCCAAAATCTCTCTTCAAACCTGTAGCATAACAATACTCAAAATCTAAATGTGTTCTAACCTAAAAATGAGAAGGAGAGGGCTCCTTTTAAAGGAAAGCAGACAGTTAAGATTAAGAGGAAAAAAGAAATGATCAACGGTGGAGATTAAATCTTAGTTGATCCATGTGCTCAAAGATTCTTTAAGAGGCAAAAGATGAAAAAGGCCCACCTTTTAAAAGTATGTGCATTCAAAGTGGAGAGAAAAAGGAATTTTTATTTATTTTTTATTTATTTTGTTTCCTTTTTCAACACAAAAAGGTATTTTAAGTGGGTATTGTTACCCAAAATTTCCCATCTTTCAATTCTAGCCTCTGCAAATGTCTAATTCCTCCTGCATCTTGTTTTGCTTGTGAAGTTGATCCATAGATTGTTATGCTTTGCGCTCTGAACCCCATGTTCTTTGATATGTTCTCAAGCCCCAGTTCAGATCGCATGCACTAAATCGCAAAGCCCTCAGAGATTTTCAAGTTTTAATGTTGCAGGAAATACTCAGGTCACAAGGTTCCAAAATTGTTCAAAGTGTCAAAAACTCAGTGTGTTTTCAACCTTCACTTTGAAAGCCTAGGATGTTTTTGACCTTCAAGTGAAAATCACGGTTGTTTTCAGCCTTCCGCACTTTGTACTTCTTCAGCATCGGCATTTTTTTTAAGTGTTCAGTGTCGAAAACTCTCAGTGTTTTCAACCTCCAGTTTGAAAACCCTCTATTTTCGACCCTGAGTGCGCAACTCCAACCAGGTGGGTCCCAATTCCTCATGACCATTGCCAGTGTGGTGAAGATCTAACGGCTATCACATAATCTCATCGAATCTTCCAAGCATGTGAGATCATGCGACAACCATCTGATTAGAATCTCGGTGGCTCATGGGTCTGTTTGTCAGAGAATCTTATGGGTGGCGATAGGCATAGATCTAACAGTTGTCGTATGTTCTCATGGGATCTTTCAAGCCCATGAGATCATGCGACAACCATCAGATTGGTTTCTTCTATGGGTTGTGGGTCTTTTGGCGGTGACATGTTCATTTCTCAGCAGTCAGTGAAGCAAAGTGGGCCTGGTAACATGTGGCCCCATAGATTCAAGATCTACAGTGGTTGCATGTTTGCATGGGATCTTTTGATCCCATGTGATCATGCGACCACCCTTAGATTCTTCTACAGTCCTCGAGCAGCGTTGTCATGGGTTCAGTGAATGTGGTTAGTTCTGGTTGGTCCACGTGGTACAGGTGGGACATCTTGCAGGTCTAGGTGTTTACGTGGCAGTGAAGGAAATCTCTCAGAAGCCTGTCACATGATTGCATGAAGTCTTTTGGGCTCATGCGATCATGTGACCAACGTTATTTTAAAGTAGAGTGGGCCCGGGGTTGGTAAGCTATGCGCAGTTTCATAGTTGGAGGACTTTGCGTAGTCGCCAAATGTAACCCAGGGTTAACAAAAGATCAGGAGACTCCGTGACTAGAGGAAAAATGAACCCAAGGTGGAACCAGGGTTAAATTTGTAGTTTACTTCTCACACCCAAGTTTGAACACTTTTGCAGGTGGTTTTTTGCCAATGTTTAATCCAACGACATTTGTGGCAAAGAGTGATGGACTTTCAAAGGCCAATTGCATGATCGCATGAAGACTTCTAGGCTCATGCGATCATGCGACCAGTATTATTGCATGGTGTCACTATTTTTCACAAGATTTTCTTCTATAAAGATGGTTGCGAGCGGCAGGGTAGCTCAGAGATTTAAGTTTTAAAGACAAAGGTGGTTGCGGGGGACTCTGAGGTGATCTTTGCCAGTGTTGCAGAGTCCTGTGCTATGTGTTCATGTCACAGCTTAATGAATAAGTGCTTGGTGCTATTATTTTTTGTGGTCCTTTCCCAAGGTGGTGTGATTTATTTTGAGAGAATTCATGGTTGATTGGAGTTACAGGTGAGATTGTTGGTGAAGATGGTGTGTCTGCAGGTGGATTCAGCATAGGAAAGATATGCATGATGAGATTTTGTGCCTGTTGCTGACTGTTCCCAGAATTTCTAAGGGGTTGTACCTCTAGGGTCTGGTAAAGAATTGAATAACTATGTAACCCTAGTTAGGCTAGTTTTTGGACTCCTACCTACATGTAGTTGAGTGATGTATATATTCATTTGGGAGCTTTTGAAGCTCAGAGAGTTCACATTTTGTAAAAAGGAAAGTTTCTTTCCTAGGAAGCTATCTGAGACACTTTTTTATCCTCTGGTTTTCTACTCTTTGTAATCTCCCATTGATAATTTAGATATGGAAAAGCATTTTGTGACACTCGTGTTGTCCTCATGCCTTCTTATGTGAGTTATCTCTTATTGGATTGAAGTTTATGAATGTTGTCAATAAAAATTAGGGTTCTTGGTCCCTCTCACTTCCTATGATTTTGTGTGTTATAGTGTTTGATCTGATTTAGATGTTTTGTGGGTATACTACAGCCCCTAGCAGTCTTGTCTCATTCCTACACCTAGTTGTAGAGGAGGATGTTTGTTTGTAGGTCATAGGTTGAGTTTTCTGTTCAGGCCTTCCTATGAAATACTTATGCAAGCCTATCTAGTGAGTGGTGACTTATTAGACCTGATTCCTCCATTGATCTCCTTCCTCTATACTGAGATCCAAACCCTATTTTTGGTGCATCACCTAGTAGGTAGTTTTCTTTCCTATTATTTCCATTTCATGCACTCCTTCTATCCCTTTCCCTCAAAAGATTTAATTTCCTATTTAAGAGCGAACTAAGGTGATAATCCAAGAGGAACTAACCTAGAACCTGGAGGTCTCATCTCGGTTAGCAAAGGTCTCACAACCTTGAGATGATTCCCATGTTATACTGAGTTATCAAGACCAAGAGAGCTTGAAACAAAGGCACAAAACTCAGTGTATAAAATTTCTGGCACACTGGGTGGGACCAACAAAAAAAGTCAATTTCAATGATTATGTTATCTCTGATATATAGATTGCATAATATAGACCTTTCAAAGGTTAATATTCAAGTATATCTGGTGACTCCATTAGTTTTGAAGATCAATGACCCAATTTATGATAGAGCTTATGAAGAAAATAGACCCTTTTGATGGCAAGACAATTTGCATTTGCACCCTTTAATCAGGGTAGTCCATTGAATTTTGCCCAACACCATGATGTGCCCCTGGCAGCACTAAAAAGTATACCTAATTTCACAGGTGAATGATAGACAATAGCCCTTGAACACATTAGAGATGTGGCCACCATCTGCAGCATACATAATATAACTCAAGAAGATGTTGCCACCAAGTTGTTGGTTGCCTCCTTTAAAGGTAAGGTCCTGAAATGGTTTAGAAATCTGGTAGTTGGCTCCATTACTTCATGGGACCAACTTGGTGACCTCCTCAACAAACACTTTAAGGATGATTCAGATTCTTTGTCTCTAGTAGAGCAACTCCAAACCATAAAGAGAGATCCTTGAGAGCTAATGATAGATTTTAATGGCAGATTCCTCAAGACATGGAATAGGATTCCAGTGAATATAAGGCCTTCAGTAGATTGTGCTTTCTTTTATTTTTTGAGAACCCTAACTAGTGATATATCTATCATGATTCAATCTTTTGGAGGTACTTCATTACCTCAAGCTTTTGATTTAGCTGTGAAGGTAGAAAATTATTTAATTTAGGTTGGTATGATAACCCTAAGGCCTCCCATGCCTATCTCTCTCAATCTTCATCCCACTATACCTCTGTAGATACCTCCATTTACTCTCATACCTGCATTAATAGAACCTCAGGCCAGCGCTAGCTATGGGAAGTCCATAGGTGACCTTCCTCAAGAGCTACTTAAAGTGAAAAGTGATCAACAAGAAACAAACCAAGAGATGATGAGTTTGTTGTAGGCTCTAACCAAAGAGTTGATCACTATGGATGAGCAGGATCAGGAGGTTGCATTGCTTTATCGAAATCAGATTCAGGGTTCCAGTCAGTAGTACCAAGCTCTGGGACAATCCTACCAGCAAAGTAGACCACCATGTCAAGGAGGACATCAGGGTGAGAGGTAGAATTTCATGAAGAGACCTTTCTATCCCTACAATCTAGTCAAGAGGATAGTCCCAACATAAAACATCAAAGCGGCTGGTAGTCACCTGAACCCATTTTTTGGGAAGGAGGCTACAAATTTTCCACTTGTTCTCTTGAACTATGAGCCTCCTAATGGAGAAAAGTCAGAAGTGTTACAAAAGGAGATGCCTAAAATTTTTCACTCCCTAAGTGACAGTGAGCTAGTCTTGCAGCAGATAAAGCCCTATGAACCAATCCCTAAAGAGCCCCCTACACCTCATAGCATTTTAGGCCACTAGAAAGAAGATGTTTTTTTCCTTTTAGGTGTGTTTTTTCATGATGATCATGAGGAACAAGTAGGGTTATTGCGTCAGGGTGGATTAGAGCAATCAGATCAGGATAAGAAAGAAAGTGAAGAAGGTGAGAGCCCAGCCTATCTTTTTGAGGAGATGCCTTTCTATTTTGAGCAGGATGAGGTAGTGCAAAGTTCATTAATTGAGCCCTCTAATTATGGAAGTTTAGATAATAGAGTTGCTGCTGACTTAGAGCAACAAGATGATTTTGATCTGATAACTGATGCTTTCTGCTCAACTCTTGTTGATGTTCCTCATCTTCCTGAAAAGGATAATGGCTTGCATGATCTTGACGAAGGGTTTGTGTTCCAGGGGGTTAACTATGTCCCAACTGCAAAAGAAGAAAACATATGGTAGGTAATCATGGAGGGGCAAGTTCTTGATCTTCCTGCTAAAGATATTCATAAGATGCATGTTGAGCAGCAAGAAGTGTCTAGTTTTATGCTCTCTAGGGGATGTCCTATCAAATATCTAGCCCAAATGGGGTCGAGAAAGACATGCATACTTGAAGAATCAATGGAGGGTGATGTCAAGGGTCCACTCCTTGGTGACCAGGGACTTATCCAGCTATATCAAACTCCTATGGATGGTAGCATCTATGATCTAATTGAGGTTAGTAATCTAGTATACCAAGTTCAGGAGGAGATTTGCCAGATATTTCAGTATATTTTTGTTTCCCACTTTCTCCTTGTTAGCATCAAGTGCGCAAAGTGTAATACCCTAAGGATAAAGGGTAGTTATTTCAATAGTCTGGTGAATGGTTTTGTTTAACCAGGTCTTTGCACTGGTTAGTTTAGGATAGGTTAGGTTTCTTGCTTTCTTCCAGCTTTCTAGTTTAGTCTTTCCCTGTTTTCCAAGAAGTGCTTGAGCACAGTCTGGTTCAAGTTTTTTGTTCCCTTGTCGAAGTTTTATGTTCAGTAAGACTCCATGCCCAATGGATTGCATCAAGGCCATTGGTCTAATGTCTAGCAGGCTAACATCCCATAGAAGTCACCAAAATATTACCCAAAATTTCCCATCTTTCAATTCTGGCCTCTACGAATGTCTAATTCCTGCTGCATCTTGTTTTGCTTGCGAAGTTGATCCACAGATTGTTATACTTTGCACTCTGAACCCCATGTTCTTTGATATGTTCTCAAGCCCCAGTTCAGATTGCATGCACTAAATCGCAAAGCCCTCAGAGATTTTCAAGTTTTAATGTTGCAGGAAATACTCAGGTCGCAGGGTTCCAAAATTGTTCAAAGTATCGAAAACTCAGTGTGTTTTTGACCTTCTCTCTGAAAGCCCAGGATGTTTTTGACCTTCAAGCAAAAACTTCAATTTTTTTCGGCCTTCCACGCTTTGCACTTCTTCAGCATCAGCATTTTTTTTAAGTGTTCAGTGTCAAAAACTCTCTATGTTTTTGACCTCTGATTTGAAAACCCTCTGTGTTTTCGACCCTAAACACACAACTCTGACCAGGTGGGTCCCAATTCCTCATGACCATTGCTAGTGTGGTGAAGATCCGATGGCTGTCGCATAATCTCATAGAATCTTCTGAGCCTGTGAGATCATGTGACAACCATCTGATTAGAATCTCAGTGGCTCGTGGGTCCGTTTGTCAAAGAATCTTGCGGGTGGCGGTAGGCATAGATCTAATGGTCATCGCATGTTCTCATGGGATCTTTCGAGCCCATGAGATCATGTGACAACCATCGGATTGGTTTCTTCTATGGGTTGTGGGTCCTTTGGTGGTGATGTGTCCATTTCTCAGTAGTCAGCGAAGCAAAGTGGGCCCGGTAACATGTGGCCCCATAGATTCAAGATCTACGGTGGTCGAATGTTTGCATGGGATCTTCCAATCCTATGTGATCACGCAACTGCCATTAGATTCTTCTGCAATCCTTGGGTGGTGTTGTCATGGGTTTAGTGAATGTGGTTAGTTCTAGTTGGTCCATGTGGTATAGGTGGCACATCTTGCAGGTCCAGGTGTCTATGTGGCAACGGAGGCAGTCTCTCAGAAGCTTGTCAATTTATCGCATGAATTCTTTTGGGCTCATGCGATCATGCAACCAATGTTATTTTAAAGTAGAGTGGACCTAGGGTTGGTAAGCTTTGTGCAGTTGCGTAGTTGGAGGACTTTGCGTAGTCGTTAGATGTAACCCAAGGTTAAGAAAAGATCAAGAGACTCTGTGACTAGAGGAAAAATGAACCCAAGGTGGAACCAGGGTTAAATTTGTAGTTTACTTCTCGCGCTCGAGTTTGAACACTTTTGCGGGGGGCTTTTTGCCAGTGTTTAATCTAGTGACATTTGTGGCAAAGAGTGATGGATTTTCAAAGGCCAGTCGCATGATCACATGAAGACTTCTGGGCTCATGCGACCAGTATTATTGTGTGGTGTGAATATTTTTCACAGGCTTTTCTTCTACAGAGATGGTTACAAGCGGTAGGGTAGCTTAGAGATTTAATTTTTAAGGACAAAGGTGGTTGCGAGGGACTCTGAGGTGATCTTTGCTAGCATTGCAGAGTCCTATGCTGTGTGTTCATGCCGCGGGTTAATGAATAAGTGCTTGGTGCCATTATTTTCTATGGTCCTTTCCCAGGGTGGTGTGATTGATTTTGAGAGAATTCATGGCTGATTGGAGTTACAGGTGAGATTGTTGGTGAAGATGGTGTGTCTGTAGGCGGATTCAGTATAGAAAAGATATGCATGATGAGATTTTGTGCCTATTGTTGGCTGTTCCTAGAATTTCTGAGGGGTTGTACCTCTAGGGTCTGGTAGAGAATTGAATAACTATGTAACCCTAGTTAGGTTAGTTTTTGGACTCCTGCCTGTGTGTAGTTGAGTGATGTATATACTCTTTTGGGAGTTTTTGAAGCTCAGAGAGTTCACATTTTGTAAGAAGGAAAGTTTCTTTCCTAGAAAGCTATCTGAGACACTTTTTTGTCCTCTGGTTTTCTACTCTTTGTAATATCCCATTGATAATTCAGATATGGCAAAGCATTTTGTGACACTCTTGTTGTCCTCATGCCTTCTTATGTGAGTTATCTCTTATTGGATTGAAGTTTATGAATGCTCTCAATAGAAATTGGGGTTCTTGGTCCCTCTCACTTCCTATGATTTTGTGTGTTACTGTGTCTAATCTGATTTAGATGTTTTGTGGGTATGCTACAGCCCCTAGCAGTCTTGTCTCATTCCTACACCTAGTTGTAGAGGAGGATGTTTGTTTGCAGGTCATAGGTTGAGTCTTCTGTTCAGGCCTTCATATGAAATACTTATGCAAGCCTATCTAGTGAGTGGTGACTTATTAGACTTGATTCCTCCATTGATCTCATTCCTCTATACTAAGATCTAAACCCTATTTTTGGTGCATCACCTAGTAGGTAGTTTGTTTTCTTGTTATTTCCATTTCATGCACTCCTTCTATCCCTTTCCCTCAAAAGATTTAATTTTCTATTTAAGATCGAACTAAGGTGATAATCCAAGAGGAACCAACCTAGAACCTAGAGGTCTCATCTCGGTTAGCAAAGGTCCCACAACCTTGAGATGATTCCCATGTTATACTGAGTTATCAAGACCAAGAGAGCTTGAAACAAAGGCACAAAACTTAGTGTATAACAGGTATTTTATTAAAAGAGGAATTTTATTTTAAATAAGATGATTTAATTTAATTAAAAGGGAAGTTTTCTTTTAATTAAATGAGGCTTAAGATAAAATGATCAAACCTTAAAAATATTGAAATAATTGAATTAATTACGATTTGATCAAGAAAATTGATTTAAATATTGCAAAGCATTGATTTGGGAAATTGATAAATTGGCTCCATCATTTGATAAATTGAAGAATGGGGCCCAAATTCTAGGCGACCATTTTAGGGTGCATACATTTTCCCCTTTTTGACTAATGTGAAATCGATTTGGGATCACATGTAGTCAAAGAATGAAGTTAAAATGTGAGATCGATTTGGGATCACAAAACAACCTAGACCTGTGTTCGATGGATGGTAATACATTAAGACAAAGATAAGTTGATTGAAAAAGACAAGGCCAACACCCCTGTAAATAGGTAATTGTCAAGTCTCAAGCAAGGTTTAATTGATAGGTTTGATAAAGTTGAATCAAGGATTGAAGTTTGATAAGTACTTCCCCCTCGTGATCAAAATCAAAATGAGATAGAGGAGAAATAGTAAATTGATAAATTTGATCAAATCGAACTAAAAATAAGGTTCTTGATGTAAAATGAAAGATATAAGGATCATAGAACCAAGGTAGATCATTTAAGAAAGATTATTCCCCAAGGTTGAATTAGAAGAAAAGAAGTGGGGTGAAAGTGAATGAAAGATAGAATTTTGAAAGAGGTGAAAAGAAATGGAGAGAAGAAAGAGAATTTACCTCAAGAAAGAGGATGCCCCCAAATCAATCAACTGTTTAAGATAGGAAATTTTGATTGCGATCATGAAAGAATATAAGGAAATGAAGATCAAAATGTGACCATAGTTGATTAAAAATCCAAAAGAAAGATGAAGGAAAACCCTCTCAAACTCCTAATGTAGCCTAAAAATGCAAATTAACATGAAGTCTAATAGTGCAAGCTACATGGAAATGCAAAGGCGTACTTGCAATAGAGAAACTTTAACATAGGATTTTGTGTTCATCATTCATTAGAGAATGTTAAGAAACTTATTTTCATCATTGGGCCATTATTAATGAACATCAAAAAATCACACAATCATCACTAGTCACAAGTGCAACTATAAAGATATGAATGTGATTGATATAGGATTAGAATGTGAAAAGATTCTAACATAAGCATCAAAGACATAAAGGTCAAGATGACTTTGATGTTAGCTTACCCAATTTAATGTAGCAAAACCATGCTCACATCAAGGCAAAGATGTCAGGATGACCATAAGAATGGTTGTGCAAAAATAGTCAAGGATGATGCCTCAAATATCCTAAGTGTTTCAAGGGAACAACAAGAGACACTCAAGAATTTCAAGACCATACCTACAAGCAGAAAGCAAATAAAAACATGCCCCATGCCCAAGTCCTCTAGCTATGCATCCTAGAGAGACTAATTAGACAAGGAGACTCAACGAAAATCAATAACAGTCAGCACACATATCTCAATCATTAAGTGTTATATTTAAAAATTTAAGTGTGTTAACTGATACTGAGTTCCGAGGATAAGGATCGAATGCTTGCAAGCAAGTAAGATCACATGACAAAACTGGGTAAGACCAAACTGATAAGTGTTGAAAAAAACTTGATGTCAGGGGTTGTGTTGAAAAACACAGTTGGGGTGGTGTTGAAAACATTGTTTGTGAGGTGTTCTAAAGACTAACGCATCCAAGAGACCAAAGCTAACACAGTTATGCCCCCTAGACAAAGACAAAGACCAATTCCAAACCAAGGCAACAAAGACAAGGCATGATGGAGAAAGGCTAAGTGTCAAGGATGCGTGCTAAGAAACAGGGGTGCAAAGGCCTCAAGTAGTGCCCATTTTCAGGTTTTTACCACTTGGATTTTATTGTAAATATTTCTATTTTTTATTTTTTTTAAGGACATTTTATAATTTTTTTGTATTTTTGCTACCAAGGCACCTGTTTCCAGGTTTTCACCAAGGCACTTTTCATTTTTCCTTTTTTTTGAAATTTTTTTTTGAGATACATCAAAGTGCATATTGCTAGGTTTTCACTAAGATGATCATTTTTTAAGAACATTTTAAAATTTTTAAAATTTTTGACAATATATCATTTTTTTTTGGATTTTTTCAGGATTAATAAGTATGTACAAAGGATGCCCTTAGACAGAATAAGCATCAAACTCCCAAGAAAGATCACATTATGTAGTCCCAATGTCTAGCAAGGTGGAGAATAAGATGAATTAGCAAGATGGTGAAAGAGATGGAAGACAAGAGAATGAAGGAGAATAAAGGGAAGAAATCCTCTAAGGAAAACTCCTCAAGAGTACCCAAGCTAGGGAAAAATTGTCATGCAAAACACATTTGGATAAGAAATGAAAGACCAACATAGGATAAGTCACAAAAGCGTAATGCAAAAGAAGGAAAGGATGCAGTCCAAAGGAGTAGACATGTCAAGAGGCTTCATAGCATCATGTTTTACTCTTTTTTATTAGATCAAGACCAAAGGGGAAAAGGATAGAAAAAGACTAGAATGAATGGAGGAAAATAAATATGAAAGCTAAACATGAATGGAATGAAAACAAGATCATCACAAGATAGCTCACAAGATAGCCAAATGTTTGGATATAGGTCAGCATTGTCAAGATCAAAGAGGGAAGATAGAATGGATGAAATATGTAGAAGAACTACGCATGATGCCTAATTGTCAGGTTTTCATCACAGTACTTATCCAAGGCACCAAAAGGGAGTATTTTTCACCATAGGAAAAATTTATTTCTCTTTACTTTTCCTACCAAGGTGCATATTTCCAGGTTTCCACAAAGGCACATTTTCAATTTTTTCATTTTTTTTCATTTTTTTTTTGTTTTTCTATTATTATTTTTTTGGAAGAAGATAAGCTTTTTAGATAATGCTCCTTGAAAGGATAAACTATGATATGTCAAGGATTCAAAATGATATGCTCAAAGATACTAATAGGGAAAGGAAGATGGAAGAGAAAAATGGAGGATAAGGTTTTATGTAAAGTGAGTGAGGTTAGAAGATAGGAGGAATAGGAAAATGAGGACAAAGGATAGAAGGTAGAAGGATAATGAATGGAAAGATTGTGAAAGGGTAGATGGAAAGGAAGGAAAGATCAACATCAACACACACCTTGAAGGGTGGCCAAAGGATGGAAGAAATGTGAATGAAGGAATATGGTGAATAGATAGCAGAGGTTGCAGTTTAGGTGCATGGAATGGAAGAATGTTTTTGGAAGAAGATGAAGTGGAAGCCTTTGGAAGCTTGAATGTCAACTTCACTTTTTGTTCAACATTAGACTCTTTCAAGAGAGACTTTGGAATCTATATAGTCATAGTCTTTTCATTTCTTTTTGATGATTTAGAGAGAATATCTTCAATGATGGATTTTGGAACCCATACTTGTAGTTTTCTTCTTAGATATCTCTATTGACTTTATGCCTCCATGTTGATTAGAGGAAACATGGTGATCTTCTTTTTTGGATGGATTCTTGTATTGCTTTTTTTTCTTGTATTGAACATTCAAGTTACTTCCAAAAGACTTGGGACTTGTGGAAGAAGGAGTATATGACTGGTTTAGATGGGTGGGTGGAGGAAAAGGATTCAAGGGTATGCATCTATGTTGATCTTGAGGAAAGATAGGAGATGGATCTCGCATCTTGGTTGTTCTACACTTTATCTCCTTTGCGTTGTTCTTAGAGACTAAGTATAGCATTATCACGAGTCCCCTCTCTCCACATCTTCATCTTTGACTATCACGACTCGAAGTGGAAAAACTTATCCCATTCAGAATACTGGTCAAGATAGAAGCGAATCTCCTAATCAAGAAATAGGTCATCCTAAATCTGTTATGAAATCTGAACTTTGTGAGAGATCCTCACATTCCTCCTCATTCCAAGAGTATTAAAATCCATTGTTTTAGATACAATCTGACTTATTATTTCAAGAATATTATAACCCATTGTTTCAACACCAACAAGGCTCTGAAGGGTCACTTTCTAGAATCAAACCTATCGACTCTTTCTATATTACTTTCATGATCTCTTAGAATACTACCAACAAGGTGGGAGATCCATTCCACTTCCTAGGGGGAGGCAAATTCAACAAAAGCCATGAGCAATCTCAGAATGACCAAGGTCATGGTCAGTCTCAAAATGACAAGCGTTATGATCAATCCCACAATATTCAACATCCGATCAACATCTGGGACCTTTTCAATTTGAAACAGCGACAAGGGGAGCCTCTCCTAATATTTCTCTGGAGATGGAGACAACTATGCATGAAGTATCCACATGATTTACCCGAGTCTAAAAATCTCGATATCTTCTTGGACAATCTTGTCCCAAATTTTGGATACCAAGTATGATTGCAAGGTACCCTCACTTTTGACAATATGATTAGGCAAGTTGTGAGGATAGAAGCATTTATGGTAAAGAAGGGAGGATTGACTTTGAACAAAGACAACAAGCAAGGACATTCTCCCTCAAACAAGGATAAGGGTAAGATTGTCAATAGAAACATAGATGTTATGAATGATGGGGTTGTTGACCATGTGATGCCAAAACCCTCAAAGTTTGTCTTTAATCTCAACTCTAGTATACGAGCGGTCAAAACCACTCAGAAGGTTGCAATGAAAACTCAACCACCTTCTAGATTTTCTAGAAACAAACCTTGGATCCCTCAACCCAAGCATGACTCCACTTCCTTGGGAGAACCACTTAATGTGGTTTATAGGACTTTGGTGTAGAACCATGACAAGAATTAAGATTATCAGGAATTCAAAGACCCCTTCCCTCCTCATGGGAAAGGTGAATCACCCAAGTCTAAAGGTACCAACAATGTGGTCAACTATACATACGATACTAGTGACATTATCACCAATGAGATTGAACCTGTTAATGTTGGATACTGTGACATGATCATTTCTCTAGGGAGCGAGGATGCTCCTAAACCCAAAGCTCCATTTGTCTTGCAAGGCCTTGTGCCTCCCTTTTATAACTCCACACAGTCTCCAGCTTGTGCGGATGCTATCACTCAATCTCGTGTGAAGATCATGCTCAAAGGTCCTAAGCCCTCAACATCTAGACCAAAACTATCTATGGATAAAGCCCTCACTGAGGAAAATGTCCCCAAAGATCTCAATCTTGATCAGTTTCAATCTATGGTGGATCACTTGACTTCACCTCATTATTTATCCTTCTCTAAATAAGATGATCACTCGCTGAGCCACCTGCATAATGCTCTCCTGCACACTGAAGTTATGATAGGCCCCAAGTGTATCCCCCACATCCTCATTGACAATAGTCCTGGCCTAAATATTTTCTCTGCTAAGCTACTTGCCCAAACGATAGAAAAATTTGCTCCTTCCAATAGAGAGTCCACTGAGTTCCATGATGCTAAGCTAAAAGAAATAGAAAAGACCCTAAAGATCAAAGATATTGGCATGGGGGAATATCAGATGGAGTCCATCTTATCACTAACATCTCTTCCTCCATCTCTACATTCCTATGAAGAACCCTCTGAAGATAGATTTGGTATTGGCTATCAGGGCCATGAGCTTGACCAACCTCATTGTAGCTTTCACTCATACAAGGATTCTAAAAATAATGAAGAAGAAAAAATCTAGCCTATGACACATGGAGGGTTCTTGAATATTCAACATCTTGATCCTGGCTACCAGGGTGAGTCCTATCTACCTTCTCAAGTGCCTCAAGAACATGATCTTGGTCCTCACTAGGAGGATTTTATCCACTTTACAGAACAAAATTCTACTAGTGCTGACTCTAATGGCACACATACCGAATGGGGGAAAATAGCTGATGTCTCCCTTATCTTTGGTATGCCTCAGGGTATGCCTATTCTAGATTACTCCACTTCTACTACTGAGCAAGATCCTCCTGTTGAAGAAAAACTTTATATGATAGATGATAGCAATAAAGAAGATCTACCACCTACTATATCTTTAGCTGATTACATCAAACAGTGTCACCACAGTGAAATGAACTCAAAGGAATATGAATGGGACTCCATATCAGATGCTACTACAAAAATACTAGTTGATGTTGTACACAAAGATGTTTCTCCTACCAACTCTAAAAGAGGAGGAAGTTCTAATCCTCTAGATCAAGAAACTGATGATGATCCTTTCCACCCTCCTGTGGAGATCATTCCTATGTCTCCTAGGCCATCTACTCCAAGTTATACTTCTATTGCTTTAGCAAATCATGGGTATGTAAGACCCCATCCTGTTACAGTCTCATGGAATCTTCGTGCTCTCTTACCACCTGAAAGGGGACCTAATTCTCAAAATAGGTCATCTCGGTTAGGCTCACATAATATTCCCCCAAACTTATCTTACTCTTCTAAGACAACTCACAATCGACAATGTTCTATGGAAGATGAATTTATTGATCTATCTGATTCACTCATGAATGGTGAGGATGATGCTGATATCTTTACACTCGAGCCCATCCCATTGACTTCTCTTCCCCCTTTCTCCCTAGGATAAGTGGCTCACCCACTTCCATTTCCACCTCTCCACCTAAACTAGTCATATAAGCCTCTTTCATCCACCATTCCCGAGTCTTTTGGAAGTAACTTGGATGTGCAACATAAAAACAAAAATAATGAGAATCCACTTATATCTCAAGGTCACCATGTCCCATCTAATCAACATGTGACTACAAAGAAAGAAAAGAAATAGAGGTGTTCAAAAGACCACAAAGGTCCTCAAAAAGAAGAAGACAATCAAAAGCCAGAAAATAAAATAAAAAAAATGGATCTCAAAATCCATCTTATAGGCATTTTCATCAAAAGCACCTCAACATAAAGAAGAAAAAATCAAAAAATCAAAAGCTATGTGGATTCCAAAAGGAAAATCAAAGTTGTCACTCAAGCTTCCAAAATTCTCATGCTTCCCTCCATTCCATCACCCTTGCCTCTCATGCTTTACCCTCTTCACTCCATCTTGCCTTTTCCTAAAGTGCATATCAGCATCTCCTCATCCCTAATGATGTGACTAAGAAAAATCTATAACGTACTCTCCCTAAGTGTTTAGAGAGTGGGAAATCTAACAAAGAGTTAAGATATGTCCATGAGGATATTTGTGGGTCTCACTTAAGTGATCTTTCCTTGACTATGGATCTCTCAATAGTTGGATACTACTATTTTTTATTCTACAACTTTGCAGTTGACTACTACTACAAGATACTGTGTTCTTAGAGGTTACTACTGAAGGAGAACAGCTCAAAGAGCCTATCGATGCTCTTCATCTGAAGAAATTCTATAGCTGAGGCATCCTTGGCATGCTCATGTACATACTTATTGGTCTTGAAAAAAATCCAAAAAAATGATATATTGCAAAAATCCTAAAAATTGCAAAATGTCCTGAAAAAATGATCATCTTAGTGAAAATCTAGTAAACAGGCACTTTGATGTATCTATTATCTTGGTGAAAACCTGGTAAACAGGTGCTTTGGTAATAATAAAAAAAATACAATATTGAAAAAATACAAAAAAAAAATCAAAAGATCAAAAATACAAAAAAAATAAAATATTCAAAAAATGCAAAAAAGAGAAAAGTACAAAAATAAAATTGAAAAAGAAGAAAAATGTGCAATTGATGAAAACTTGGTAATAGGCATCATGGTAGCAAAAATAGAATCTCTGCCAAGATGGTGAAAACCTGGTAAACAAGTCCCTCTTGTTTCTTGAAGCTACATCTCATCTCAGCATCGCTTGGCTTTTTAGTTTCTTGCTTTAGTTCGCTTTCCCACTTTCCTGCTTTGGTTCATTCCCTACTTTTAGTTCATTTCTTGCTTTAGTTTGCTAGCTCATGCACTTTCTTTTAGTGGTCTTCAAGATTTTCCTCAACTCTTCATGGATTGGAATTGGTTCACACTTGGGGGCATCTTCTTGTTCTAGGGGGGCATTGTCCTATCGCTTTTGAAAGTTTTGTTCGTGCATCAGTCACCAGTGGTTCTCACTGCGCCTTCCTACTGATGCCTAGCTACTTTTGAGATTTCTCTCCTTAAGGATGTCTCATGTATCGGTCACCAGTGGTTCTCATTGTACCTACCTATTGATACTTAGCTCTTGTTCAAACCTCTCTCTTTTGGGATCTCCTCCTTACATTAGTCACCAGTGATTCTCACTGCATTTTCCTACTGATGTTTCACTCGTACTTTATTCTCTCTTTTGAGAATCTTCCTTGTATCGGTCACTAGTGATTCTCACTACATTTGCCTATTGATACTTGGTCAGTGCTCTGATATCTTCTTAAGACTTCATCTCTTGCGACAGTCACCAGTGGTTCTTATTACATCTGCCTGCTATCGCTATCCGGTCGACACTTCAAATGTTGTTTTCTTTTGATTTGACTTCAATTTTCTTGAACACAAACTGAAACTAAAACTAAAAATTGATTTTGTGTTCCTTTGAAGCATGCTGAGCTTTTCCTTTGCTTGTTTGTTTGTTTTCTTTTTCCTTGCTTTTTGTTTTTTGGTTTAGTTCCAATGATCCAAAGAATCTATCTAAGAGGGGTGTTCATCTGTAAGAGCCTTCATCTTGTATTGGATGGCCATGTGTACCTTGACTCCTTTTAAATAGATGCCTTGGTGAGGTTGGTTCTTCTCCTTGTCTGTTTTGAGTGACTTCTTTCTACTACAAGTAAAATTGCTAACGCTCATCCTACTGAGTGAATGTAAGGGTCACTGCAAGCACTCTTTGGTGAAAGAAGGAACTCTCACATGTCTGGTGTGTTTTTTCACAAGCAACATTCAAGTCATTCTAGAAATTGTGCTTTGATGCTTATGTTAACTTGCTAAATCAAAAGGAATAGGTGTTCAGGTCATTCTAGCTTCTTGTGCCTTAATGCTTACACCTCATTCCGAAAAATCTAAGACTTATGTCATATTCATATTCTTATAATTGTAATGTTAGTGAGGATTGTATGACATCTTGTGATCATCCTGTGCTTAAATGAACTCGATGATGATAAATACGGTGAGTCCAACAACCAAGTCCTAAGGCTTGCATTTTCATTCTAGGCTTGCATTTTAATTTAGGCTTGCATTTGCACGCTAAGCTTGCATTTGAGATGACATCTTGTTACTCTCTTGATTGCTTCCTGTTCATCAAAGGTTCTCATCTTTTATCCCAGTTTCATCTTGGCTACACAAGTGTTCGGTCCTCGCTCTCTATCTTCGGTGTGTAATCTTTTTGATTAGTACTTGTCATATATTGCAACAATCCTACATGAGATGATTAGTACCATATACATTACATATCCATTGCATTTTCATTTCATTTCCATTTTCATCCATAAATTCATTTGCATCTACATATACATGTGCATTCACTATAAGCATAACTCAAATCATACATTGCATCTATGCATACATTCTATCCATCTATCATTGCATCATCATAAAAATAAATCATGTGCATATTCATAAAATAAAGCATGTACATTTCATACATTTCTATCCATACATCTAAGCATATAGAAACATCTCATAAAAATCAATACCAAAGTAATATAACAAAAAGTACAATGATATCGAACTATCGATCTCATATATATATCTCGAATAATATCATGTACAAAAGAGGAGGTGCTACTCGAGCACAGTATCAAAAATGGGCTACAATATATAATGCGTATCAAAATGGACTAGCTAGGTCCTGCACCACTAGGAGGAGGTGGTGGTAGTGGTCTTTGAGGTAGGGGCATCGACCACTATGGAGGTGCCTATTGCTAAGGAGGTTCCTAAGGGGGTGCCTATGGTGCCTGGTGTTGTGGGGCCTGTGGTGGGGCATGTGGAGGTACTAGTGGAGGTGCCTGGTGTTGTGGGGCCTGTGGTGGGGCATGTGGAGGTACTAGTGGAGGTGCCTGTGGAGCCCCAATGTAATCAGAAAATGGTGGTACCTACTCCGATAGATCTTGAATAACCCCACAATATGCTACATAGTAATATGCTGCCTGAGCAGCCTCATATCTGGTCTCAATCCTCGACTATGCCAGCTCATCTCATAGTTGTCTGATCTCAGCATCTTGATCAACTACATGGGTCTCCTCTTGAATGAGTCAGCTGTGGTAATCATCCCTCTCTTGCTATACCTGATGTACCCTCTCATGGCTCTTCCTGAGAGCCTCCTATAGCTGAGGTGTCCTGGCTCCTACTAGAATGTCAAGCATGTCTGTATCATCATCCGAGGGAGCCTGCTGTGAAGTATCTCTAGTCCACTACCTGGTGGACCTCTATTGGGCCCCACTACTCCCAGCACCCGCATCTGAACCCATCATCCTAGTAGGGATGCTAATCTGCCCTGCTTGGGGTTTCAATACTCTCTACTACTACTGTCCCTATTGTGCAGCCTACTATTGTACAGGCTATTGAACTGTTGGTTGTTGGGCTGGTGCATGCTGGGTTGGTGCCTACTACTACTGGTCCTATGCCTACTGTTGCTGTGTAGGCTGCTACTAAGTTCCCACACCAACTAGATTTGTAAAACTTGAATGAGGATATGCAATCAAGTGATCTCTGTATTCAGGAGTCACCCCTACATTGGTGACCCCCACCATGTAGTCCCATCGCACAACTAGTATGAGTGCCTCAATCACACATCATCTAGGGTCTAATCTCACATGCCACCCTTTCTTCTCCTCATTGGAGAAGCGGGCGTAGGGGCAATACTCCTGTGAAATGTCCTGCTATCTACCAAACTGGTGTAGGACACTTGTGACAAGGAACCTCTTAATAGTATAAACACTATGTCCAATCAGTGGACGCAAAACAAACATGTGTGAAAGCTCCCGATGAGCGTCATCCCATGGCTCCATAGCCACCCAAGGTCTCCATACTAAAGTTGCCATGTCATCCAACTATCCTCTCCACTACTTTGTCTTACCTAGTAGGGGCTAGGTCATCTGACCTGCATATCTATAAATATATGACTCAAGAGGCTATCATGTGTCATGGAATATCAGCCTGCAAATGGGGAGATGCTCCCAAGCCCAGATCTATAGAACAAAGACTCCTGCCACCATCGTCCTCACGCTCTGATAAACTATCTCATGCATCTCATGATACATGTGGGCTAGCATACACCCACCCCATCCAAACCTGATGGCCGGTCGCTCCAATATCCTCCACAGCATCGTACCCTAGCCACACTCTAAACCATGCTGACCTCGATCCAAAATAAGGTAACAGCTCAAGAACATCACAAGAATGATGGAAAATGGATGAGTGCCATTGTACCTACTGATCAAATCATCCCAAGAGATGGCCTAGCCCATCACTAGATCATCCTAGAATATAGCTCTCAAGGAGGCTAATGTACCCTACCTCAGTTGCATCTCGTACTCTACTCGAGCACCATGGATAGGTATTCATAGAATCTTGTATACATCCTCGGGAGTCACAGTCATCTCCCCCATCACAAAATGAAATGTGTTCATCTCTGAATGGAAATGCTCTACAAGTGCACCAAGAAGACCGTGATTTACCCGAATGTCAGGTAGATCATGCAAGTATCCTAGACCAAGAGCATCAATGTGAGCACTCTGCATCTGTCAATCTCTGCACTAATGAGGTGATAACAGGATGGTGCATCTGAAAGACAACGTCAGGGAAGTCAACCTGCAAAGCAAGTGATGACATTGGATCAGTATCTCAAACATGGTGGTTTTTAACACAACAATAGCAAATGCAACAAAACATCTATTCTAGACATGGCTCTGTGATGCTATACTTCACTGATTTCACACAAATTTGACAAATTTTGGTAAAAGAATTCAAATTCTGTAGTAGTTCATCACGCGAGGAGAAAGTTTCCTCGTGTGAGATAGGATTCTACCTTGCGCGAGCTGCTACAATCTCGTGCGGCACTCGCTTCTAGCTCGTGTGAGCTTTCAGACAGAGCCTGCGAGAAGAAACCCCAACTCATGCAAGGAAACTACTTCATCACATGAGGGGATACCTAGGCCGGTGCGAGGAAACTACTTCCTTGTGCGAGATTGGAAGAACACGCTCCTAGAATTTTCAAATCTACCCTAAATTGACCTAAAAAGATGTACAAATTGAAAGCGAGAATGTTTATCGACTACTTATAGGTGCCTCATACTCCGTCGGCCGGGCATGTCATCGGGAGTGCTCAAATCTATGCGTATTCTGTGGAAGACCCTCCATTTTCTCTCTCAAAGCTCAAAAATCACAAGAAGATGAAAGTGAATAATGAATTGAAAATGACCCCTCTGAGCATTATATAGCTTTTGACCTAATTTTCAAAAGTGCTCCATTTTTCATGAAAATTGCACCCCTTGCTAAATCGACTTCTCTGAATCCATTTTCAAGATTGAAATTGAAATCTAGCATCTCTAGATAGCTCGAAATTGCATTTTAAATTATGGGACCCTTTGGGATCGGATGCTTGTGCAGTCAGCCTTCTAGCATCATCTTCCTACCAGATCCTCATCTTTGCATCATGTTCTCAAGATCTTTTCTCTTTTCATCAAGGTCAACTCTAGTCAAATTTGGTCAACCATGGTCAAACTTGGTCAATAGGACCTTTGCTTTGCTCTGATTTACTTCTACATCTTCTCAAATCTAGTCTAATTGCTTCTGCTCTGCAACCTCTTGTTGTCAATCATCCTTCTAACATGTCATCTTTCAATTTTTCTCCTGAGGGGGCAGGATGATTGCATCATTTGAATCTTGTCAAATCAATTCTTGAATCAGTCTGATCTAAATCATCATTTCTCATTGCTTGGGGAATCTCGGTGCCTCACATCTTGCTATATGGTCATCTATCTTTTAGGTATCTGAGAAATCTAACTCGAATCCTTAGGAATCAAGCTTCATTCTGGAGATGGTTCTCGAAATCTTTTAGGTATCTGAGCAATCTAACTCGGATCCTTGGGAATCAAACTTCATTTTGGAGATGGTTCTCAAAATTTTTTAGGTATCTGAGCAATCTAACTTGGATCCTCGGGAATCAAGCTTCATTTTGGAGATGGTTCTCAAAATCTTTTAGGTATTGGGGCAATCTAACCCTAATTCCTGGGAGTCAAGCTTCATTCTAGAGATGGCTCTTGAAATCTCTCTTAGACCTTTATCTGGGCAATCTACCCCGGGTCTCAGAGGGCTAAGCTTCGTATTGGGGCAATCTAACCCTAATTCTAAAGACAGTCCTAAGTTTGCATTTGAATCTCATTTTGGGCATTGGGGCAACCTAACCCCGATTCTCATCTTCTCTCAAGACCATTGTCTTCACAATCTAAGTTGGACTTCGGATAATCATGCTTTGATCTATTCAGTGTCTTGGCAACCTAACCTAGACTTCTGAATTTCTTGTCATCTATCACTTCAGACTATTCTTTGAATCAACACGATGTTCACACATCAATTCAAAGAGGGGCAAATGTAATACCCTAAAATTGGCACCTATTAAATTCAATTAATTTTGGTGCATTTTCATCAATTTTACGTCTCCAAAATCCTAGTTTCCTATGCAATTTTCTCTCTCCTACTTGACTTAATTCGACTTGATGTCAATTGCAAAGACCATAAATTACATTAATCAAATATCAAAATTAATTCCTAAAGTCTTCGACTTTTATTAGCTAAATTACCCCTATGATAATTTAATTTAATCCTAAAGTCTTAAGTGCTTAGAATTAAATTAAATCCACCCCATTTGGCTAATTACCCATAAAAGGAATTAATAATTGCTTCATATTTGAATGGAAACACCTTTTTGAATTAATAATTCAAGATATTCGAAAGACGACCTGTGTGGCATTTTCCATTCCTTTTATTAAGTAATTCTTTCTTTTTTGTCTCAAATGGAAATGAAGGGTTAGGAGTTTCAAATCAAGAACCCCCTTCATTCTCTTCTCAGGATTTTCTATTTAATGAACCTATTTTCTTCATTCAAAAGGAGGCAATTTTTTAGAGTAATTGAACTATAGCGATTTTTAGTCTTACTTTATGCAAAGCTTTTCATTTGCAATTAGTTTAAATTCTCATTTAATATAGTATTGCATTGTTATAATAGATCAATTTGCTTACATACTCATAGTCTAATATCATATTTCTTTTAATTTATTTAGATTAAAATTGCACTACATATCTCTTTCAATTTATTAGTAATTGCATCTCAATTCTTAGATTAAACTGCATATTCATCTTAGTTTAATTTCATTTTTACTCACCTTCATAGCTCTTGGAAAATCCTCCATTGTGGGATTGGTCTCATGGTTTTTGGCTCTCATTTTGAGAGTAATTAAACACCCCGTCCACATAGGAGGCAACAGGTTGATTCAATCGATGTTGTGAGATGGACAATTCATGTTCATACTCGCCATCTCATGATTGAGCAATGACTATGTTGTGTTTGTGCCTAATTTAGAGGTCCACATTCAGACACACACAGTAAGGACCCAAGATAGATGATGAATTAGGAGAGTTAGAAGGGGAAAGTGAAGGTACATAAGGGCCTAAGATGGAAGGAAGACATGAAGCCCTTAGTATTGGTGGAGGAGGTCCAAGGATGGATATGGAAGATACAAAAGGATACTCAATAAGTTCATCAAAATCTATATAACAACCAAGGACATCAGGATCTTTAGAGTGAGTATTAGGATTTCCAATAGGATCATGAAAATCTTGAATAGGAGAAACTTCTTTGATAGGATTGTTCGAAGCTTGAAAAGACTTAGGAAGAGTAGAAAGTGGAAGCAAACATGGAGTAGTAGAACAAGAAGATGGAAGACTTTGATCTTGACAAGGAGTTTTGGATAGCATAAGCATATAATTTTTCTCTTGATTTTCAATAGGCTTAACATTGGAAGTAACAAAACTATTTTTAATAGCCTTAATGGAAGTATCATCTTTGGAAGGCACAAGTGTAGTAAGGTTATTTTGATTGTCAATAAGCTCAAAGGTGTAAGTAGTAGCTTGATCTTTCTTCGGAGAAGACATCAAACATGGTGGAATGAATGAGAAAGGGCAGAGAGGATCAAAAGAACCATGAAACAGATAAGAGACATCATGAAAAGAATTGGATGACATGGAGGGTTCTTGATCTTGATCTTTCTTTATGTTCTTTTCTATATCATTTTTAGATTCCTCTTGACATGGAGCCACTTCTAGGACAAGGAAGCATGTTGGAATTGTATGGAAGAATTTGAAAGAGATGGTGAAGGACTAGCTGAAGTAGGCATTATAGCGTATAAAGGCTTAGGCTCTTTAGGTTTAGCATTATTGAAAGTATTTGCAGCCAAATGAAGGTTAGCTTGAGTTTCTTTAAGAGGTATCCCTTGAGGACAACTATAGGGAACCGCATGAAAAGTATTATGACTTTTGTTGGATGAAGGATTTGTGAAAGATTTAAAAGACTTGGAAGCTTTAGAAAATGTATGGGTATTGGAGGAAGTAGGGGATGGAAGAGAACCATCATAAGACAAAGGTCCATCATTAACATAATATTGCTTGAGAGTGTAATCTTTATTTTTAGCATGAGAGTTCTTACAGGAAAGATTCTTATAGTATTTACGTTTATAATCAACGCGGTAAGCTTTTTCTTCCTCAAGTGAAGTAGATGTATCATCTAGGTATTATTCACAAAAATTATCAAACTCTCTTTCAAAATTAGAATCATATGGATCACCATCACGATCAATCCAATGTGACGACCCATTTCCAATAAGCATGAGCACATGACTAGGATGACTCTTAGGAATAGAGGTGTCATAGGTATCACTACATTGTCCATCATCATAGTCATCAAAGATGGGCATATCACTCTTTGTGGAAGAGGTATAACAAGGATTATCATATTTCTCATCATGGTATGTCTTGAGAAGAGAAGTAAGACTCTTGGGAGAAGTAGAAGAGGAATGAGATCGTGAAGAAGAGGAAAGTGAAGAACTAGTGGAGGAAGAAGACTTGGATAATGAGGAATGTGAATAATGTCTAGAAGAGTCATGGTAATACTTAGAAGATGAGGAAGGATGAGAAGACTTAGAAGATGAAAAATTTTTGGAAGAAGAAGGTTGTGATAGGATCATGTATATGATCCTAGCAAAGGCATCTAATTCATTCAACTTTTCTTTTATTTTTGTTATAAGTTTATCACCCATGCCATACCTAGAAGGACTACTGGAGGAATAAAACTCTTTAAATTGAGCAATAAGTTTGAGATCATCTATTCTCAAGAGAGATTCCATAACAAGATAGTTGAAATTCATGGTTCTGGAAGAGGAGGAATCAAGCATGGAAGTGACAGAAGAGATGAATAGAAGAAGGTAGACTAGATAATAAGAGGAAAAGAATCAAGAAGATGTGAAGTGTTTAGGAATAAGAGAAAGGATGGAAATGGGAGACTAGGAAGACATGGGAGATGTGGAAGAAAGAAGACCAAGAGTCATTTTATGTAACTTGATACCATTTAATTTCATTTGGATGTTGAGTGACATGTCATAGTGCCTAAGATCTGACCCAAACCGACCAAGGAAGACCAGAAATGACAAGGCAACAAATAGAAAGTTAGCAATTGATAGAAAATAGCTCACTAATTAACGAAATATGGGATAGGTTCACATGAAGGAATGTAGTCCCACATGAGGAAACATCAGGGATCACACAAGAAAATGGAATCTCATGTGAGAAAATGCCAGGCTCATGTGAGAAAATGCTAGGCGCATGCGACAATGTGCAGAGCCAGGCGATGAAATAGGATCAAGCCGCTTAACAGCAAGTTTGTAAACTCAAGAACTCAGTTTTTGTTCATTTTAAAAGATCAAGTAAGTATATCAACATATTTTTATCACTGATCAAGCACATAAGATAGCAATCAAGGAGTTCAAGAAAATAATTGTCTTCAAACAATGAGCAAGGGGCAAAGCAATCTTGCACATGAACAAGAATAATGACTTAGTATGCTACTCCTTAAGAACTACTTGTGTATATTCTCCAAAATGTTTTTCTAATCACACACGTAGTCCTAGAAAGAAAAATTTGGTTTCACTATGGTTCTTAGTAATGGCTTGACTATGCAACTATTGCAATTTCAAGAGGGCAAACTCCAATCTAGGTGCATCAGGGTTTTGACACATTCCAAGAATTTAATCAATAGGAGATGCTGAGGAGATCTAATAGCCCATCAAGAAACTACACCCATGGAGATTTCTTCCACAAGGACATTTATATAGTGGTTGTCAGTACCACAGCGAAAATGGCTATTAACACTTGAGGTTTTGTCCATGTGGTTTACCCAATGAAGGGAATTTTCACTACGGTAAACCCTCTCTAACAAGGTGACTCACAAAGAGGACCACATGGGGACTTGGTTTAGATCTAAGGATCTAAGTTTTTGATACTACCCAAAAAGGGAGTAGAGCATAGTCCTCTACCCTCTTCACTTCACCCAAACATAGCAAACAAATTCATTGGCACACTACGATTGAAGCTATTTCACCAAGGTTTATGAGGTCATCAAATATGTTTATCAATCTCTCAGGAGAGAAAATCCATCGATCAAAAGCTGAGGACCAAACCTAGTGAGACCACGAAATAGCAACAATATCCTTCCCTACCTATAAGGGGTTCTCTTGTTGAGAAGAGTTTTGGTGGAAACCCACTCTCTCAAGAACACCACAAATAGTGTTCATAGGGCCTACTTACTATGTGAAACATTTATTACAAGAAAATGAATCTATGTTCTTTTAAGAGCCCCAAAATTGAAATGTGGTCTAGAAAAACAATAAATCACTCAAGCTAAACACATAAGAAATTAATTTTATGCCCAAAATCCAAGTTTTATAGAGATTGTAGAAACTCACCTCAAGTCCAAAGATCTTCAATCCAATGCTATGTTGCCTCAAAAATCAAAATCATGGAAATAAACACAACAAGCATTAATGTTAGAAAACAGCAAGCAAAACTAGCAAATCTAGAAATTTAGATCTCTATCATCAGAATATCACACAAGAAAACATAGAGCCACGCGAAGAAAACATAGAAACTCGAGTGAGAAAACATAGAAACTCACACGAGAAAACACAGAACTATGGGTGAAAACACAAAAAGTTTGCACAGAAAACATAGAACCGCATGTGAAAACATAGAAATTTTGCGCGAGAAAACACAGAATCACGTGTGAAAACACAAGATCTCGCGCAAAAACATAAAAATTTTGCACGAGAAACACAGAACCATGCATGAAAACATAGAAAGTTTGAGCGAGAAAACATAGAACCGCATGCGAAAACTTAGAAGCTCGCACAAGAATCTATATCAGAGATGTGCAAAAGTATGGATAGCGAACAAAAATTATTAGAAAAATAAAATAAAATACTATGAGGAAAGAAATGCAATATTCTACCCTACGGTGGGTGCCAAAAATGTGTCGCACTTCTATGAGTCATTATATTCAAAATCACTCAAGAATGAGGTCTCAAATGGTGACTCATAGCTCTCTATTCATGGAGTGCAAGGGTTTGTATTAGAGGCCCTCAGATTGACCTAGTTATGCCCATGCAATTACACCAAGAAATGAGAGATTCAAAGAGGAATAGAAAGAATGCTAGTCTCTATGATCATCAAGTTATTACATGCAAATGGAAATGGAAGCTATTCTATATGATAACAATGCATGAAAGTAAACTAATCTATGAAAGGAAATGCTTATGCAAGATTAATTTATGAAAAGAAATGCTTATGTAAGATTAATCTATGAAAGAAAATATGAATCTAATCTAATATGCAAGTGCAATATTAATCTAAATGGATTTTCATGGAAGCATGAGAGAAGAAGACAAGAAAAGAGAAGTTTCAATCTCCAAGCTCAAGTGCTCAAAGATCTTCTCCAAAATCGCTCTTCAAACCTGCAGCATAACAATACTTAAAATCTAGATGTGTCCTAACCCAAAAATGAGAAGGAGAGGGCTCCTTTTAAAGGAAAGCAGACGGTTAAGATTAAGAGGCAAAAAGAAATGAGCAACGATGGAGATTAAATCTTAGTTGATCCATGTGCTCAAAGATTCTTTAAGAGGCAAAAGATGAAAAAGGTCCACCACTTAAAAGTATGTGCATTCAAAGTGGAGAGAAAAATGGATTTTTATTTATTTTGTTTCCTTTTTCAACATAGAGAGGTATTTTAAGTGGGTATTTTATTAAAAGAGGAATTTTATTTTAAATAAGATGATTTAATTTAATTAAAAGGGAAGTTTTCTTTTAATTAAATGAGGCTTAGGATAAAATGATCAAACCTTAGAAAATATTGAAATAATTGAATTAATTACAATTTGATCAAGAAAATTTATTTAAATATTGCAAAGCATTGATTCAAGAAATTGATAAATTGGTTCCATTATTTGATAAATTGAAGAATGGGGCCCAAAGTCTAGTTGCCCATTTTAGGGTGCATACAGATATTATATACCATGATCCACCTCTGGTACCGGCGGTGGGTCCACCACAACAGCCACAAAATTAAATAAACATTCAATATCTTTGTAAATTCTAAATTTAGCATAGATAACAATAAATATAAGGGTGGTAGAATAAGTAAATTCTTATATGAAAACTAGCATAGAATATGCTTTAAAAAAATTGGAAATCAATCTTAAAAATACCTTGAGGTATAAATCTATGCAGATCAACAAACACATCTACCACAAAATTATAATAAACATTTAATATTTTTGTAAATTCTAAATCAAAATTGTCAATAAGTTATTAATTTAATCATTTATACTTTTTAATATCAACTATCTCAAGATACTTTTAAATAAATAAATTTTGACATTATATACCATGTGGGTTCTGTAGCTCTATTGCTTGTGGGTTCTGCCCATCTGCCACAAAATTTAAAAAACATTCAATATCTTTGTAAATTCTAAATTAAGGATAGAAGACAATAAATATAATGGTGGTAGAATAAGTAAATTCTTATTTGAAAACTAGCATAGAATATGCTATAGAAAAGTTGGAAATCAGTCTTAAAAATACCTTGAGGTATATAATTTTTTCACAAATTTTTGCCTTTCCTCATTAATATTTAATGGAATGTACCATATAAAAATGTGATAAGGAGGTTACATGGTACAGGTTTGAATAACAACGATGGCTGCAAATGGTGATCAAGGGAGGGAGGCCTGCACTATACTGGAGAGGTTTTTTTTTGTTTTTTTTTTTTTGGGGGGGGGGGATATGGATCTTAGTCGACTATATTTTTACAAGCTCAATAAGCCAATATCTTACAGGCATGGGAAAATGTAACACCCTTTTTATAGTTCTCTATTAATCCCAAAGGTAAATATAAAATTTTCCAGATTAAAAATTCTAAGAACTGCAATAGAAGGGAAAGAGGTAGTAAAAAGAGAAAATCACTTTGCAAGTACTGATATCTACAAATAATGTATGAAAATTTTCAAGGAACTCAAAGAGTGAAAATGAAAACAACAAATGACTATCTGAAATATATTATTGAAAATATAATGCAAAAAGATATAAGGGAAAATAATGAAAAGCAAATGAAAGCAGTTTGAGCAGCATTAGTAAGTTATTTGGCATTAATGTTTGCAAAATGTCAGTATAGTGACATGTAATAATGCGTAGAAAACCAAATTAATATGATCAAAATCAGCTATCTAAGTAGCAACTATATTATTTCCCAAATCATACTAAAAGTACAGTGGGTCAATACTGTGTAGAAAACCATTTGAATCTTATCAAACTCAAAATTTAAATAGTATTCGTAAGTTAATTGACAGATAACAGTGCTTGACGAGAAAAGAATGAAAGAGGAAAAGATTAAAGCACTAAACAAAAGTAAAGTTCTCTACAGAAAGGTCAAGAATCCTTGGGAACATTGCATCAAATTTAAGAAAAGCACAAGAACTCTCCAAGATAATCAAGAAAGCTTGAAAAGAGTCGTGATGCCTTGAATATAGGTGATTAGTCCTTAAGAGAACAATAGTACCTTTTCAACAATAGTCTTAAATTCTTAAAAGCAATGACAAATCCTTGTAAACAATGCTAGAATGCTAAGAAATGTGCGAAAATAGTAAGGAAAATGTGAATGCACCAGGTCTTGTGATATTTTGCTCAAACCCTACCTCTTTTCTATTAAAAAATGAGCTTTCTTTCACAATGGAATCTAGCTTACTTCATTTCACAAACTGCTGCTTTCAATGAATCCCTCCTTTTCTCACCAATATTTCTATTATTTACCATGAGATCTCTTCTTCTCCAAAAGAAATCTATTGCCCTACACTCAACTTTTGCTTCTCTACAACTAGATTCCATTTGTATTTGCTGCTACACATCAAAATCTGATCCTTCCTCTAGGATCTCAGTGCTTTATGAATGTGTAGCCATAAAGAAAAAATTTATTTGCAAATCAAAATCTCTAGCCGCCATGAACAAACCATGCATCTGAGATTAGCTCTTTACTTGTGATTTTCTCCCTTAGCTACAGGCTAGGGTTTTCCTTCATTTGAAAACTTTTTCCATTAAAAAAAAACCAAAAAAAAAGAATCAAAGTTTCCCTTAAAGCTCAATAGAAACATGGAAACTTTTTGAACTTTTAAACATATTCACATTTTAAGAGCTTTTTTACAAGATAAATGAAGTGTAATGAAGACTTCTATTTTTTTTTTTTTAACTTAGAAATAAGAGGAACTCTTAGAACTTTCAATGAATCTTTGAAAGACACCTAGGCATTTTTTGACTTTTAAATAGAATGTGATTTTGACAAATATAGGGGCCTAGTGTTGAAATATTTAACCTGGAGGGGAAATTATTTAACTAGTAACATTTATTGGAAAACTAGCACAGAATATGCTATAGACAAATTAGAAATCAATCTTAAAAATACCTTCAAATATATAATATTTTCACAAATTTATGCCTTTCCTAATTAATATTTAACGAAATGTACCATATAAAAATGTGACAAGGAGGTTACAAAGTACAAGTTTGGATAACAATAATGGCTGCAAATTGTGATCAAGGGAGGCCTGCACTATAGTGGAAAGGTTTTTTGGGGGGTCTTAGTCGACTAGATTTTTACAAGCTCAATAAGTCAATATTTTACAGGCATGGGAAAACATAACACCCTTTCCATAGCTCTCTATTAAACCCAAACGTAAATAGCACAAATCCCAGAAGTATTCTATTTAAATTTTCTAGATTAAAAAATTCTAAGAACTGCGATAGATGGGAAAGAGGTAGTAAAAGGGAAAATCACCTTGCAAGTACTGATATCTACAAATAATGTAAGAAATTTCTCAAGAAACTCAAAGAACAAATAGGAAAACAACAAATGACTCTGAAATAAATTAATGAAACTATAATGCAAACAGACATAAGGGAAAATAATGAAAGGAAAATGAAAGCAGTTTGAGTAGCATTAATAAGTTATTTGGCGGATGTCTGAAAAACTTCAATATAGCGAGACAATGATGTGTAGAAAACCAAATTAATATGATCAAAATCAGCAATCTAAGCAACAACTAAGTCATTTACCAGATAATACTAAAAGTACAATGGGTCAATACTGTGTAGAAAACCTTTTGAATATTATCAAACTTAGAATTTAAGCAGCATTGGTAAGTTAAAATTGATAGATAATGTTCCAAAAACTCAAGTAAAGTGAGACATCAATGCTTATTAACCAGATGAATAGTATTAGAAATAGAACCTTGTTAGGTAGAAGCTTATTTAATAAAAGCTTGTCAAGTAGAGAGGAAATGACTCGATTAGAAATGGTATGCCACATGTGATACAATCTACTCCAATGAATTAATCTATCACACAGTTTGACTTAACCAGTCATTCAATTCCCAATTTTTGGATTTGGCTTGGTAGAATAGCATTTACAACGAGTTGTGACCTTGTTTTCCTCCAAGACATTCTATATGTGAAAGGCATAACGGTTCTTATTCCTTGAACAATATGTTAGTCCTAAGATCAGATTACTAAGAGGTGGGGTGAATTAGTAATCAAATAATTATGCAACTTTTTAATCTCTTAAACTATTATAGCATTCACAAAATTGACTTAAAAGCAGCAAATAAAAATGTCAAACACATAAGCACATCTAGAAAGCAATGGAACACTTGACATGGAGATTTTTCAAGTGGAAACCCAATTTGAGAAAAACCACGGTGGGAATTAGCACCCACTAAATGATGTACTCTTCTAAAGTACGTCGTGTGAAGAGCTTAACCCTATTAGGAATTTACAATAGCACTATTAGGTACTACCCAGTTAAGAGATTTACCTCTAGCCTTGTTAGGAGTAGCCTTATTAGAGGACTTTAGTCACAAGCTAATGTGCCACCTTGTTAAAGGATTTACAATATGGACCAGTTAGGATCCACTCGGTTAAGGGATTTTGACTGCTGCAACTATTAGGGAACAATAGAAAGAATGATTTATAGAATAGCAGTACCTTTTCTTGTTCAGATCCACCTAAGCACACATCTCTTCTCAACACACTTAATTCTACCTTAGCTTAATCACAACTTTCTCTTTTCGACTGTACTAGCCCAACACATAATCAACACTCGAAACTTTTGACTTTATCCATTATATATTGAACTTTTAAGTCTACCACCTTAATGACTTTATCCATTATATATTGAACTTTTAAGTCTACCACCTTAATCAATCCCTAAATCTAAAATAGATTTGAATTTGAAATACCCCGCTCAGATCCAACATGCCACAAAACAAAATTCAATGTAAAAAACAAGTTTCCAAGACCACATTAGCCAATACAATGATTTATATAGAATTCTGTGTCAAGGGGTCAAATGCATGCTTCCTCTAGAATCTTCTCCACATGCTAGCATCAAACAATGTGATGCCAAATCATCAACTCCAATCATGAAAACACATCACCATATTGAGACTGACTCAACCGATTCCACCAGAACCTCAACACCAACCACCAATCAAAGATTTATCAACTATCACTCAAGAACGTGCAAACACTTTAACCTATTAACAACTTTGTCTCTGCTCACCGATCACCTATCTTTCACACTGGTCACTCAAATAAGTTGCGGTCGCAACTATACATTTGAACACTATCAACCACCATATCCTATGACCACACCACAAGACACAATAAAGATTTAACAAACCAATCAAATCACCTATCTTCTGTCACTAACTGTTCTAGCAGTTGCACTATCAACCTTCATCTGATCATAACTTGCTTATCGGTCTACACCAATAGTAACAGTCATACATTTGACATTCAAAGACATCCCAAAGTCTCTGATGAGGATTGATACAACTAAAACTCATTGCAACACCTTCATGATCATACTTATACTTAGCAACACCTTGATCATCATACTTATACTTAGCAACATACTAGGAACACTAGGTCAATACTTGACATCATTGACAACACAATAACTGATCATCATGCAATCAAATTTGTATCATGACAACTCCAGAAATCACTTACCATCACTACATTAGTTATGCCAACACAATAAAAGGTCCCTTGAACAATGGAGGACCCCTATCCCCCTACCACTTATCTATTTGGAACCTTTCGACTAAGAAAGAAGCAAATAACACCAAAGATGGGAAGCCCCCTACAGTTCCACCAAAACCAGTAAGTAAACTATTACCCCCTATTGCCATAAATTTATATCTCCAAATACCACTAGTTATACTAATACAAATTACCTAATTTGTGAAAGGAGGGGGCCCCGGACAATGATTTTGAAAAAAAACTTAGGCCATAAGTCATTCCCGCGAGTGAAATTGGTGTTACATTTGATGATATTGGTTCACTGGAAAATGTTAAGGAATCATTGCAAGAACTTGTAGTGCTTCCTTTGCAACGTACAAACTTGTTTAAGGGGGTCTTCTGAAGGTAAAGTCCATGAATTTGTATCGAGAGTAAATATCACTTGACATTTTGACATGAATAGTCCAAGTGATCTGCAATGTATATTATTTAACAGTAGCCATTTGTTTTTATATCATATGTAGCCATGCAGAGGCATTTACTTTTTGGACTGCCTCGGACTGGGAAAATAATTTTGGCAAAGGCCCTTGCCACTGAGGCCAATGCTAGTTTCAGTAATTATATGCTTTGCATAGTAATTGCCTTTTCTCACTGCCCTGTTCAAACATTATATATTGGATGCAATGTCTCTAATGTGATATCCTATTACAGGAAAAACTCTTTTTCACCAAATATGCTTCAACCTATGTATCCAATGGTCGGTGTTATTGTCTATTTTGTAGAGGTATGTAAATCCAACATCTATACTACCTTATACATTTTATCTACTACTATTGCTGAGTTCATACATCTTAGAAATGTTAATATATGGTAAACTAGAATGGGTCTTACGGTCATGCTCCTCATACCAGAAATCAATAACATCATGAGCCTTATAAAGTGATATATAGGAAAGCTATAGGTAAGCATAGTTGACTACTAGTTCAAGAGAAAATGCACATGCAAGCCTCATGTGGAAGGTATTTGGCAAATGAAACTTATTTATATATTTATGTGTATAGTTATATGATGTTCAATCAGCAGTTTCACTTTCTGCATTTCCTGTCTATGTGCTACTACATTGACTGAAAGCCTTATGTGGAAAGTCTTTCGAAACTTATTTACATATTTATATGTATGGTTATATGATGTTCAATCAGCAGTTACACTTTCTTTAGTCTTTCCTATGGGAAAGGAAACTTAAAGGATACTATTGGTTTTGTACTTGGTGAAAATACACATGCTGAGCATTTATTCTTGCTTGTCATTACACATATAAACCTCAAGATTTCCATTGAAGACCCAAAGAGTTTAAATTACTATTCCACAGAGTGAAAATGCCTATTTACAACCAAGGAGATCATGGAAGAAGTTTCTTAGACTAGAAGTAGGCTCAATTTACTTCTTTTTCTTCATTTTCCTTTTTAATAAATGCTTGTGGTTTCTATATAAACTAGGTCTAAACTGTTTGTTTTAGGATAGTTTGCAATCATGCCAAAAAAAAACTTGAGGAAACCTTTTAGTTTTTAATTTATATGTGGAGAGGTATCACAATTCCCAACTTAAGAGATGATTGTTCAACATATAGCTAGCATCTGCTCCCACCTCAAGGTGACATAAGAACTGATTGAAAGTCGAGTTTAAAAGAACACAAAATATCATCAGTCACGCTTCCAGGGATCATACTTCATGTTAACAATTACTTTTCAGAGAAAGCACCACTAAAAAGATCCTCAACCTGACCCATGGATAAAATAAATACTTAAAAGTTAAAACGAAAGACATGAACATGTGCATATAGAATAATTTTTTTGGTATCTTCTTTGGACATCATTGTATACGCTGGGTTTCACTAAAAGTAACCTCTTTTTGTGAGTCTGTATTACATAGCAAGTTTAATAGTCTTCTCCAAAGATGTATAAATAACCTCTCTAAAAATAATTAATGAGTAGAGAAAAGTGATCATTTCCCAAATCACACAAACAATGAAGTGTGTAGTAGACCAAAATTCACATTCCACTAAGATCAAAGGAAAAATTCCCATATATCCAGGTCATTTGCCACCCCCTACTTGGATGATATAGTGGTTTTCAGTATGACAAGAAAAAAGCATACTGACATGTCCAATTCATATTACAAACATTTGAGAGAAGTGCAAAATATTTATTATCAAGTGTGCCTTTATTGTGGTTTGGTGATCTAGCTTGGCTATAAAATGAGAAAATTAAGGATCAATGTGAATTTTCCTAAACTAGAATCTATTTTCAACTGGCTTAATGTGACATGTCTACAAGGGTCAAGAACTTAACTCTTCAAGGAACAAACTGGCTCTCCTAAAGCAGAAGATTTCTAAAAGCTTGCCATACCACAATCTAGTAGTAGAATAACTTTTGAAATCAAGAATAAATCCCTTCAAGCTTGCATTGGAAATGGCCATCTTTCAACAAGGCAAACATAATTACCATTATGAGATTTTCTTTAACAAGATACAATAAAATTGGACATAAAGCATCCAAAGGACCAAATGTGTAGTGAATGATTTGAAAAACAACTAACTTGGCAAAAAGATCATCATAACAATATTTTCTGAGTTAAATTAAGCTACAACATTGTTATCACTTCAGCAAATTACCTATAATTATATGTAGGTGTTGATAACACATTAAACATCTTCCTTTCTATAGTTACCTCCAACACATTATGACATGTCAAACCACAAGAATTTAGAAGCCCGCGTCATCATTTAAGCTTTTCTATCATGTGTGGAATGTTTTCAATGACTAAGATCCTGTAGACACCGGTTTAGTTTTATTTTACTATTAATTTTTAAGAAGACAGCAAGGATTAGTTGAACAAAGAAGAAAATTAGCATTCCCAAGAAAGATTCAAGTTTTTAAATCAATCTAGTATCAAACAGAATAAATTCACTCCATCACTCTATTGTGTGGAAGAAAACTCTAAGCGACTTACAAGGAGTAGACTAGCTAATACATAGCTACGAAATATATGTCATTACTTGCCAGTTTTGTAAACTTTTGGGGTGGATGTCAACCATCCAAAGAGGAAATGATTATTGGATAGTGATCAGCATAAGGTTCAAAAAGATGAGAATCTTGACATGCCATGAGAAACAATCATGGGAGAATGAGCACCCAAGTTATCTTTCAACCATATATGGTTACATTGATTAATAGAGGACATTTGTTCCTCTTCTAATTTTCAGACTTTAGGAGCTAAAATGGCATGCAAACCCAATTGAGTAACCCAGATGAGCTTAATTATGACAAGCAAACTACTTCATGTTGAATGTAGTAAACAAAATGCCCAAAACATGAGAAATAGAATACTCTAAGGGAGCATGGGCAAAATATTTCTTTAAATTCCATTTGTCTTCATTATGTATAAACACGGTTGTGTCACTTGGCTTCCTACTCGGAAGTTTACTTTGAATAACAATAGGATTACAACACCAAGAAAGGACTAGCAAGAGGACTACAAATTATGCTTGCTACTCAAACAAATAGTACCCAATCAAGCTTTTATGAGTGCATACTATTCAAAAACAACATGTTGAGAAACTAATCTACTCAAAGTAATTGTCAACACATTGATAGTCTTAATCAATGCAAGAGATAGGATGTTATGCCAGTCAACACCTTTAACATTTAAATTGCCAATGGGAAAATCTATTTTCCTATTCAAAGCTACCATAACTGTTATCTATGATTCCGCAATTTTGAATATACAAAAATGACTGAATGTTGTTGTCTGAACTAGTTTTTCGATGTTGATTATAAAACTTTGAGGATACTCTAATTGATTTCAATTGAAAAGAATTCATAGTTTAAAAGGAATAGAACAGATTGAAATTGAGATGAGAATGTGAGCAATACGGTATACCTAAAAATCAATCCTCAATGGGAAAGTATTATGATAACACAATGAGCATCGATTCAACTTGACTAGTTTCCAAAGGCTTGAACTATGATAGCGTTCCAAGGAACTGGCTGGAAGGGCCTGATAAGCTTTTCCATTTGTGGGTTTTCGGGAAAACTTAGAAAAATCAACTGAAAACCCCATAGAAGAATAAGTTGTCTTGGTCTTCAACAGATTTTCTATGTAAATGAAATTATGTTTGATCACTGATCCTTTTTCAGAGTCTTCACTCTTTGAAGAAAAAGTCCTAGGCATTGACCTATGAGAATGGGATATCAAACTGTTGGGAACAAAATATGTTAAGAAGAAACTACTTACTATCTTCTCCAAATTTCTTAGTTGACCCACCTCTATAGCTTCCTCTTGTCTTCTTCTTTGATTCCTTTTTTGTACTTCTTTCCTTTGATTTCTCTATTTCTTTATTTGCTCATTCATTGCATTTATTCAACATGGCATCCTTCTGCTCCACCAGATCACTCAGTAACAATTCATAGCTTGACTCATGGATTTGTTCAAACATTTTAATGAGCTCCTACATCCCTTTGGAAATTTCCTCTTCCCTTGCAGACATGAGAAATATGTGGGGTAAGGACATGGGATAGGAAGTTGAACCAGGATGCCACAGGTGAGAAGATCTAGATTCCTACTCATCTTGTTCCTGTCCATTAGCCTTCATTCTCACCCATGAAAATATCAGACTTGACAAACTTGTTTCGTTACTATCCATCACATCAACTTAGTTTATTCTCATTTGGGTTCTCTTAAACATCAAAAGTATTTTGGGAAATCCTTAAAATCTCCAATTTCAGTTTTGTGTGATTCCCAAACATCAAAACACACTTTTCGGTTCTTCGTAGATTCTACCTTTCTTCTACACTGCATGGGTTTCTTGAATGCACCCATCTTTCAAATTCCATGGGTACAATCAGATCGACCCACCTAGACCATATGACTACCCAGAACCACTAAAATTACAAAGTAGTACTACTAATTGTTTTCCCTTTTCCATGTAACTCCATCACCATCCACCTAAACTTAGTTTTTCCCTTCTAGCTTTCCATTTAATTGAATTGCTACAACAATACACTCAAGTTTTAGGTCATTCTTACCCTAGATCTAAGATAAAAATATTTAAAAACCTATTTACAAAAATCAATACAAGCACCGAAATCCACTTACGAAACGCGCACTATTGACCCTAGTCTCCATAGTTCTCACGCACTAGGCCTTACATAAAATTTTCTTTAATGGCCATAAAAGGCTACAAGGTGAATTACACTTTAAGGCTGAAAGAAGGTCATGAATTTCTTTAAGGTAAAAAATTTGTGATGGCCTTAAAAGGCTGCAAGGTGAAGTGCACTTAGATGTGCTTGAACTTAACAAGGTCCTTGAGGCAGAACTCAATATTTTCCAAGAGTTTACCACTCTACAGAATAGTGCACTGCATATTGCAGTTTCTTTTGGTAATTTGCTATTTTTTGAAAGGCTATCATGTGTTTGAAATAACAATGAGAAGCTTAAGATACAAGTAATCATGTGTTTGCTATTTTTTAATCATTGTTGCCTTAATAAGGTGCGTGAATAGCTTAAGATAGTAAACAAAAGTACATGACAACATACATTATGAGACAAGTCAATACCAAGTGCTATTGACTTACAATATTCCATCAATCCTTGCAGTCTAATTAGAACTTGCACCTATGGAGGTTCAAAGGAAAAGTTCATAGGATATTTTAGGGTCCGTTTGGGTGCTTGAATTAGATTGGATAATCCAAAATTAGATTTTCGGATAATGTCAATTTTATGTTTGAGTCCAACCAAAAAATTGGAATTGGAATTTCCAAATTCTAATTTTTCCCCCAAAATAGACATTTCATCTTCCACTCAAATAGGTGGAATTGGAATTTCGAATTCCAATTCCAATTTTTATAAAACCAAATTTAATATTTTGTGGGATCTGTGACTATGAGAATGTATATTATATTGCTATAAGAATGTATATATATATACATGTGTGTATATATACATGTATACATACATGTGTATGTGTATATGTGTGTATATATATACACATGTATGTGTATATATACACGTGTGTATATATAAACACACGTGTGTATATGTATATGTGATAGTTAATATATTACTATTATTATATTTTATTCTAATTTAAATAATAAATTTTATATTATATTATTAAGTTATTTAATTTTATTATAATTATAATTTAACAGGTCATGATGTCATTCTAAATACTTATTGACAAACTATAACAGGGGGGTTCTGGTATAGCAAGGGATACAACATATGAGAATGTGGCTTAGTGTCTTCTTGTTCTTGCAGGAATCAGGTATATGTAAATCTTTAATTAAACTCAGTTTTGGCTTTCAAAGTAACTAATATCTGAATCAAAGTAACATATATTTGGTGCGACGGTCAAGGGCGCCAACCTCTTGTAATTCCCTATAGACCGTCCCTGGTCTTGCCATGATTAAACTGTCTTTTACTTGGAAACTGTCTTTAGTTCACAGAGAATGAATTATTACAATCAGCAACAGGCCTGCACAAGGTAAACAAACATAGTTTTAAATTAAAAAGTAATCTTATCTAATTAAAAAGAAATACATCTCTATTTCAACGTTCGTGGAAGTTTTCTTGGGAGTTTTCTTGGGAGTGTTCTTTGAAATAAAGAATGCCTGCGTAGCTTGCTAATCAGCTAATCACTTTTAGATTTTCTAGATCATTGAATAAATCAAGGATGGATTATAAGAGATTCGTTAATACCCTACAGCATACAATTACAATGACAAGCGAATTCCCATAATAAAGAATACTGAATGCACAATCTTGATATTCATCTTGTTTTCTTTCTTCAAACGTGCCCACTTGAAGTTTAACCATTTGTAGAATATTTCCTTGGAGAGATGTTCATGAAGAACTACATTAACAATTCTTTATGTTCATGAAGAACTACATTAACAATTCTTTTCACCGAAAAGGGAAAAAGAATACAAGAGTTTATGAAGAAATATGAAAGAAAATTTGAAAAAGAATACAAGAGTTTATGAAGAAACGTAAAAGACAATTTGCAGAGCAGAGAAATGTTACCATTAGTACTATTATCCATCTCAGTAGTCAGTCTTGAACAGATTTGAAAGCTGAATAACTTTTCTCTTCTCCAGATTTGAACGTGACAGAAATGATCGTTCTTTCTAAGAAACCTCGATATTTATAGTGACAATCTGGTCCTATGAAGATACCAAGAATGATTTGCAACCACCTTAATATATAGATTTTTTTATTTATAATTATTAATAAATACCATCAAATGTGTTCTGATATTCTGATTTTTTATTAATTAATAAATATCATCAGATGTACATTCTCATGTTTGAATAGGCATATGCTCAATGTTTAAATTATCATATTTAATATTTAGGTTATGTTATGATATATTTTTACTCATCTTAATATAATTATTATATTAATTTTATTTTTCATGAAATTTCTTGGCACAAATGGATCTTGTAGCTATAAATTTGTTCTTTCAAATTATTGTTTTTATTTTGCAAGTGAAAAATATTTTTTAAATAAGTTTAAATCTGAGAAAAATATTTCAAGTTAATGATTATTATTTTATAGAAGAATGGACTAACAAATTTAAAATTTATGGATATAAGAAAGAAAACAAATCAGTATATTAAAATATATATTATTGTATTTATTTTATTTTTCTCTTTGAACTAAATTGATGACAAAAAATTAAATTTAATAATATTTCTCTTAAAAATGATACATTAAATTAATTTCTTTTAATATTTATTTTAAGAAGATATATTAAATTAATTTCTTTTAATATTTACTCTTCTAACAGATTTTGTATTTTATTTTTTAGAATATTCTTTGCCTCTTAATCAAAGAGATTTCAACGTATAAAAATCATTATAAAATTTTTTTATATTTGAGAAATAATTTTAAATAAATAATTATTATGAAGTTTAGATAAACAAATTAAACATTATTTCTAAACAAAAATCTATTTAATAAAATAATATAATTATATTTTTTTATATAATTATTCTTAATTTTTTTATTTTTTAAAATGTACTAATATAATTTAGTTTAGTTAGTGAGCGTCTATTTTAGTTGTATGATATAATTTACTATTGAAAACATGTTGTAAAAGTTTATCTATGATTATTTTCTTATAATTTAATCTATATTTTTTTAGAAATAAAATAAGTTAAAACACTATCTAAGAGAAAGTGTGTATATCATTTTTCTTTTTGCTACATTATAATAGTTGGAATGATTAGTTTTATTAATTAATTTAATTTTTAGTTTCTTGTATTCATTATATTAAGTTATTTTAATCATATTGTATTTCTTTCTAGTTTTTATTAAACATTATTTAAGTATCATTCCTAAAAAATTCATTAAATATAAGCAAAGGAACTTTTATCTTATATTCTATAAAATAAGAATTGTGTTTTATCATAGAAATTACTACTTTTTAATTATATATATATATATATATAAACTTTTCTTAAAAAACAACAAAAAAATTATCACTTTCTAAATATTTAAATCAAGAGAAACTTTATTCTTATTTATTTCTTTTAATATTTTAAATGAAAGAAAGGACTCTATTATTAGTACTTAAGCGCTAATTAGTTAGTAACGGTATCTCACACTCTTTATAGCTGTTATATTTTTACTAATTTCTCATTAGGCATGTTGTGGTAAGCATTATGTTATATTATTCAAAAATATTATTTTTTTAAAAGTTAATTATAATTGTTTTTTAATTTATTTTTATTTAATAATTAAAATAGATATTTTTAATTATATGTTTTCTAAATATGAATTATTTCTTGTATTTTGGTAAATGAAATAATATATTTTAAAATTTTATAATGATTGAATTGTTATATAATTATATTTTGTATAATAATATATTAGAAAAAAAATTATTAATAATATGTTCATTTAGTACATTTTATATATTATCTAGTTAAGATTATACAAATACTATATATAATTTTTATGAAATCTTACTTATTTATAATATATTACTATTACGATAACAATTTCCCTTGATCAATTGTATGTGAAAACAAATATATGAATGACCATTTATAATTTTTATATTTCACAATTTTTAAAATCTAATTTTCTATTGACACACATGTTGCATGCACAAAAGTGTGCATGCAACCCACTAGAATGAAACAAAAGTAGTCTGAAACAAGTGTGACTAGTGGCCAAGTACTTGCCTTTAATTTTGTAATTAATTATAATTATAATTTATCATTAATTTTTTCTTAAAATAAAATAATAATCATAATTTATTTTTATATGTTGAATGCTTAATAATGAAATATATATGATGTATAATATTAAGATTTTATAATAGTTATATTTAAATAATAATATTATTAATAAGTGTAATATGTAATATTAAATAATTTATAATAAAATTAGCATTTTAGTGTCATTTAGTTTTAAAAAATTTATTATCTACTTGTTAGAGAAATTTTATTTTATTTTATTTTTCAATTAATTAAAAAAATCATAATTTTTTTCAAAATTTTATTTCAATAGTCATAATTGTAGAAATGAAAAATATAATTATTAAATTTAAATTTGTAAAATTTTATAATCTATAATAAAAATATATATATAATAATTTATATTAAAATAAATATTTATTATTAAAAATTCTATTTTAATATTATTGGTTTGGTGGAGCCATGTAGGTAGGTTTAACATTTTAATTTTTCTAGAAATAATTTATTATTATAAAATAAAATATTTATTTACTCTGTTTAATTTAAATTATAATTTTTTATAAAGGAAAATATATCCCACATTTGTTTACCTAAATATTTATTAATGCATAATTAACACATAATATTGGTCTTAAACCTTTGGACTCTTTTTGGGCTGGAATTGTGGAGAGATTTAATAGGAAGTCGGCTGGTTGGAAAGGATTCATCCTGAGTCAAGCTAGCAAACTTCAGCTCTTAAAGGCTTCTTTGCAAAGCCTACTTGTCTATGCTCTCAGTCTTTTTAAGATTCTTGGCAAATATGCAGATATCATTGAAAAAATCTAGAGAAATTTTTTGTGGTCAGGAGTGGAAGAAAAAAAGAGATTAGCTTTAGTGGCTTGGGACAGGGTCTGCACTCCTAAGAAGTGGGGGGGGTTCGGAATTCACCCTCTTAGAGTCACAAACATGGCGCTGCTGGCCAAACAGATTTGGAGAATTTTGGGGGAAAAAAGAGAATGGAATGATATCATCCATAGAAAATATCTCTTTTCATTCTCCCATATATCAGAATTTTGGAAAACTGATTTGAAAGTGTAAGGTTCTTTCATTTGGAACAATATTTAGAATGCTAAGGATGTGGCTTTTAAAGGGGCCAAGTGGTTTTTAGGAAATGGTAGAAAAATTTGATTTTGGGAGGATTGTTGGATTAGAGACTATCCCCTAAGATCTATCATGGCTTTTTAACCCTTCATCAACCAGTGTATTCAGAGATATGGAGTTATGGTCAGGGACTACTAGAGGAATGGTTCATGGACTGATCTCTCCCCTATTAATGAAATTTTAAAACCTCTTATGTTGGATCTTATGATTTGGAAGGTTAAGAATTCTAGAGAAGACAAGCTCCTTTGGGGATCCTTCCTTCTGGAATCTTCACGGTCGATTCCTGTTCCGAGCTTTTATTGAATCAATTGAATCCTCTCCCCTTCTGGGCTCAAGTGTGGGACAAATCTTTAATTCCTAAAATTAACATCTTTTTCTGGTTGGTTTTGCAGAATAAAATCCTCACTATTGACAATCTCCAGAAACGGGGAATGATGTTGAGCAATGGATGCTTCTTATGTAAAAAGGCAGAGGAAATGGTTTTTCATCTTGCCATTGATTGTAGTTATGCTTGGGAGGTTTGGAACCTATTATTACAATGCTGGGAGATTAAATGGTTTTTTCCCAATAACATGGAAAGTTTATGTAATTAGTGAAGAAAAGTTGAGACCCCCATTGATCAACATCTATGGAATATCATTCCACCCCATGTTATGTGGAGATTATGGAGGGAATGCAATGATAGAGTCTTTAGGAATATTGATCTTCCACCTAAGGTGATAGCTGAGAAGATAAAAAGAAGCATCAAGGAAAACTTAAAAATGTCATCTAGAAGGACACTGGATTTCAATGCTAGTGACATGGGTGTGGGGATAACAAATAAAAACCCCAATCCTAGGGAGAATGCCATTTGGCTTTCTCCTCCGCTTGGATGGATTAAAATAAATTTCGACGGTGCTGCTAAGGGCAACCCGAGCCCAGCTAGCTGTGGGAGGCTCATCCATGATGACATGGCTAATTGTTTGGCTATGGTGGCGATGCCTATTGGGGTGCAAAACAACCATGTGGTGGAGGCTATGGCCCTTCTTCAGACGCTCAAAATCGTCAAGTAAAATATGGTCTAGAATGTTTGGATTGAGGGTGACTCTTTGAATATTTTAAAATGCATCAGTGATAAGACTAAGCCATCATGGACAATTAAGGAGATTATCGAGGAGGCTAGGGTAATTATTAATTCATTTAAACAAGTCATAATATCTCATGTCTATCAGGAAGCGAATTGTACCACTGATGAGCGGGCCAATTTTGCAGTTAAAGCCAAGGACATCGTGATTTGGCACGATTATGAAAATCTAACTGTCGATATGAAATCCAAGTTGGCCTTTGATAGGTCCCAAAGCAAAAGGGTGGATTGGGCGTATCTTGAGAAGTTATGATGATTAGACATATTTTTAAAAAATAGAGGAAAATGACTATGGAAAGTGGTGTCTTTCCCAAGAGTATTAACTGCAAACATGAGTTAACCCCTGTTAACTTCAAAGTTTCCTATTATTGTAACATCTGGTATTTCCCTACAATTACTACCATCTTTGTTAGCTATGAAACCATGGGAGGTGGGCTAAATGACAAAGAGCTGAAGGACTATGCTAAATGGAAAAAGATGTTAGAAGCTTGGGATATTCTCACTAAGGGGGGTCTTACTATCTACATGGAAAGATTGCATGGGGTGAAAGATAATGCTACCAAATTATTTGTTGATTCCTAGAAAGATGGGGCTGTCACTATAGAGAGCATCACTATGAACATCATAGAGGATTTTATTGCTGAGGTGTCCTGGCTTAGCACGAAGGGCATCAAATTTTACCGTGATAGCAAGGTTTTGCGAAAGGCCATCCGATGCTTTCCCAAGAGTAAGGAGGAGAAAAAAAGCCTAGTTAAAGAGTTTGGAGGATGCTATGATGTGGCTTCATTCAAAGAAATTTGGGCGACGGTTATGATGGCAATTATGGAGTATGTCACCCTGGATGGTAGGTTCAAATGGGCTCATTCCTACCACTTTGTTTTTCTTTGTCATTTTCAGCATAAAATTAGGGTGTCCTTGCCTTTCTATATTCTTCAGTCCCTCCATTTAAGCATTTCCCAACATAAGAAGAAGGAGAAGAAACTCATTCTTCATGAAGGGTTGATTCTCTTAATTATTGAATACATAAAGAAGAAGGCCAGTATGAGCCCTATCATTACCCCGTCTATATCTGATTCAGATAAAAAAATAATTAGGGATGTGGTTGTTAAAGAGGAGAGTCCCATTAGTAAAATATTAAGGAAGGACAAGGAGGTCGCTATGGATACGGAGACCTCAGCTAATAGTGTGGAAGGCTATGATGATACGGTCAATTCTATTGAGGAACACAATTACTCTTCCTCCTCGGTCTTGAATTCGGCTTCGAAGGAGAATGATGATACTGATGAATATGTTATGGGTACTATGGACAAGGGTAAAACCTCTGGTATCAAGAGTAACAAAGAGGATAAAAAGAATGAGGAGGATGTGGGTGGTCAGAAGGTGCCGATTTTGGTTGATTATGATAGCTCTGAAGACCACGATGCGCCCATATGCCCAAAACTTGAAGTGGTTAATGATGCTAGGTTCAATACTCAGAAGGATGCGATTGAGGTGGAGAATACTCCTCCTGCCATGGAGATGACTTTACCAGGGATGGAGAAAGACAATGCTCCTGGAAGTTCTCGGAACATTCCTTTCATCAAAACGGTGGACATGCAGGAAAGGAATGTTCAATTACTGAGGGAAGACATGGATGATAAGATCAATCCCCCCTTTGGAGTTCTCCAAACAGCCAAAGCTGCTTCATTTATTCTTTTCATTTAATGAAATGGGTGTTCCAAGAGATCAAGAATTTAAACCTTAAGCATCGCTCCATATCCTCTAAGGTGGATTCTCTGCAGAATAAGCTAGAGTCTAGCCTGAAAACTATGGTGGACAAGGTTACCGATGAGGAGGATTAAAAAATGCAACAAATTCAAGCTAGAATGGAAACAATGGAGAATGCTATGAAAAAACATATGCAAGACTACAAAAAATTAATGGGTTTGGCCATGGATTGTTTTATGACCATTAAGGTTGAGCTGGATGTTGGCTCCCCCACTATAAAACCAGAGGAAGTCACTGAAGACCTGGAAGAGGAAGGCCCTGGAAAATGCACTAGATCGGCGAGAACAAAGAAAATTCAAGAAAGGATCTAGGATCTCTCGGAGTTCAACACAGCGATAAAGAAGATATCTGAAGTGAAGCAAGAAGCTAATGAGGCTTGCAAGGAGTTTGTCTAGGGCTCTGGTTCCTAGTACTGGTTGTTTGTTTTATTTTTATTGGTCTTTGGCTTTTGGTTCTTTTTTTCTGGTTGTTCTGCTGGTTATGGTTTTAGCGGACTGGTCCCCAGTCCTATCTCTTTTTAGTGTGCTTTAACGTCAAACTTTTATTCTAGCTTGTAAGGGGTTTCGAGTCCCCGTTAAAACCTCTATTTTCCTACAATAAAAAACACATAATAAATTTTCAAATATTTAAAAAACAAATATAAATGAGAATAAATATATATTATATTATATCATATATTTACAATATTTTTATTTACATTAGAAAAAGTGAGTTATATACTAAAATAAACTTATGTAATATAATTTAAAATTTTTAATATACAATTAATATAAAAAAGAAAAATATTAATGAAAATCCTAATTAAAGATAAAAACAAAATTTATTTCTAAGCCCCAAAAACTATGCAATATGGAAGGACAATAAATAACAAACATGGTAAATTTTAATTAGTTCACTCGTGTAATAAGACTTTAAATACTTTCATCCAATGAGATGATCAAAAATTAATTTCTAAATATTATAAAGTTAAATAATTTGCATCTATATTTTACAAATGAAAAAACTTAAAATGAAATATAAAATAGAATTTATTTTCATTGGTATAGAAAAGTTTATTTAATCACTAATTAAGATCAAAAACTCAAAAAATGATACAATAGTACTAATAAGAAAATTGAAACAATTTTAAAATAACTTAATTTAAATCAAAGCTTTATTTAAACTAACTGTTTACACTTGCATATCAATCCATTATTTTAACAAATGCAATCATTATTTAAACTTTGACTAAACACGCAAAATAACCCAGATCATACTACGTGTCCATCTCAAACTTATTCTTTAAGCCTAAGTACGTTTAACCTAGACACACAAGTCACAAGCAAACCCAGATCCTTTGAACCTTGAAACTAGCTAATTCCTTACGCTTACAGATTTCATTAAGCTTGACCAAGCGCACACGTAATTTCAGACAAGAGATTCGCTATCGCTATCACTTTCTTCTTGCTGGTTCATCAATGGTGTAATTGGTGCTGGCTGAGCCTCCATCCTACCTTCAAGTATGAGCAGGATTTGTGCCATGTCTGACCTGGCCTCCTAATCATCTTGAATACACAACAAACTTACAAGAGCAGCTCTTCTTACCTCTTACACATCTGCATCATTTGCAATCCTTTTATCTACAATATTCATCATATTTCCCTGACTAATTTGCTTTTTAGCCCAGTTTGGAAAGTAGTAACCACTTGGTTCTAGCTCACTTGGCTTTAGATTTTTTCGGCCAGATATGATTTCTAAGAGAGTCATACCAAAACTGTAGACATCAACCTTGGAGGTGATGGGAAGGCCAGTTATCCACTCAGGAGCCAAGTATCCTAACGTTCCTCTCGCAGTTGTTAACACTTGGCTGAAATCTCTACCCACAAGCTTTGCAAATTCCGAAGTCCCCTAACTTGGGAGAAAAGTCATCATCTAACAGAATGTTCTCGGGCTTTACATCGCTGTGGATGATGCGCTCTCTGCATTTTTCATGGAGATAAAGTAGTCCTCTTGCAGTACCCAAGGCGATCTCAAATCGGGTTCTCCAATCTAGTACCTTGGGCGGACTATTTGTGAATAAGAAGGAGTTCAAAGAGCCCTTGGGCATGTAATCATAAACCAGTAACCTTTGTGATCCTTGTGCACAAAATCCTCTTAGCCTCACCAAATTCACATGATGTATGATTCCCACAGAGTTGATTTCAGCTCGGAATTGCTTTTCAGCTTGATTTTCACCCTCTAGCTTCTTTACTGCTACAAGCGTACCGTCTGCCAGAGTTCCTTTGAACACTGAGCCGAACCCCCCGCACCCCAGCTTCTACTTGAAATTCCTGGTTGCGATCTTCAACTCCTCGTCATTGAACATTCTCAGCAATGAATCCAAGGATTCTGGACACCTCTGGGTTGGTCTTAATCGACCCCTCCGCCACAATAGAATTGTTAAAGCTAAAGCAATGAAAACTAGAGCTCCAACAGGACCACCAACTACTATAGCCTTTACTTGATAGTGGGAGGAGGGCGATGCAACGGAGCCTAATCTGGGATTGCCATCGGCTACCCTAAGCTTCAGGTTGTGTCTCAGGACTAATTTTTGGGATGAATTCCCCGTTTGGCTATAATCCCGGGACCAGATCTGACAGTGCTCCGGACTAAATGCAATGCAAGAGCTGTTGCGGAGGCACACTTCCTCGCAGGCTTTCCATGTCGGCGCAGGGTATGAATAAGCAGATTTATCAGGCACCTAGATATTAGGCGCCGTAGTAAATCCATCTGAAGAAATATTGAAATGGACATCGAAAACACAGCCGCTAGACCACCACTCGTGCAAATCCCAAGCGCGAATGTCTCTGGGCTTCCAGCCTGTTGCGCAGATACAAGGATCATCCCCTCCTTGGCAGATTCCATAAGGACCGCACAGTCCACGCACCTCGCATGGATAAGGATTCACCACCACCTTAGTGTTGGGTGCACGTGGCACCCTCTGTTGCCAGCACACTCTTTTATTTGTCAATGCTCATTTATGAGCCGGCTGCCTATTGTCTTCAGGGCAGGTTTTTCATTTATTGAGAAATGACTTTGTTTTTGGCGGGCAGTTTTTTTTCTTAAGGGGATGTGATCCATTACTTGGGTGATACGCTGCAGTAACAGCAGGAAGGGCATTTTTTTGACCTGGAGTGAAGTAATGATGCATGACAGCCATTTTTGAGGTGCAGTCTATGAGATGGAAACAGAGAAATACACAGTAAGAGTGTGAGAGAGGGAAAAAGAAAAGGTGTTTTTCTTTGCTCAGGTTTCACACAGACAAATATGTTAACTGAGCTTCAGTTGATGTATTATGAATTTATTGTGAACTCATGATAGCTGTAATCTCTTTCTCTGTTTCATAGTGAAGTTTTCTGGGACTGCCCTGTGGTTTTTTCCCTCTACATTGGAGGGTTTCCACGTATATTTTGGTGTTTCTGTGTCTCTGTTATGTGGTGCTTGTTGGAATTTTATTTTGTTTCCATTACATTACTGCTGCTTGGTTGTTATAGATGTTTTAATTCATACACAGTTAGAACAGGGGATTTAGATTTTGCCCAACAAGTGGTATCAGAGCCCTTTGGTTCCCTGTTTTTTTAAACTTTCTTGTGTTGGATTAAATGGAGAATATGACTGTGAACACTATGGTTAAACTCACAGCTTCGAATTATTCAATATGGAAGTCAATGATGGAGGATGTCCTTTATTGCAAGGATTTACATGACCCTATTGAGGGTGATAGTGCCAAGCCTGATGATATGCCAGACAGAGATTGGGAGAAATTAAACAGAAAAACTATCGGGTGTATCAGACAATGCATTGATGTCAGTGTTTTTCACCATGTGTCTCAGGAAACAAATGCAGAGGCTCTTTGGGAAAAATTAAGGAGTCTTTATGAAAGAAAGACAGCTCAAAATAAAGCCTTTATTGCTAGAAAGCTTGTGAATTTGAAACTTAAAGAGGGTAAGTCCATTGCTGAGCACCTTAGTGAGTTCCAAGACTTGGTTAATCAGATGGTTACAATGAAGCTAGTAATAGATGATGAGTTGCAGGCTTTATTGCTTCTGAGTTCCTTACCTGATAGCTGGGAGACTTTGGTAGTGTCTCTTAGTAATTCTGCTCCGAATGGTGTGTTACAACTTGCCATGGTTAAAGATAGTTTGCTTAATGAAGAAACTAGAAGAAAGGATATGGGCAAGGATATTGCACAGGCTCTTGTCACAGAGAACAAGGGAAGGAGTAAGAGTAGAAGTTCTAAGGGGCGAGGTAAATCCAAAAGTCGGTCAGAATCAAAGGGAAAATTCAAGTGTTTCTATTGTGATAAAGAAGGTCACATAAAAAGAAATTGCAGGGCTTGGAAGAACAAACAGAAAGATGATAAAAATCAGAAAACGGTGGATAATGAGAACACTGCTGCTGTTACAGTGTTGGAAGATGAGGTCCTAGCCATAGGACAAGATGATTGTTGTACAGTTTCAAATCCTTATGTTGAATGGGTGATTGATTCAGCTGCTTCCTGCCATATCACTCCAAGAAAGGAGTTATTCACTTCATACAAAGCGGGAAACTTTGGGAGAGTGAAGATGGGCAATGATAGTTATACGGACATTGTGGGAATTGGTGATATTTGTGTTAGGACTAACACTGGATACATCTTGAATTTGAAAGATGTGAGACATGTTCCGGATATTCACCTAAATCTGATTTCCACTCATGTTCTTGATAAAGAAGGTTATGGAAATTATTTTCATGATGGAAAATGGAGGCTTAGCAAAGGATCATTGGTGTTTGCTAGAGGGAAAATCTGCTATACACTTTACAAGACACAGGTACAGCTATGCAAGGATGTTGTTAGTGCAGCTCAGGAGGAATCTTCGCCTAACTTGTGGCATAGGCGGCTGGCTCACATGAGTGAAAAAGGGTTGCAGATTTTGGCAAAGAAGTCTCTCATTCCCTCTGCCAAAGATATGTCACTAAATCCTTGTGATTTTTGTTTATTTGGTAAACAACATAGAGTTTCATTTAACATACCCTCTACTAGAAAACCAAATGTATTAGATCTCGTTTATTCTGACGTATGTGGTCCCATTGATGTTGAGACTTTAGGTGGCAATAAATATTTTGTTACATTTATTGATGATGCTTCACGCAAGGTGTGGGTTTATATTTTGAAAACAAAAGACCAGGTATTTGAGTACTTCAAAAAATTCCAAGCCATGGTGGAAAGAGAGAAAGGGAAGCCTTTGAAGTGTCTCCGTAGTGATAACGGAGGTGAATACACATCAAACGAATTCAAGAGTTACTGCTCTGAGAAAGGCATTAGACATGAGAAGACAGTTCCTGGTACCCCGCAGCATAATGGTGTGGTAGAAAGGATGAACCGCACTATTGTTGAGAAGGTTAGATGTATGTTGAGAATGGCAAATCTGCCTAAGTCATTCTGGGGTGAAGCTGTTGTGACAGCATGCTATCTAATTAATAGATCTCCATCAGTTCCTTTGGGTTTTGATATTCCAGAAAGAGTATGGACAGGAAAAGATGTTTCTTACTCTCACTTGAAGGTATTTGGGTGCAAGGCATTTGTTCATGTGCCTAAGGAACAAAGATTGAAGCTTGACATCAAATCCATTCCTTGTATATTTGTTGGATATGGAGGTGCAGAATTTGGCTACAAACTATGGGATCCTAAAGAAAAGAAGATGATCAGAAGTCGAGATGTAGTTTTTCATGAGAATGAAAACATGGCAGATTTTGAGAAAATTGAGAAGCCAAAAGCTACAGTTGTAGGTGTTCCTGATCTTATGCCTACCTCTTCTTCCTTAGATAATGCCACAAATAGGGAAGAGGTACAAGATGAAAATAATGGTTATGAACAAACTAAATTTGATGCTGACGAGCCAGCAGATGTTGATGGTGATAATGTGACAGATACAAATGGTGTTGAGCAGGGAGAGCAGCCTCCTCCACTAGAGACGGTAGAACCTCAGGTGAGAAGGTCTACTAGAGAGCGTCGTCCATCAACTAAATACCCCACTACTGAGTATACTATGATTACTGAAGAGGGGGAGCCAGAAAGTTTTCAGGAAGTACAATCTCATAAGGATAAGCAGAGTTGGCTGAAAGCTATGCATGAAGAGATAAATTCTTTGAATAAGAATAAGACTTATGACTTGGTGGAACTTCCTAAAGGCAAGAAGGTACTGAAAAACAAATGGGTGTTCAAGTTAAAGAAAGATGGTGACAAGTTAGTGAAGTATAAAGCTCGTTTGGTGGTTAAGGGTTTCAGTCAGAAACAAGGGATTGACTTTGATGAGATATTTTCTCCAGTGGTCAAGATGAGTTCCATTCGAGTAGTCCTTGGATTAGTAGCTAGCCTAGATCTTGACCTTGAGCAACTTGATGTGAAGACAACCTTTCTTCACGGTGATTTGAAAGAAGAAATCTACATGGATCAGCCAGAGGGATTCAAAGTGAAAGGGAAAGAACATATGGTTTGCAAGTTGAACAAGAGTTTGTATGGCTTGAAGCAAGCTCCAAGACAGTGGTACAAGAAGTTTGACTCATTCATGGTGGGTCACGGGTACACGAGGACAAATGCAGATCATTGTGTGTATGTGAGAAAATTTCCCAATGGTAAATTTGTTATTCTTCTTCTATATGTGGACGATATGTTGATTGTAGGACAAGATGTAGGTATGATTGGAAATTTGAAGAAAGACTTGTTCAAGTCATTTGATATGAAAGACTTGGGTCCAGCAAAACAAATTTTGGGTATGCAAATTCTACGTGACAGGAAAGCTAAGAAACTATGGTTATCACAAGAGAAATATATTGAGCGGGTTCTTGAAAGGTTCAATATGAAGCATGCCAAGCCAGTCTGTACACCTCTTGGTGCTCATTTTAAGCTAATGAAGAAATCTTGTTCTTCATCCAAGAAAGAGAAAAAGGACATAGCATCATCCATTTATTCTTCAGCAGTTGGGAGTTTGATGTATGCTATGGTTTGCACACGACCAGACATTGCTCAGGCAGTTGGTGTTGTTAGCAGGTTCATGATTAATCCTGGTAAAGATCACTGGGAAGCAGTGAAGTGGATTTTAAGGTATTTGAGGGGTAGCTCAAAATTGTGTTTGACTTTTGGTGATTCTAAACCAGTTTTGGAGGGTTATGTTGATGCAGATTGGGCAGGTGACCTTGATGGTAGAAAATCTACATCGGGGTATTTATTTACTTTTGTAGGGGGAGCTGTATCATGGCAGTCAAGATTGCAGAAGTGTGTTGCCCTATCTACAACAGAAGCTGAGTATATTGCAGCTAATGAAGCAGGTAAAGAGATGCTTTGGTTGAAATGATTTCTCCAAGAATTGGGTTTGAAGCAAGATGGGTATGTTGTAAATTGTGATAGTCAAAGTGCTATTGACCTGAGCAAGAATTCTATGTACCATTCACGCTCGAAGCACATTGAGGTGAGATACCATTGGTTGAGACTAGTTGTTGAACAACAGTTATTTGAATTAGAGAAGATTCACACAGATGAAAATCCTGCTGACATGTTGACCAAGGTTGTGTCAAAGGAGAAGCTAAAGCTTTGTGCCGGGTTGGCCGGCATGAATTCTAATTGAAGATTTGGGTTGAAGATCTCCTCCGTAGTGTGTTGGAGGGGGAGATTGTTGGGTGCACGTGGCACCCTCTGTTGCCAGCACACTCTTTTATTTGTCAATGCTCATTTATGAGCCGGCTGCCTATTGTCTTCAGGGCAGGTTTTTCATTTATTGAGAAATGACTTTGTTTTTGGTGGGCAGTTTTTTTTCTTAAGGGGATGTGATCCATTACTTGGGTGATACGCTGCAGTAACAGCAGGAAGGGCATTTTTTTGACCTGGAGTGAAGTAATGATGCATGACAGCCATTTTGAGGTGGAGTCTATGAGATGGAAACAGAGAAATACACAGTAAGAGTGTGAGAGAGGGAAAAAGAAAAGGTGTTTTTCTTTGCTCAGGTTTCACACAGACAGATATGTTAACTGAGCTTCAGTTGATGTATTATGAATTTATTGTGAACTCATGATAGCTGTAATCTCTTTCTCTGTTTCATAGTGAAGTTTTCTGGGACTGCCCTGTGGTTTTTTCCCTCTGCATTGGAGGGTTTCCACGTATATTTTGGTGTTTCTGTGTCTCTGTTATGTGGTGCTTGTTGGAATTTTATTTTGTTTCCATTACATTACTGCTGCTTGGTTGTTATAGATGTTTTAATTCATACACAGTTAGAACAGGGGATTTAGATTTTGCCCAACACTTAGAGGGCTTATTATAATATTCGTGTGCAAATACTCAGTATGTTCTTAGGTAGAAACCTAAGAAATCATCTAACTTGGACGTGTATGTGAGATACAAGCCAGAGCTAGAATTTTCAAGATTCAATTTGAAGTTAAAGAAGGGCGATATTTCTGCAATCCAAGTGATGTTCCACTGGCTTCTCCAATACTCAACAGTGTTGTTTATGAGCAGCACAAATTGATTGTCTCGATCCATCTTGAGGGAGAAAATCCCAGGAACCGGATCCAAATAATTCTTACATGAAACCAACTTTTGATCTCCTCGAAACTTCATACCGGGCAACCAGATGTTTCCCGGATGGTCGAAGCTCTGCCAAAGAATTTCCAATTCGTTGTTGGCTACCAACAACGAAAAATTTCCAAAATCTGATATCACAGCTTTGGACGCTGCCCGGCTAACATTGGCCAACCAAATAGGCGCACCCTTTTGATCAAAGAGTCCAAGGAAACCATCTGATGACAGCGTGAAAACACCCGTCGTGTTTCTCACCAGTGTCTCCCTGTTTGCCACCCAAACAAATGTCTTCCTTGGGATGCTCCAGATAGAAATATACGAGTTATTTGTCCCACTGGGGCTGAAGAATCCCAATTCAAACTTTCCATTCTTTGAAATTCTGGTCTGATTTCCCGTTAGCAAGGCGCCCAAGGAAAGTGTGTCTGAAAATTTGCCTGCAATACATTCGTTCAGCAGCTGAACTAATACAAAAGCGACCAATGTATATGCTAATAACCCGTTCCTTCTCATCTTCATGATGGAATACGGGTGCAAAGATGATATCTATATCTATATAGATGATAGAGATTTCACAACACTGAATTAAATACAGAAGCTCTTCTAATGTCTATTTAATGAAGAATATTAAGAGCTAAACAAATGTAATGGAAGGCAGTGAAGCGAAGTAAGATGTTTTTCTTTGTCTCTAATTCTTTGAACAGATGTGGTATTTGCACATTAAATTCTACTCAAGTTTACCACCCGGTCAATTCAATTCACCCATGTGTTATCAGCGCGTGTTCATTAAGCAGTTACGATTCTATATATGACATTGGTCCTCATCAAAATAGTGATGTCAAAAAGAAATAACACTTATGACCATATTATTAGTTAATTAATTATTTTAAAAATATAATATGAGATACATTCCAATCATTATTAATTAAATAAACAAAGACTGTTAAGCACTTGACTCGTAATTAAGAGGTTTATACCTATCTGATACCTTTATCAAACATTTTTAAAAAATACTTTCATTAATAATTATAAACTAGTATAAATGATGCAGAGAGATATATAATAAATATTAAAAAAAAATACTTATTGTGATTAGAGAAAGAAGTAAATAACAATCTTATTTTTTATAAAACTAAGAAAACATAATATCCTTCAATAATCAAATTTATCTAGAAAATTATTAAAAAATATACAGTGTAAGTATAAGTATATAAATATATATATATAGTCAAATGTACCTTTCAAAGTCTTAAAAAAATGGTGTTGGGATGGAAAACAATGAAATGGCTTGGTCGCCTTCAATCCGCGTAAAAAACTACGAAGAGGATGATCGAAAGAAGACGTTTAGCGGGCATGACTATTATCTTTATTGGTCAAACTACCCATTAACGTGGGAAAATATAAATTAAAATTATCCCCGTTTTCAAGCTTGCACAGGGTTACAAAAGCATTGAAGTTTCCAATTTATCATTTCCTATTAACTTCAAAACAAAAAGTTGATTCTATAGTCAATCCGCTATTCAATATTGAATATGGCTTTTGAATATGACATCGGAATTCAAACCATCAGTAACTGTATTAGATTTATTTATATAAAATCTTAGACAAAATTAGTGCAGATGAAAAAGTACGTAATCTATTTAAATTTGAAAAAGTACATAATCTATTTAAATTTAATGAATATTTTGAACTTTGATGATTAAGAAAGTATATTAAATTTTGAATAGTAATAAAATAAGCATGTTAACATTATGAAGCATTCAATTATCATAATATGAAAAATAATATATACACTTTGATAAATGTAATGAATTGTAAATAATGATATAAGATTTCTACAATTTATAATTTTATTTTATTTTGCTTTAAATTTAGATTGTAGTCTATAAAATCTCACACAATCAAATTTATAAATTATAGAAAATTAAAGTGAAGATAATCTTGAAAACTAAATATAATTCAATCTTGTGTCTATTTGATTTTAAACCAAGTCTAAGAAGTGATTTGGAGCTATGATAAGTTTAACAATGTAAATGGGACTTCATTTCTAATTTTGATAAAGTATGAAATTATAAGTAATCTATGCATATATATCATGGTTCATGTTTTTGTATTTTATTTACATGAATTTAAAAATAGGATTGCACATAAATTATGTTAAAATTTAATTTATTTAAATAGCATTTTTCCAACACAATACAAGAAAATTATATTGTATGCTAATATGTTTAGGGACATCAAATCGATAATATTTCAATATTAAAATAATGTTTTTATATCAAAATATAATTTCTTAAAGAGGGTCATGTAGTTATTGTATTGGATAGAATGTATACACTTCAAGATTTTGAGAATCAATAAACTTATTGCATTATTTGGTTATTTGAATTTTATTTTAAGAAGAATTTTATTATTTCAAATTATACTGTAGTTATTTTTTTGTTAGATATTGTAAAAGTGTCTTTATATTATAATAAATACTTTAAATTGTTGATACTTTTTTTTGTGCAAATTGTGAATATTTAATAATTTAACATTTTCTAAGATGAAAAGAAAATTATGAACTTCAATCATGTACAATCATTGTGGTTGATATATGTCAAGCATATGGAAAACATATGCTACTTATGCAAACATGATGAGGAAACTATTAATCATATGACCATCTACTGCCCTTATGTTTGCAAGATTTGGGAAAAATGTTTACAAATTCTTAATGTGGATTGGATCTTTCCAAAGGATTTACAGAGCTTTTTCACTTCTTCGACACCTCCTTCAAAGAATGAAACTGTGACCAATGTCTAGAAATTCATTTTACCCTATATTTGTTGGGGGATTTGGAAAGAAAGAAATTTTAGAATCTTCATAAATAAGGTATTCAATGAAAAGGTGGTCTTTCATAAGATCAAAAGAGCTATGTTGCAGAATCTTTATTTAAAGGGGAACATGATTGAACCTTCTAATATGGAGGACATTATTTTCTTTGATAAGTGGAACATTAAAGGTAATATGAATAAGGGCAAGAAAGATTCTTTGAGAAATGAAGCTAGATGGGATTTCCCTCCTAGTGGGTTGATGAAGGTTAACTTCGACGGAGCCTCAAAATGGAACCTAGGGGTGGTTGGATGTGGCATGGTGATAAGAGATAAGCATGGTGTTTACAAAGTTATAAGTGCCATACCTTTAGGCATCCAAACTAATCATGTAGCGAAGGCTAATGTGGCCCTCCATGGCTTAGTTATGGCTAGGGAGAAGGGTTGTAAGAAAATTTGGATTGAAGGTGATTCTTTGAACATAATAAGATGTTTAAATAAGGACTCTAATCCCTCATGGACTATTTATAATTTTATGCATAAACACAAATCCTTATCAACTCTTTTGAAGAATGCATCATCACGAATAATTTTAGAGAAACAAATGCTCTAGCTAACTGGGAGGCTAACATGGCTTGCAAGTTGGAGAAGATGATGAAATGGGATGATGGGAGTGATCTTCATTTTTAGGTGAAATCATTAATAGATAGTGACTATTTATAGAGTAAGCAGAAAGTGTGTTAAATGGTATTTTTAATGATGATTTTTGATTACAACATGAGGCTTCATTATTTATTTTTATGTGAGAAGTACAACTTGGTGACAATGCTCCTGATTTGGCATGGATTTTGTGTTATGTTTTCTAAGTTTAGCAAAGCTAGTATTAGTCACAATGACATTTGTAGTTTTTACAGAGACACTGTGAAGGGCTATCAAAGAGATAATAAGGTTGGTCGTAAGAAGAGATTTGAACCTGTGAACTATGAGGAGTAGAAATAGAACAAGGAGGTGTGGGATATTTTGAAGAAAGGTGGGATGGCAGGCTTTATGAAGAGATTGCATGGCAAAAACCCTACTATGTCAAAGCAGTTCTTCAAAACATGGAAGAATGGTATGGTTCTTTTGGGTAATCAACCAATGGAGGTTACAAAGGAGATCATTGTGAAAACTACTGGCATGAGCATGGAAGGGTTAAAATTTTACAGTGTTAGAAGTATCTCTAATAAAGCTCCCAAGAAGTTCCCTGTAACAGAGCAGGAAAAGATGAGGCTGGTGAAGGAGGATACATCCTACTACAACCCTAAGAACATTTTTCCTCTTAATCTACATCATTCATTTTTCCACTTTAACCTTCCTCGATAGTTGAGTGATTAACACATTTCATTCTCCCTCATTCGATCAATCTTGAATTTTCTTATCCATTGGATCACTGTAACAAATACTATCTTCTACCTCAAAATCATAAGCATCTGTCCAACTCATCATTTCAGTAGGCTGTTATAAAACTTTATTTATTTCTTTCACTCGGTGAATACCAAAATGTGTCAGTGATTACCTACTTGCTAATACTATAATCAATATACACTACACTAGCTTGGTGTATACAGGAATCTTCATTTACCAACCATATAAAATTGTTCAGTCTTGATCTTCAATACATAACAAAATCATGTAATACAAACAAGTCATCAACGTGATGCCATAGACTCATCAATAAGTTACCCAATGTATACCATAGCCATATATTTTATATCCATCTCATCTTCATGTAGATATCTCATTCCTTTACCATTTACCTTCTTTAGATGTTTTTAACCATCATGATAAGTATAGTCAGAACTAGTTGACATCAATGACAATACATTGACTAATTTAATTGTCTTACACATTACTTTAGTATCTCGGTGACCCTTAATCACTATCTTTCACTTGTCCATTCTGTCCATCAAGATATTCAATTAGTTGTAGGTTATATCAATCTTTCCCTTTGTCATTGATGGAAGCACAATATGAAATATGTCATAGAATTCCAAATATCTATTCTACAACTGTATAAAAAAAAAATTTAGCTCAGTAAGCTCTCCCTAGCTTGTACATTTAATATGTTTAATCACTACACAACATTAACATTCCATGCAGACGCTCCTTGTGGATTAGATCTTCTTTATTTCTCATTGATCTAATTCTCTCCCTTTTAATATTTTATTTATTCTCTCTCCCTTTGACAACAATGCCAAAAGAATAAAAAACTCTTCAGTAGCCAAAATATTATCTCTTGTGTTTGGTTCAGATCAAGTACCTTTCATGTACTGATATGTAGTGTCAATTTGTTCTCCATCTTCTAGCTTTCACAACCTTAGGAAACCTAAAGTGTGAGAAATATTCATCAACATCATTTGATGTTCTAATAAAGTATAGGTTGATGCAACCTCCTAATCACCTTAGTGACCGACAGAAAAAAAAAAAAAAAAAAAAAAAAAAAAAAAACATATTCTTCTTTGGTAGTAGATTGAGAAATGCATCATTGTTTCTTTCTTATCCAAGTAACTAATATTTCTCCAAAAAAGAATGCTCCAACTTCATGTGCAATATCCGATCTACTATACACAACATACATCAGTTTACCAATCATTGATTTGTATAGTGTCTGATCTACTTCAGTTGACTGATCATCCTTTGTTAATTTTCATCCTTTGATCATAGGTGTACCAACCAGTTTTGAATCTTCTATACCAAAGGTTTTGAAAACTTCTTTGATGTAATTTGATTGAGTAATGAATATACCTTCACTTTGTTGTAGAATTTGCAAACCAAGAAAGAATTTAATCTCTCCAAACATTGGCATTTCAAATTCTTTTCTCATATCTTCAGTAAGTTATTTTCATAGATTATCATGTCTTCCAAATATGACATCATCAACAAAAATTTTAGCAATAATAATCTTGTCATCAATTTCACCTTTCAATTATAAATTTTTATTGTCACTTGTTCTAACAAATCCACTACTGATAAGATATGAATGCAGTCTTTCATACCATACTCTCAGTGCTTGTTTTAGTCCATATAGTGCTTTGTGAAACTTACATTCCAAGTTTTTATGATTTAGATCAACAAAACCTTCAAGTTGTTCAATGTATACCTCTTCCTCAAGTATTCCATTCAAAAATGCAAATTTGAAATCCATTTGATATACTTTAAATCCTTTGTAGGCAGCATATGCAAGAAATATTCTAACTCCTTCAAGTCTAGCAACTGGTGCAAAAGTATCACCATAATCAATACCTTCTTCTTGTGCATATCCTTTGCATACAAGTCTTTCCTTATTCCTAGTGAATTCACCATTCTCATTTAACTTGTTTTTGAATATCCATTTGGTTCCAATTACATTTTTATCATTCGGTCTCGGTACCAATGTCCATGTTTTTTTTTTCAGTATCTAATTTATTTCTTCATTCATGGCTTTAATCTATTCATCATATTCAAGTGCATCTCTAACATTTTTAGGTTCAAATTTGCAAACTAAGCATGTGTTATTTCTCAACTTATTTTGTTTCATAATGCCATCTTTCTTATCTCCAATGATCTGATTCTATGGATGGTGTCTCCTCACAAATTTTTCTAGTACTTGATCTCTTATTCTTCATTCGATGTAGGATCAAGATCTTCCTCGGTAATTGTTTCCTTATTCTTGGTATCTATAGGCTGATGTTCAGTATCATTATTCTATTGCTTGGTAATGCTAGGTTGTTTCTCAGGTAGAGTGTCAGGTTTCTCAATGTATGTAAACCTATCATAATCTTTTGGTTCCTTTTTTCATTCTTCATCATTTTTCTCAACAATATCAACCCTCACATTTTCACTTTCAATAATTTTGTTAGTAACCTTATTCAAACATTTGTAAGCTTTTTTTTAGTAGAATATCCTATGAATATTCCTTCATCACCTTTTGAATCAAATTTATCATTTCTATTATCTTTTAGAATGTAACATCTACTTCCAAATATTCTAAAATAACTTACGGTGTGTAACCATACCATAATTCATAGGGTGTTTTTCTTGAACCTTTCTTTAGTTGTACTTGGTTCAATGTGTATACAATAGTACTAACAGCTTCTCTCCAATATGTTTTTACAACATATTTTTCAATCATTAGTGTTCTAGCACAATCAACAATAGATCTATTCCTCCTTTCAGCAATCTCATTATGTTGTGGTGTTCTCAGTGCAAAAACCTATCTTTTAATTCCATACTCATTAAAAAAGTTAGTAAACTCATCAAAAACCAACTCACCACCTGTATCTGATCTCAAGCATTTTAACTCTTTTTCACTTTACTTTTCTAGTTTGTCTTTATACCATTTAAACATCTTAAAAGCTTCATATTTTTCTTTCAAAAACATGACAATCATCATCCTAGAGTAGTCATTAAAAAATAAGATAAAATATATGTCTCCATAATAACTCTGAGTTCTCATAGGACCACACAAGTCGGTATGAACCAATTCCAAAATAGCATTAGATGAATAGTTTTTTCTCTTGAAACTAGATTTTGACATTTTTCCCATTTGACATTGTTTGCACATGACATGGTCAGGTTAGATAAGCTCAATAAGCCTCTAACTCTCCTTTTTCTTACTAATTTTAACCATGCTATCAAAATTCACGTGACATAGCCTTTTGTGCCATAACCATACATCTTCAGTTCTAGCCAATAAACAATAAATTTTAGCATTGTCAAGATAAAATATATTACCTATCGATTGTTCATAGATACCAACCAACTTTTCAGTCTCATCATAGATTTTCACCTTCCTATTTTCAAATGTAACTCGGTGACCTATGTTTGTTCAATTGTGCTACACTCAATGAAATATAGTTATGTCCCTTCACCCAATATGCATTCTCACATCTGATCTTATTGTTCAACAAGATAGATCCTTTTCCTTTTGCTACACAAGGTGTATCATTCTCCATTTTAATAGATCCACCATTATAATGCTCAAGGTATTCAAATTTGTCTATATCACTAGTCATATGATGTGTACAACTACTATCAATAATCCAAGTATCATTCTTGCTAACTTTAAAAATAAGTTTTGTTTCAACATACATTTCTTCTTAATCTGAATCTTCTTTCAAAGCTACAAATACCACAACAATGTCTTCATCAGTGTCGGTGTCAATGTTAGTGTCATTATCATCTTCAACAAGGTTACACACCTTCTTGTCTTTGTCTCTATAGGCTTGGTTGCTTCTTGTGTCATAATGTCTATTGCCTATGTATTCTCAATTATCTCTCATGTCAAAATTTCTTTCACCAAATCGTTCATTATATTTGTCATATCCTTTCTTGTTAGGACATCTAGCTGCAATGTGGCCAATTTCTTTATAGTTCAAACATACCAAAGGTAATTTCCCTTTATATCTTCCTTTACCTTTCTGTAGTCTTCTAGCCATTAATGCTTCAAGCTCATCAAGTTCATCCTCATCAGTGTCACTGTTACTCTCATTTCTTATCATGTATTTACTGCTTGATTTACCAATTTTAAAGGATGACATAAATGTAGACTCAACATTAGGAACAATACTGTTATCAAAGTTATTCAATTCAAAATTAGTCAATTTACCGATTAGGTTGTCAAGTGTGAGATGATTACCCAGAGCTGACCTTATTTCATAGATTACGAATATTCTAATGGCATAAATAGGCAGCAAGGTTCTAAGAATTTTACTTGCAACAATGTCTTCTTTAATAATACCTCCTACTCCTCAGATAGCATTGACAATCTCCTTAATTCAGTTTTTGTATTGTGAAATGTTTTCTCCTTATTTCATTTTCATGTCCTCAAACTTTCCTCTAAGACTCTCAGCTTTTTCCCTCGGCACATTTACATCTCCTCCATGAACTAGTGCAAGTTTGTCCCACATAATTTAGCAAAAGTGCATGTCTTGGCATCGTCAAATTCAGCATCTGATAAGGAAACAATAATCTCTATGCTTGTGACATTATGTTTATGTCTATCTCTCATCTAATCAATAGTCAAAGCTCCATTCAATTGGATGAATTCATTATTCAAGCAGTATACAGAAGATTCTCCAATTATAGATATATGCAATCTCATTCTGCTTTGGCACCACTCTCTTATACATCTTGTGATCTTTAGCTTAAGTCCTTCAAACTTTTCTTTCCAAGCACTCTATGCTCTAATACCAATTGTTAGATAACTGAGAGGGGGAGGGTGAATCAGTTAAGTCCAGTTATCATATACTCCCAAATCTCCCAGATGTATATATTAAAAATTTTGAATCAAATAATCAACTCGGTAAGTTATCAAGTGTGTCTTTCTCTTCATCTATTGATTGCCAGTAAATTTAATATTGTTTTCACCATTCTATCCAGTTATGAAATGTGTAAAGAAAAATAAAAATTCAACACATCATACATATATAACACATAGATTTTGAAGATGTATTTGATGGCATTGCCAGATCCTTTGGGACTTTGCTCTCAATTGATCTCGTGACTATGGCTAAAAGCCGCCTTACCTATGCAAGGATCTGTATAGGGGTGGAAGAGGGCCAAGATATGTCAAAGATCATTGTTCTCCAATCAAAACTAGGCAAACACCTGCAAAAGCTTGATTATGAAAGTGTCCCTTTTGCGTGCTTCCACTATAAGAAAGTGGAACATAAAGTCAGGTCATGTCTAGCACGCATAATCATGGAAAAAGAAAGGAAAGTTCTGGTTGCCAAAAAGATCAAGCCAAAAGACTCTGAATGTCCCCCAAGGAAGCCAGACATGCCTCACTCTAACTCAGAGGCCTTAAATCATAGAGTCTGGAAAAAAAAGGACAATCGAGAGGAAAAGTAGGAGAAACTGAAATCACAAGAAGTAAGGGTAACCCTTAAAGCCAGGGATCGTAAGGTGAATACTAAACTAGATCAAGAAAGTATGGTTCCCCAAAATGGGTCTCCCTAGTCTGAAGGAATAGATTTGGAAGTTAACATTCCTCAAGACTCCATAGAAGACAATGGTGTCATAGGTCAAGGAGAAGGGGGTGACTCATACCCTGGCTCCACCTTTGCTTCCTTTGTCTCGGACTCCTTCAAATCCCCTCTTGAAGAATGCTTCTCTAGCCCATCTAGGAGAAAACTAGATGTTCTCCTAACCTCAAGCATCTGCCCGAAGAAATAGGATTTAGACAATGTCCAACAAATGGATATTATTTTGGGTTCTATATCGCCAAAACAACTCTCCAAGATGGAGGAACTCTTTGCCAAATAAAAAGAGGAAAAAGAGGGATGAACCAAGTTCTAAAGAAAAAAGAGAATAAAAATCAGAGACCCATCCCCAGTCTCTCCTGTAGCAACAAGGAGCAAAAACAAAGCCGATGTAGGGGCTAAACTCAAATCCCTAGGAAGAAAGTGAGCAAGCCAAATAAGGCTAGAGGAAACCAGTAGAAACATTGTGGATGGAACCCAGAGAACCATCTAGGTGGCCTGTACTCCTACCAGAAAATGTTAGACACCTTAAAGGCCCTCAGAGAGATTTTTATCTCAAACACACAGATTGGCAGTAGAACTTTTTTCAGTTTCAACTCTATAGTTCATACAGTGATCGCCATGACTGATACTCAATAGTCTCTCAAACGTGGCAAGAATCCTGATTATGTCAACATTTTCAGTGTCACTTGGACCTCTCTCATGGATGTTGATCTCTCCACCCATGTGCTCACTTTAGATGCCTTTCAGTTTGCTGATTGGATTTCCCTTTAGTACGCCAGCAAGGATACTTATAACTTAAGTAATAATGATGATGCTTTCCATAAAGGCGAGATGGATTTTTTGAATGGGTTTGATTTTGAAAGTATGGTGGCTTTAATCAACAATTATCATTTTTTCTTCAAGCCTGCTAGGAGGATTTATTTCACTCATTGTGTGAGATGGCAGAAATGCAAGAGTTTTATTAACATGTCACCTCCACACGCTTTAAGGGTGCCCTTTCCCATATCTAGTACTCATTCCAAAAAAGCTATATTCAGTAAGATAATAGTTTTTATTAGAAAGAAGGCTAGCAGAAATTCCCGGTAGAACCAGTGGCTTACCAGATCTAGCATGATAGCTATGGTAGGGGAAAGGCTTAGAAGGGAGCTGGAAGGAGATAGTGAAAAATGGAAGAGCTGAACAAAGATATAGAATGCCTTACAGAAAGGGGAGGTTACCACTTTTATAGAACGGCTCCATGGGTATAGGAAGGATATCACTAACATCTTTGTCAAAACCTGGCAAGATGGGTTGGTGGAGATTGAGGGTAAGAAGTTTAATGTTACGGAGGAAGTCATTTCAATCATCACTGGAATTCCTACTCCCGAGAAAAAATTCTATAGAGACCAAAAACTCTCTGACATGGCTATTAAAAAGTTCATGAGGGATGAGACTGAGACGAAAGCCATTGTCAAAATGGGTACTTACTACTTTTCGGGGAGTTTAAAGATGCTCTGGCAGTATGTTCTGAGGGCTCTCATCTACTACATTACCCTCGACACCAGGTTTGACAGAATCTGAACTTATCATTTCATCTTGCTTAACCATTTCAGGCATGATATCAAGATTTCTATTCTGTACTATCTCTTTTCTTCTATGAACAAGAATATTACTAGTTTTAGAAATAAGGCAATTGCTAATCTCACCCTACATGATGGATTATAACATATGTTATATGAATTCTTAAAAACCCAAATCATGGTTAAGGAAATTGGGGAAAGCAAGGCCATAAGTGTGAATTCTGGCTCAGATTATGTTCCCTCTAGTTCCTCTATTGGCATCCCCTCAGATGATAGTGAGGAAGTTGAATTCAAGAAACAGAGCAAGGGGTCTCCTTCCAAGAAATGGCTTCTAAAATCTATCAAGAGGGAATCTCCCCCAAAAAAGCAAGATAGGAAGGAGGCTTACTCGAAAGAAGAGTATTATGAAAAGGAGGGAGAAATGGTATCGGATGAAGAAGAGGGTAACCCTAGAGCGGATTTAGCGAATTTGCAGGAACAAGACAAGGAGAACACCCCTACAATGCAAGACCCTTCTGGCCACCTTTCAGTTGATATCACTATCAGTGAGGAAAAATCCCCCCATCCTCATTCCCCAGGTACTAATACTAATATCCAAGCCCCTGAGACACTAGTGAAGGATGAGTATCATAGCCAAGACACTAGCAGGGGTAAAAAAGTCTAGAGGAATTTTAATATCAACATTGTTCGTATGGGAATTATACAGGAAGTCGTATTCCCTCAGATCCTGGAGGACAAAGATGGAAAAGTCCACAAGGAAGAACTAATAGACCCAGCTTTGGTTTTTCTCAATGACAAGGCTAGGGAGATGGAAATGGACTTCCTCAATAATACTAAAAATAGCATGCTAGACCAGTTCAGGTCATTTAAATGGCTACACCGTGAAATTGAGGATATCAAGGTTAAAATTTAGGGCAATAAGGAAAAGACAACAGAGAACATGCGTAACCTGGAAACCAGGGTCCTGAACATGGAGACCAAAATGACAAGTTTGGAAAAAACCCTTAAGGGAGTGGCTAAGCAAAATCTCAACATCATCAAAAACTCCAATAAAAATTTAAAGCTGTTGATAAAAAAGATGGAGGAAAAAATAGACCCCAAGATGGAGCAGGAGATCAAGAAAGAAGATATAGAGTAGATGGAAGGTCCAGGGAAAAGAACCAGGGCAAAAACTAGGAAGAACAGGGGCAAAGATGAAGGCTGCCAAGTGCAAAATGTCAAATATATTGTTCAGTTGATGGAGGCCTTGGAAAGTAAGGTAGCCACCATGCTCAGGAGCTTGGCTTAACTTGTTCTGGTTTTTTCCTTTTGGCTTGGCTATTTCTTTTCTATTTTTTCATACTCGGCCCTGTGGTGGCTTGTTCTTGCTGCTATGTTTTGCTAAACCTTGTTTGGTATCATTGACTTTCTCAAGACTTTAATCTATTGTGGGTTACAGGATCCCCATAAAACCTATTTTACTTAATCAAAAACACATAGATTCTAATGTGGAAACCTTGTTAGGGGAAAAATCACCTTGGACCAGTAACCCAAAATAATTCACTCTTCTGAAGTGATCTTGTTTAGGTGCCAACCATGTTAAAGGTTACAAAACACACTGTAAGGTGTGACTTGGTTAGAGGATTTATCACTAACAGTTCTCCCTTGACCAACATTCACTATGGGGTCAACAGTAAAATAATTAGCATTCATTGAATATGATATTGAAATACAAAAAATTCTTAAGTCCCACTTGGTTAAGATATTTAGCTATAACAATGGTTAAATTGATACAATAATGATCTGATTCAAATACAACTATAATTTGCATATTTTTAGATCTATGCTAAGCTCAAAACACCTCCTCTGGTCAATAATCAATTTAATCCTTCATATCCCCCAACTTTATTCCACTCGGCTTATGCTTCTCTGAGGCTTGGTAATGTCTGCATTTCAACTCAGTTTTGTCTTCAACCAGTTTGATCGGTGGTGCATGAAATTAATCCTTTCACATGAATTCTCCTGAAGTATCAAAAATATAAGACTCAATAATGAATCTTGTGTCTCCTTTTATAGACATCATAAACCATTTTATTTTCATCCATTAATTTTTCCTCTTAATCTCCATGATTCATTTTTCTGCTTTAACCTTCCTTAGCAGTTGTGTCATTAACACAGTTCATTATCCCTCATTTGATCAATCTTGAATTTTGTCAGCCTTTGGATCATCGTAACAAACATTATATTCTACCTCGAAATCATAAGCATCTGTCTAGCTCATCTTTCAGTTTGTTGTTGTAAAACTTTATTTACTTATTTCACTCGGTGAATACTAGAATATTTCGGTGATTACCTTCTTGGTTAATATTATACTCGGTATAAACTACACTAGCTCAGTGTATACAGGAATCCTCATTTACCGACCACATAAACTTGTTTAGTTCTAATCTTCAATACATAACAAAATCATGTAATACAATTGAAAGTCATCAACATGATGCCATAGACTCATCAATAAGTTACCCAATGTATACCATATCCATATCTTTCATATCCATCTCATCATCATGTAGATATCTCATTCCTTTACCATTTACCTTCTTTAGATGTTTGTAACCATCATGATAAGTATAGTCAGAACTATTTGACATCAATGACAATACATGGAATGATTTAATTATCTTACACATCACTTTAGTAGCTTGGTGGCCCTCAATCAAGTTGTCTTTCACTTGTCCATTCTTTCCATCAAGATATTCAATCATTTGTAGGTTACTAGGTGGTCACTTTAGTTTTATTGTAGGTATATTAATAGAGAATAATACCATGCTCAATATTCATGTAGTTTCATGTATCAAGTTATGATAACATATTTTATTCACTGATTCTTATGCAATGTATACATTAGGTGGAAGAATGTTAATTAATTTGGTGCTATATAATATTTTATAAATCAATTTATTATAATGGTGTAATTAAATTGTTATTTAGTCTTGGTACATCTAGGGCATGCGATAAACCACATTGTGATTATTTAGGTCATTTGTATGTTATATTATACCATTGGATTATTATTTAATATGCTAGAGACAAGATAATTATTTAGTATTTGGTGAAATATATTTAGTCAAGTGAAAAAGTAGTAAATTATTATTGACTGAGGGGTCAATAATTTTGTGTTATAATAGTTCTTTGGTACATAAAATAATCATACCACTTGGTTGTATTTGTGTGATCTTATGTCTATAAAAGAAAACACATATTTAATGGCTAAGGTTGGTTGTGTAACTTTATTTTCATATTTATTCAGTCTTTTGGAGGAGTGTATATGTGAAGCATATCATAGGATATTTTAATTCATTCTTGGGAACATGGAGGAAGTGTTTGAGGGCTTGATGTTCTAAAATTATTTATTGTATAATTATATGTACATGTACTATTTATTTGGTGAATAATAAGATGGAGTGTAGTTCCTTTCCAAGACTTACTTTTCCCTCTTGAGGGTTTTTTAAGGTTTGTATCATGTTAATATTTGGTAATTCTATTTGATCAATGTTATGGGTTTTTCTATAACCTTGAATGCATTTTTTTCTCATGTATTATGAAGCTAATGAACTAAATAAATTGGATATTGATACATCATTTCATTAAAAAAATTAAGTTCAAAATTTTAAAGATTCAATGCATCAAAATATTGTAGATTATATGACATGAAGTTTTAAGAATAATAAAATCAATAGAGCTCATCCCCATGAATGCAAACACGTGAAATAAAATATATCATCACACTCACGTGATACTTGACTCCATAGTTATCCTAAATCCTTGAAGGAACTTGTATTGAATTGTATTTTCTTCCAAATTTTTAGAACATGAAGATGATTCTATTAAAGGAATAGAGTGTGATTGATTGATGTTGATATAGGTACAATGGCGAAGACAACTCTTCTTTTATAGAAGTCCTTAAGAGAATCAAGGGTTGAGATTAAGATGTTAAAAGATGAATAGCTAGGATAAGTGGGTAGGTGAGAATTAATAAGATTAAGAGGCCAATTTTAATGAAGGGATGGGATTAAGTGGTAAGTGAGGTTTATATAGAAATATTGACTTTTGGTAGTACATCTTTTAATTCAGTAAATCTAGACATGTTTAGTGGAAAAGGACAAATCAAGAGACAAGTTACATTTGTCACAAGCTTATGAAATTAGATTTGATCCATGTAATTGAACATAATTGGTCGATATTATAAAATCAAGATCACGATTCATTTAAATAAAGAAAGGTATAATGTAATTAATTGAGGAAAGGGAAGTTTAAAATAGGGAATTAAATAAGTGAATATTTATTTAATCATGAGCTAGAAAAAGGTTAATGACTCAGATAAATAAATAGTAAATTTTAATTAAATAATAGAGGAGGAAGATAATGAATCAATTATTTAATTAATAGAGGATTTTTTATAAAATGTTTAAATAATAAAAATGTTCTTTTATTATATAACGATAATTTTAGGTGTCTACAATAATAACAGTTCCTACTTTTAAATAAATTTATTTGATCCCCCAAGAAGTAAAGAAAATATATGTTGTCAACATTCTCATTGGTGCAAAGGAGACCACATTTAACACATGATTTAAAATTTGAGGGGTTCCACCCAAGAAGGTTTGATCTGAGGGAGTTTTATCTAATCATCTTCAAACAAAATTATTTAAATGGAACCTCTCATGACTTGAATTATTATATTTTAAAAAAATTATGCAATTTCAAGAAAACAAAAATGAATGGATGTCCCAAAAGTGAGACATGCTATTGTGGGATCACCCTGCATAAATTTAACCAACTTAGGGATCAAAGAGAACTTACTAGGATGGAGTTGTAAATGTGGTTCTTATTTTCAAAATCTAACCATATTTTTTAATTTCTAGTATTCCCCTTTTTGAAAAATATACCCATATTGAACTATTGAGCAACCTTATATGTAAGAATTGATATTGGGAGCTTTGGGATTATATAATCTTATTCAAAAATTCAATTTTCTTTTGAAAGAGGTAAAATTATTTATAAATCTTATCAATATTTTATGTAACTACAAACCACATGAACAACAAGGTATCTCAATAAATTAGTTTTAGGCCTATACTTTATCATACATTTTATCATATTTATTAATTAACTAAAATCATAATTGGCCTCTATTTTGAATTTCAATTATGTAATAATTATGGTCAAATATGCTTCCAAAATATTAGATAGTTGTCGTGATTGTTTTGCTACTATAAGTGTATCATTGTTAGAGTTTCCTTGAATATTGAATCTGTCAATACCCACATATACCTAAAACTTCTATGTATGGTCTTCAACTCCTTATAACTTTAAAATAATATTAAATTTTTCCAAGTACCAAATTTTAATAGAGAACAAAAAGCTATGGAGCATGCTCACATTTTATGTTTATATGAAATGTAATTGAAGCAATGATTTTGAAATAAGATCTTTCTTATAATTCCTTATCACGTGTATTTCTTGCATGGATATGTTGAAAAATGTTTTATGTTAATCATGCTTGTATAAATGGACATATATTTATTTAGCGCCTTTAAAATTCATGAGGCTTTGGACATATATTTATTTAGCACCTTTAAAATTCATGAGGCTTTGTCTAATTTATAGTTAACCTATTCAATTATGAAAGATAGGAAAGTATAGTTTATCCCATTCTCATATTTTTATACCATACAACTTTTCAAATGTTGAAATTAGATGTACAAATTAAAAAAATTATAAAATTTGATATGTTTGTTCAGTTAATAATAATTTTAACACCATTATCATTCAATGTAGGATAAAAGCTATAAAAAAAATATATAATACTTTTAACCTTACATAATTGAAAACTGTTTAAAATTTAAGATTTCATCGCCCCCTTAATTTTAGGTCATTATTCTGTATATATACCCTTTAAACTTGATACTGTAATCGTATAATTTAATTTGATAAAATCTATAAATAAATAATGAAATAAAAATCGTATGATTGCCTCTTTATTTTTATTACGCTGCCTGATCTACGCATAGTGCTTACGTTAAATTCAGTCAGCTTTCATGGGAAAGACGCAAGAAACCAATTGCCAGAATTGTGCTTAATATTCTTCCGTGAAGTCGACGGTACGTAGAATGAGAACTCATTCTACTCACCCACTTTGCCCATTTGGTCATTTTCTTAAGTTTGACCAACTCTTCCTGCCCAAATTTCTTATCATCCCATCTCTCACGAAGGCTGCAAGACGAGAGATAATTTATCCCTCTTATCCAATTTGACTAATTCCGATATCTATACTTGTAATATAAGAGAATGAAACTATTCATATTCATTAAGCCTAACAAAATAAATCCTATAAAAGGGACATACAGATGTAAAATGATCTATGATTTAACAAGGAATATTGGTGAAATTTGAAGACATAAATTTGACTGTTCAAATGTGTTAAAGAGAAGCTATAGAAAGTAAATAGAAATATGTAGAAATTTTGAGAATTATTAAATGTATTGATTTTCTATAATTTATAGTAGTTGGTGTAATTGTTTTTAGTTTCAATCTTGTATACATTATTTAGCATCAATATTTCAGATCACGTTCTATGATCTAAACTGTTTTGCTTTTTTTTTTTCTTTATGCTCCTATAGAATCTTAGGAAAAATATTCTTTGAGACTAAGTTATATCGGAGAAATATTATTGATTTGGCTATTTAGGTTTAATCTATTCTTTTGAATGTCATTTTTTAGTCTCAAGGCATATTTGGAAAGATCTAAGCACATAATTTATTAAGTGGGGTTGAATGTGATAGTGCAAATTTGCAAAAATAGTTATCCCTTAGGGAAGCCAAGTTCCTATGTGTTGTAAGTGTAGTAGAGAAGACAAGGGATCTGATAAGAGTTTACGGAATGTTTAGAGTGGGAAAGAAAAGAGGTTCATCGTATCATGAATAAAGAGGCTAAGAAAAAATGGATGTGTCAATATTAGAGAAAAATTGTGGAGTATTGATAGGGAGATAGGGAGCTAATATTAAGGAGGAGATTGATTGAGAGGGACAAGCCATGCAAATGGTTGAATGAAGAAAATATTTTAGTGGTGATACAGTAAAGAGTAAATATAAATATCAATCTTGAACAATAGAGCTCAAAAAATTATTAAAAAAATAGAAGAGTGTTTGGAAAATTTACAAGAGTATGCACAAGAAATTCCAAAACATAGTAAGAACGATTTTATGTGATGCCCAAAGTAAGTCAATTTTTAGAAAATGTGTTTGATACATACTAGGTTTAGCATTTCAATTGTCTAGAAATATAAAATTTTAAATTGTAAATTTGCACTGTGGCATATTGAAGTAAAGGAGTCCATAAGAGTAGCATTAAGATGTCAAAGTGTATTTAGGCAATCAAGCTATAAGTGATTGTAAGTTTATTACATGCGATAGTTGTAGGCTAGCAAATAAGGCAAAATAAATCTGTGTACATAAAAGGAGATATAAAACTGAACTAGTATATAAATGTAAGGTGTTGAGCAAGTATATAAATATAAGGTGTAATTTGTAAATTGGGTAGTTTTTTATGTTAAGTTTGACTTCAATTTAGTAGGTCGATAGAAGTAGTTAAAAATATGGGCTAGAGAAAAATAAATTATAAAAATATAAAATATAGAAAAGATACTATAAAAGTTATATATATTGGAACATATATTTCTTAACTTTTTCTTCACTTTCTTCTTCATTCAAGTAGGCTTGAACCTTGAAATAAAACTATAAAAGAAAATGTCATTATTTTTTCCTAATCTAAGAAATACTTCAGAAGAAACCACGCATAGTTAAATCTAATTACACTAAAATGTCAAGTAGGCTAATTCCAACAAAATATAAAGGGACTTAGAGTAGCTCACTAAAATAATAATATACTAGACTAGGTATTGGTTGTGATAGAGTTATCAAAAGGGACTAGGCTATAAAAAATTTAAAATCAATAATGACCATGTTATTTCTACTTAAAAAGTGGGCTCAAAAAGTAAACACAATTTACATTAGAATTAAATTAGTAGGCTCTCATGGCTACAAGAGAATTTGGCTTGAAATTCACTCTTTAAACATTATCAATTTCTTAAAGGGTGTTCAAAATATTGGTTGAGTGATCAAGAGATTAATCTTGGATTGTATTAATAATCTTAATACTCTAGAAGATTATAAAATTTCACATATCTTTCATGAAGGAAACAAGTAGTAGACAGATTTGCTAATTTTGGCATGTATAGTAACCTAGTATTATTTGGTGGGAGACTAATGAGTAAATCCCCATCAAAATCAAAATTTGTATTGATGATGGTAGTTGATCTGGGTAAATTGATAGATTTCTTGGTAATGATGACCATTTACTCTTGGTTCATGTGACTGGCCAGTGTGAGTTTTCCTTTTCTCGTGTCACAGAAAGAAAATTAAAACCCTTCAAGTACATTTTTTTGTGCCAACCTAGTATTTTTGGCATCTTGTTTCCCCCTATACCTTTTCTAGTATTGTAACAACATTGGTGGTGAAAGGAATAGGGTAGAGCACACTTTTGATTAGAAATGGGAGGATAATCACCTTGTATGGGTAAATATTTTGGTAGGAGGCATCACCCTTTACATGGAAAAGTTTCATGCCCATGAGCTATAGGTAACCAATGTTTTTCTTGATCAATGGGGGAATGAAATTTTGAAAGCATACAAGGTTGAAATCTTTGTCAGTAACAACTTGATTATTGAGGTAACCAAAATGCTAATGGAGAGTTAAAATTTTTACATGGACCACAAATCTTCAAACAAAGTTATAAATATATTCTTCAAAGATGGAGAACGGGCTAAAGCTAAGGGAGCCACTGATGGGGGCTACAATCATGATACTATAAAAATGATTTGGGCTAAAATTGTTGAAGTTATTATGAGGTATCTTACCCTTGATGATTTCTTCACTAGTTTGTTTACCTACCATTTTATGATTTTAAACCATTTTAGGAATGAAAAATGGATTTCTCTTCCTTTTCATCCTTTTTATTCTCTCTATCATTGAATTAAAGCCCGTAGAAAGAACTCCAACTCTCTAGTTCTTCATGAGGGCCTCATTCTCATCACCATGGACCATGCAAAAATTATTTGAATGGAACATAAACTCAAAAATTATAAATGGGGTTAGAATTTTTGCAATAAATCTATAGAAAGAACTCTAATTTTTTCATTAACCCTAAAGATGCCCCTTTTAATGAGGATGCATAACTACAATATTTGTAAATGCAAGCTCGTGAAGAAGGGAAATTTGGCCCCTAATCGGCCTCATGGATTTGAGATAGATAATGAGAACTCTAACTACGTGCCCTAAAATGAGTATGTAAAGTATTTTCTTGAGCCTTCCTCTACTAAAAAGGGTAAATTCTAGGTGGGGAATCCTCAAAATATTTTGATTTTATTAAGGGTGAGGAGAAGAAAAAGGACCCTAATTTTTTCTACACCATTATTACAGACAAAAGGAAATCTAATGCTCCTCCTGTTAAGAATTCCTTGAATAAATCCAAAAAGACTTGATTAATGTGGGTGTTGGGAATAATACAAACAATCAATATTTTTGATAGACTCAATGATCATGAACCCACCAGGGAGATATGATCATGGGCCCATCGGGGATGGATTTTCACATTGAAATTTCCATTGAGATAGAGAAAAGAACCCAAACTAGCATCTATGCAGATTTGGTAAAGGGTTCCTCTACAATTATTATAAGGGATATGATGAGGGTTGCCAAGGATTTCTCAGAGGGTCAAAATATCCTTTTCAAGTGGATGGGATCATAAACTTTCCTAATTAAAGATACTCTTAATAACCTTCTAATAAATTGGATTTTGGGTAGAACATTATAATAAGAACCTTTCATTGGAGAATGCAAAAAAAAGTTTTTCTTTGTTCCAAAAATTTTCAAAGGATGTAAAATTATGAAGATTAATCATGGGAGAAAAATAAAAAAACCTTGAATAAACCATGGATAAATTATAAGGAAATATAAGAGTGGTTATCACAATAAAACATAATTGTAATGTAAAAGTGTACAAAAAGGCTCAAATAGCTAAATGAGCATGCTCAAGTTCTATAGCTAAATTACAATTTTGAATCCAAAAACTAGATGTATCATAGGTATCCCTATGCAATCCTTTATGAAAAAGATGTTCTTTAGTGATAACATTCACAATGGAAGAGGGATCAGTCAAAATACCATGAGAACAGATATGAGCAACCCTAGCAATAATGTAAAGAGGACCATTAGGTGCTTTAAACACATCAGATTCATCAAAGGTGATAGGAGATGAAGGTTTAGGTGAAGGTTGAGGTTGAGGATCAACATGATTAACAACATGATTAGCTTCTTCTACCTTATCATCATAACTAATATTGGTAATCAGAGAAGGAGGTTGATTAATGATATTTGTTGAATGTGAAGGAAAAGGGTCGGTCTAAATTTGCAAATTCTAGTTAGGAGGTTGTACAGACTTATTCATCCTATTAACCTCAGCATCAACATATATAGCATTAGAATCAATAAGTTCTTGAATAGAATTCTTCAAAGCATAACACCTTTGAGTATCATGACTAGGTTGATGATGGTATTGACAACAAGTATTTTGATCAAATGAATTAGGCATTCATTTTCTAGTGTCAATAGGGAAGATAGGAGAAAGTTTAAGAATTTTAGCATTAATTAAACTCATCATCACTATAAGAAAAGGTTCAGATAAAATAGTATACTTATGGTTAGGATGATACATAGAGGAAAAAGTAGTCGTACGTTTGGATGTAGCGGCCACTTGGTCATCAACTGTCTTTGTTGACTTTTGAATATTTATGTAGTTCTTAGTCTTAGAGAAATTATTTGCATCACTCTTATCCACAGTAATAGGAGCCATTGGATTAGAGCTCTCAAGCTAGCTCACTTGTAAATGATAGTAGTGAAGCACTACACAAAGATGTGAAAAGGAAATTGTATCGTCCTAAAATGGAAGCACGTCCATGATGAGAGCATTTAGCCCTCCGAGTAAGTAGTCTAGGGTCATGTCAAGTGCTTTGAGTTGGTCTTTTCTTGAATATGACTTCCCCCTCCCCCATTCTGCCTCTCCCTGCACCTGATTTCACCTTATTTCTTCATTTTTTGGCATTATGGACTAAGGTCCTGAGGTTTTTGACCTCAAGGTCAAAGTTGACCTTGAGGGTCAAAGTCAACCTCACCCCTAACCTAGGTCAAGGATGACCTCGACTCTAACCTAAGGTGGGGTTTACCTCATCCTTGACCTAGATTTCAAATTTTAGGATTTTCTAATTTTCGGGTATCAGGTTTTGGAAAGATTCTTTTTCCTGCCTCCAGGTCAGCCATTTCGGGTTTTTGGGATGGTAAATCCTTAATTTCATTTAATCTAGGTATATTTCTAAAGGTTAGGACCTAATTGGGATTTAATTCTCCAAGGTGGTCCCTCTAGAAGATTGTGCCCTAGTTCACTATAAAAGGAGGCCTTCCTCTCTCATTTTCTCCATCCATTATCAAGTTTCATATCTCATCTCAAGAAATTTCATGAGAAAGCTCTCAAGTGAAAGCAAGTGAATTCAATCATTCAAGAAAGCCTTCAAGAATTCAAGTGTTCAAGCATTCATTCATCAAGGAGACCTATTGCTAGCCATTGAAGGATTCAATCTCTTTGGAGCCCCCTTGAGGATCTATCCTTCCACATTCATTCAAGTCAATTTGTATGCAAAGATCCATTCAATATTGGTGTTGAAGATCAAATGCCATTAATTTGAGACATCCTACATTCATTCTACATCCATTGGAGCATCCCTACTTGTGGATTTGAGGATTCGAATCCTCTACAAGGACTTCAACATAAGCAAGGTGAATTGTTTCATTTACTTTGTTTATGCACAATACAATTTCAATTTTAATTCAAGGTTAATTCCTAAATTGGGGTTTGACCAAGGAAAGACCCCCATACAAACAACAAAACCCTCTTTTTCTTGCAGGTACAAGTGTGGAATTGCAGATCTGAGCTCAGATTTGGATACCCTTTTCAGTGAACTTCTGAGATCTATGAACAAAGTCAAAGTCAACCTTCAAAATATTAATGTAGCCTTTGACCTTTTATTGGGGTCAAAGACTACCTACTGTCAGAAAGGTAAAAATTTTATGGGTCTTCTTCGTCTCGGCATTTCTAGTCTGAAACAGGTTGTAGAATTGCTCGAAACTGTACACAAACATCAGAAATCAACCTTTTTTAGATCTGCCCTATTTTGAGGTTAGTATTTGTCTTTCAATTATTTCAGATTTCAATCACATCTCCTTTATAGGGAAATATAAGGTTTTCTTCCTCTTTCATATTCTCCATAGATTGATTCAATTGTGCATTAACCTTTTGGTTGATCAATTTGGATCTCTCCTTTAGGAATTTGGATTTAGAAGTGGATCTCATATTTCCCCCATACATTCAATTAGGTGATTCCATTTTACCCCTATTCATTTTGGTGAATCTGACTAGCTTACTCTCTTTCTTTTTGGTGTTATATTTCCCTTTGTCTTATTGTGTGTGTTCACCTTCCCTATTCACTTTAGTGAACCCGACATACTTACTCTCCTTTCTTTTGTGGAATTGGATGCCCTATTGTGTTTTTTGGTATTAGATTTCCTTTTATCTTATTGGTATTAGATTTCTGTTTTATGTTAAATCTTGCATGCTAATTAGATTTCAAAAATACAAAAATATTCATGCTTTATGTGTTCTTAGTTTAGTTCATTTGCATAGCATTGGTTTATGAGCTTTACTACTACTAGTCCTACTTATAACATTCTGGTTAGAAGAAGTCGTAGACTCATGGGTGCCTTTGATCCTAAATCTTCCTCTCCTTTCCTTAGGATCTTGGATGATAATTTGATTCTTCATTATTCCAATCCTATTATGGAGCAAAACTCTTCTCACTCATCTCATGATGAGGATGAGACTTTAAGATTTCCTCCTGAACAAGTCCAAAAACTTTCAACTGAACTTGATAAAATAGGTAATTGGCTTATTCAAGAGAACCATAATCAAGATTTTATTCAAGCTATAGAGGCTCTTAATAAATTTCTTCATGATAGTGATCAAGGTGTTAACCTCTTGCATGGTATTACTCACCTCGTGCATTCAAATGTTAAACCTTTAGCTCAAGAAGCTCAAGATTTAGGGTTGATTCCTCCTATCACTAGTGTAGAACCCTCTTCTAATCCTTTACCTAGTTTTCCTACCTATACTCCTTCTTTGGTGACTGTGACGGTTCCCTTTGTTCCTATGAGTGTTCCTCCTATGTCCCTCCCTACATCACAACCTTCATATCATAATGTTCCTTTTACTTATTCCAATCCACTTCCAACTATAGTTCCTAGTGTTCCTCCAGTTGTGTCTTCTATTCCTGTACCTTCTTACACTGTACCTAGTGTTTCTAATGTTGCTATTCCTCCTATTTCATCTAATGATTCAACAATCATCAGTTTGGCTCAAATTGTGTCATCCTTACAACAACAACTTGCTTCCTTAACTCAAAACAAGTTTAGTGTTCCTACATGTGACATGGGAAGTCCTTTTTCCTAAGACATTATTCATACTCTTGTTCCTCAGCAAGTTGATAAGCCTCATCTTCAGAATTACGACGGAAAAGGGGATCTTGTTCATCATGTTAAAACATTCCAAATCCTTTGTAGTTATTATGCTCATGACCATAGGATTTTAGCCAAACTCTTTGCTAGGACCTTCTATAACAAGGCCTTACAATGGTATTGTTCCTTGCCTCCTTATTCTATTTATTCTTTTCCACAACTTGCCAATGCCTTTATTCAACAATTTCAAAACAACATTGGCCCGCAAGTGTCTTTGACTGATTTGATGCATCATAAAAAAAGTGCTAAAGAAAAATTGACTGAATTTATTGGTTGATTTAAGCATTTGTATGCTCAGATTTCCTATCATGTTCTTGATATTGATATTCAATGTATGTTTATTTCAAATTTGCAAAAGGATATTAGAGATAAGATTCTGCTTACTGAATTTACCTCTTTTCAACAACTTTGTGCAAGACTTCATCATTATCAATTACAAGTGAGTCAATTTGAGAGCAACACTCCAATGGCTCCTATTCCAATTGATAAGAGTGATGCTACTCCTAATCCAAACAAATTTCAAAAATTTAACAACTATGTCAAGATAAACAAACAAGAAAGTGCAATTGCTGATCAAGTTGTTGTTGCATCTCACAATGCCACTTCTGCATCCACTACTTTTCGATTAAATCATACATTTACTCCTTTCTCTAAATATTTACATGCTATTATGAATAGGTTGTTAACTACTAATATGATTACTTTACCTCCTATTCAACCTCTTTTACCTGCTACGATTGTATCTAAATCTTTTGATCCTAAAGCTCTTTGTCAATATCATCATCAAAATGGTCATGATATTGAGAAGTGTTATTCTTTAAAATATAAGGTTCAAGACTTAATTGATTCTAATGCTTTATCTATTACTGGTAGTGGGAACAAATATGTCTATCCTCCTAATCAAAACCTTCAAATATATGTGAATCCTTTACCTACACATGATACTAATACCATTGCTTAGCTATTTGCTATGGAAATTGTGTATGATTCAAAGATGGATGATCTTAATCATGTTATTAATCAAGTGGAGCATGTTGGTCCATCTGTATCTCCACCTCAACCTCAACCTCAACCTCAGATTCAACCTCAAGTTCAATCTCAACCTAAACCAAAACCTTAACCAAAATTGAAAACTCAACCCAAACCTCAACAACAACTTAAGAATAAAGGACCTCGGGAACTTTTGATTACCTTTGATGACTCTGAGACTATTAAAGCTCCAGATGGTCCCCTTTACATTTATGCTAGGATTTCTCAGAAACCTACTCGTGGTTGTCTTGTTGATCCTACATCCTTAGTCAATGTTATTACTGAAGAAAATCTTTTTATGAAAAGCTTACAACATGATTCTTATGATACATCAGATGTGTGGATTCAAACTTGTAATGATTTTCTTTATCCATCATTTGGCTCTATTACTTTACCGGTTGAACTTTGTGGAAAAATTGTGAACACCACCTTTGTTGTTGTTCCTACTTTTGATCAATTTCAAGTTAAGCTAGGTTTTCCATAGTTGAATGTCATGCATGTTATTGCTTCACCTATCCATAAGTGTCTTAAATTTTTTCATGATGAATAAGTGAAGATGGTTAATCATAGTTTATATCAACCTTCTAGGCCTAGAGATTGTGCTACTCTTGATTTCTTTTGGCCTTCATTACCTAATTCATGTCCTCCTCGACCTGATAATCTTTTCCATTCATATCAAGCTTATAAACATCGTAATATTCTTGAATTAAGCATACCTCCTATGGATCTTAATCATGGTCTTTTTCCTACACCTTCCATACCTCCTTTAACTATGGCTTCTAGTTCTATTAATCAAGTTTCTCCTATTGCTGATAATCCTATTGATCTTCCTAAAGAACCTATGAAGGATCCTCTAAATGTTCCTCCTAGTTCTCAACCTATTTCAAGTAAATCAAAATGGAATCAATCTGCTAATGAATGTCATAAGAAGTGACGTGCTCATGCTAAAGCTCATAAATCTATTCTTCAAAGATCTCTACCTTCTTTGAATAAGACTATGCATGATGTTGTTACTAATAATGATGTTAAGATGCATGATTATGATGATTCTATTCGTATCTTAGATCCTATTTTGATTAATTTCAATGAAGAAGATACTCTTGATGATACTGATGATATTAATGATGAATATGAGACTATTGACATTGACATTGATTTACCTAATATGCTTTCATCACAATTAACTCTTACACCTAGTGTCAAACATTATGATTCTCAAGAGGATCCTTGTTTGGAACTAGCTATCATTCCTTTTGTGTTGGACATAGTCCCTCTTGCAAGTTACCCACCTTCCCTAAATGATATAGAATGAGATAGGGAGAGTAGGTGGCATGCTTGATCGGCTTGTCCTTCGTGGTAACTTTGTTGTGTGTTTTCCTGTTGTACTATGCTTCTCCCATAATGTGTTTGCTAAATGTTGTTAGATTCTTTTATACGACCCTTATTACTCAGTTGGTGCAAGGTGATAAAGGAATCAAAATTGTTGTTCCATTCCTCTATATGTATCTCTATTCTTCTATATGTTGTTTCATGTTATGTCATAAATGTGCTATTTTTCATAAATGTTTCCTTGTGTAATCTACTTGGATTCAAGACGTGGTAGCACTGATTCTTTTTGGTCTCCATGTCATGGTTTGAAAAGATTCTTCTTCATATATCTTATGTGATCTTTCCTCCTTTGTGATTGTAGTTCTACTTTCTTTGGGGAATGATGTCAATTCATTTGCAATAATATCATATATATTATCTTATGATCATACTGACCCCATTGTAGGTAGATCCCTTCTATGTTCTTTGTATGTTTTTGTGATATTTCTCTTGATTTGTCTTCATTTGGGGGCATCTCGACATGGAAACGTAATCAATGGAGTTATGTTTTCGTTAAAGCCATTGCTCCTATTAAAGTGTTAGTAATGACTTTAACATGGGGGCATAGACTCTTCTCACCTGTTGCACACACGCACTTTTTTTACGCACATATTATTTTTCAAGATACCTTTTCCTCCCTTTTTGGATTAGTGACTAATCCTTAAAGCATGGATTTATATTTTAGGATCTCTTGATCCCGCCAATTTCAAATATATATATTTTTTATCCCTTAAGGTCAAAGGTGTCCTTAAGACTGGATCTCTTTTGTTTTTATTTTTATTCTTATGGAATAGAATATTCCTAAGGGTAAATCCTTGATGGGTTGACTAGTGAGTAGCCACATTCACTAGGCAGTTCAATTCCATCTTTCCAATTTCACCATTTCCTTGTGTGGTTCACAATGGGACATAAGTTCTCATTGGGTGAGATAATCACACCCTCTCTCTTTCTCTATAGAGATGTCTCTCTTATTATTATATTGGATTCGATGAAGACTTGAGTCCTTGGGGGCTTGAGGTTTCTCTTTTTCCCTTTGATTAAGATAGGATTATCTTTTCATTTTGATCTCCTTTACCAAGAGTTTGCATCGAATCCATACTCTTTCTAAAGTGGGGGCTTAATGTATCATCTTAAAATGGAAGCACTTCCATGATAAGAGTGTTTAGCCCTCCAAGTAAGTAGTTTGGGGTCATGTCAAGTACTTTGACTCATTCTTCTCTCAAATCTAACTCCCCCCCCCCCCCCCATTCTACCTCTCTCTACACCGGATTTCACCTTATTTCTGCATTTTCTGGCATTATGGACTGAGGTCCTGAGTTTTTTGACCTCAAGGTCAAAGTCGACCTTGAGGGTCAAATTTGACCTCACCCCTGACCTAGGTCAGGGACAACCTTGACCCTGACCTAGGGTGGAGTCTACCTCGTCCTTGACCCAGATTTCAAATTTTAGGATTTTTTTATTTTCGAGTATCGGGTTTTGGAAAGATTATTTTTCCCACCTCCGGGTCAGCCATTTCAGGTTTTCAAGATTGTAAATCCTTAATTGCATTTGATATAGGTATATTTCTAAATGTTAGGACCTAATTGGGATTTAATTCTCCAAGGTGGCCCCTCTAGAAGATTGTGCCCTGGTTCACTATAAAAGGAGGCCTTCCTCTCTCATTTTCTCCATCCATTATCAAGTTTCATATCTCATCTCAAGAAATTTCATGAGAAAGCTCTCAAGTGCAAGCAAGTGAATTCAATCATTCAAGCAAGTCTTCAAGCATTCATTCATCAAGGAGATCCATTGCTAGCCATTGAAGGATTCAATCTCTTAGGAGCCCCCTTGAGGATCTATCCTTCCACATTCATTCAAGTTAATTCCTATGCAAAGATCCATTCAAGATTGGTGTTGAAGATCAAATTCTATTCATTTGAGACATCCTACATTCATTCTACATCCATTGGAGCATCCCTACTTGTGGATTTGAGGATTCGAATCCTCTACAAGGACTTCAACATAAGCAAGGTGAATTATTTCATTTACTTTGTTTATGCACAATACAATTTCAATTTCAATTCAAGTTTAATTCCTAAATTGGGGTTTGACCAAGGAAAACCCCCCATACAAACAACAAAACCCTCTTTTTCTTGCAGGTACAGGTGCGGAACTACGGATCTGACCTCGGATTTGGATACCCTTTTCGGTGAACTTCTAAGATCATTGAACAAAGTCAAAGTCAACCTACAAAATATTAATGTAGCCTTTGACCTTTTATCAGGGTCAAAGACTACCTGCTATCAGAAAGATAATTTTTTTATGGGTTATCTTCGTCTCGACATTTCCAATCTGAAACAGGTTGCAGAATTGCCCGAAAGTGCACACAGACATCAGAAATCAACCTTTTTCAGATCTGCCCTATTTTGAGGTTAGTATTTATCTTTCAATTATTTTAGATTTCAATCACATCTCCTTTATAGGGAAATATAAGGTTTTCTTCCTCTTTCATATTCTCCATAAGTTGATTCAATTGTGCATTAACCTTTTGGTTGATCAATTTGGATCTCTCCTTTGGGAATTTGGATTTAGAAGTGGATCTCATATTTCCCCCATACATTCAATTAGGTGATTCCATTTTCACCATATTTAGAAGTATACTCAATAAGGAGAATCTTATCTCTAATTTCCTTTTACTAGAAATAAAAATAAGTTGAATATCGTAATCAAGCACATGATAAGTAATTTGAGCACAAAAATATTTTAATCTACCAATAAAGTCACTAACTTTTTCTTTAACATTTTTCTTGCAATGCATTAAATCAGTCAAAGAAATTTAATGACCAATATTATTTTGAAATTGTTAAGTGAAGGCACTAGAAAGAATTTGAAAGGAATTAATAGAGTAAGGAGCCAAAGAGGAATACCATTGCAAATATTTATCCCTAAAAGTACATGTGAACAACTTATCCATGAGCCTAAAGTTATGAGAAAAATCACTACATATAGTTTGGAAAGTCCTAAAATGGATCGTGGGATCACCCTTAGCATTATAAGTCTCAAGATGAAGTATCTCCATATGTTGTGGCATAATAACATGAAGGATATCCAAGGAAAGGGGATTGGAAATATAAAATGTAGGGATGTCAATGAATTTAGTATTGTAAACTATGTAAGATGAATTCATTAACTAACCACTTCCACACTAGCATTCAAAATACAAGAGACAAAGGGGCTTCTAGGCATAACTCTCAATATACCCTAAGTTGGATTAGAAAAACCAAAGAAGATGAGAGGATATTAATGTTAAACCCAAATTATACTAAGGAAGTACACAAGAAATTCCTCTTTCATGAAATTCAATATTTGATTAAGGTTGTGTAAATGTACATGTAAAATTGAACTAATTCATTTAGCAAGATAAGCAATAGAGATCTAGGTGCTCAACATAAACAATCAGCCCAATTAAGATGTGAAAACAGATCTAAAATAAGATATGAAATAGATAATGAGGTACTCACCTTGAAGTATGAAAAATAATATACTTTTGTGGTCTAAAAACTATTGTTAGAGACCTATAGCTGAATTTATGACTGTGGATCTACGATCATGGTTGAAAACCCAAAAATGCTAAAAATATCAAGGTGGTAGGAACAGATCGACCATGTCACCATGTTTTGGAATAGGTTGAACAAGTCAACATGTTCTCAAGGAACTTTTTTGAAGTCAACCCAAATTCTTCTCGTAGATCTCTATCTGCAACTTCCAGATCTGTACTTGCAATTCTGAGATCCTAATCCTGCACACAAAAAGCTAGGTTTTGGGTTTGGGGTGGATAAGGGTTTTCCTTGGTCAAGCCCTACATTGAGGAATCAACCTTAAATTTAAATGTAAATGGGTAAAAAAAACAAGACAAACGTGAATATTCACCTTGCTTGAAGAAACCCTTGTTAATAAGGATTTTTTGTGCTTGTATGTTGATCTTGAACTTGTAATGTAGGAAATATCCACAAATTCTATGGATCTACCAAAATCACTTCATGGATCCATGGATGCAAGTGTGCATCAAATGAAGAAGATGATGAATGCATCAATGTAGATCTCTTCCCTTGATGGCCAACAATATGCTAGATCTTGAAGAGGAAAGATGCACATAAAGGATAATAGAATCTTTAAAGACTTGAATGCTTGAATGCTTGAGCATGATATTTATATCATGAATGTGTCCCCTTTCTTTCTTCTTCTTGCAAAATGAGGTGCCCAAGCTTCCTTTTCTACTAATTTCTAGGTGATAAAATAAAGCAAGCTAATGCGGTTACCAAATTTTAAGAATTAAATCACCGAGACAACATTGGTCCCAATGCTCACAACTCCCAGGGAATAGGTTGACCTAGTCAACCTATTCCAAGGTTGGCCCATAGGGAGACAACCCTGAGGTCTCAGAGACTACATAGATGAAAAAGAGAGAAATATAGATGAATTAGAGAAAAAGGGGAACAAGCATGAATCCATCCATGGTCCAAAAATTCAATAAAGGATAGGAGCTAAAAGGTCTTAAATCAGGAGTGTGTCTATTTTAAGATGGCACATTTAACCCCCACTTTAGAGGGAGTATGAGTTTCCTCAAACTCATATAAAAGTAGATCAAAAAGTAAGATTTTATCTTATCATGGATAAGGAGACAAGGAAATCATTAATCCCCCAAGATAATTGAGTCCTCATCACATCCAAAGCCAAAAAATAAGAGAGATGTCACTAACAAGAAAGTTTATCCAACTTTCCCAATAAGGTTTTTGTTCCTTATTGTGAACTACACAAAACAAAAGAAAAATAAAAAGGGGTACAATAAAATATGGCATTGAATGGTCTGGTAAGTGTGTGTGGCATGCTATTCAACCCATCAAAAATGAATTGAATGGTCTAGAAAGTGTGTGTGGCATGCTAGTCAATTCATCTTCAAGGGAACTCCATGTCCCAAAAAGAAGAATCAAAAGACAGCCCAAGCATAAGGATGTGTGTGCCCTTAAGGGATCAAAAGGAAATCAAGCTTCCTAGATTGTCAATAGTCCCAAGAAGGATAAAAAATAAGGATTGAGCCTCCTGGACTATCAGTAATCCAAAGAGAGATCCAAAAGATAAAATATCTCCCAAGAAGTGTTAATAGTTTGATAGAGGAGACAAAAGTTCTAATGTGCGTGTGTGCAAAAAGTGAGTGGATCATATGTCCCCATGTTAAAGTGATTGAAAATGCCTCAATAGGAGAAATTTCTTTAATGGAAGGGTATATGCATCCACGAAGAACATTTCCACTTTCAAATGCCCCTAGGAGAGAAGATTCCAAAGGAAATGAATACATAAAAAAGAGATAACACGAAACAAACTGCTAACTTTGGTGTCAGTATGATCATATGATAATATGTATTATTATCTCAAGTATGAATGTAATAATTCCCTAAATGAAGTATAACTACAACACAATTGAGTAAAAACATGTAATATATATACGAAGAAGAGACTTTTTGGGCTGGCAACATAGAGACCAAAAATAATCAGTGCTACTATGTAGAAAGCATCCAAGTAAACTACACAATGGAACATTTAAAAACAATATCACATATACAACACAACATGTAATGACAAAATAGAAGGAGAGAGATACAAATAGAAGAATCACACAACATGTTTGACTACTTTATCATCTTACTCTAATGGAGCAGTCAAGAATCATCTAAATCAGTATATAAAAAACATATAACAAAAATAACAACACAAGGGAAACACAACATGAACACATAAAGAGTACCATTCTAGAGAATTACACATCAAGTGTGTCGCATGCCTCCCCCATCTCATTCTAAAATGTTACTGAAGGTTGAGAAACAAGAAAGAGGAACAACATCCAACAAAGTAGGAACCACCATCAAATCCAAGAAAGGACTCTAGTGGGAGTCACTTCACTCTTCACTATGAGTGATTAACCCATATCAATATTCTCATAATCATCATCACTAACATATCACTAGAATCATCATCAAGAGTATTTTCCATGTCAAGTTTAATAGAATCTAAAATACAAACAAAATCATCATGTTTATCCTTTTTCATATTAGTTTTTTTATTAACTTTATTTAAAGGCCCAAACATGGGTTGATCAAAGGCAGGAAAAGGTTGAGAGGAAGATGTAGTGTGAGAAGAAAGGGAACAAGCCTTACCCATAGCTTGACATTATTTGTGAAGTTAATGAGCATGTTGGTTATGAATGGTTTTACAAGATAAACTTGAAGGATTAGATTCCACAATCATAGGTTCTAGGGAGGGAATGGGTATGGGTTGAGGAATGATAGCAGAGGAATATGTTGGGTAGGTAAGATAGCTATAGGAGTATAAACCTTAGGAAGGCTAAGATCAAGAATCTTTTCTACCTTGTAACATTTATAGGATCGAAAGAGATGATCAGAATAGTTAGGAAGTTTTTTAGGAAGACATGGCCAAAAGAAATCTATATCAGCACAATCTCAAGGATGTGAAGGCTTGTAGACAGAATTATTAATGGTGATAACTTCTCCTTTGTGTGGAAACTTTATGCACTTATGAATAGGAGATTCTATAACTTTTACTTATGATCATAACTTGCATTCCCATTAGGAGAAGTCATAGACTCATTGGCTCTTTTCAGCATGATTCCTCTTTCATTCCTAGGACAACTAATGATACTAATATTTTCCCTCGAGATCTCAATCCAATAATAGAACATAATTCTTATCATTCCTCTTGTGATGAATATGAAGCCTTAAGAATTCCTCCTTCCCAAGTTGATAAGGTATCTCATTAGTTTGATGAATTAGAAAATTGGCTTGTTGAAGAGAGCCCAAACCTCGATAGTGTTGCCGTTATTGAGGCTATTAAGAATCTTATTACTCATGATGACAATAACATATCTATTTCATATGGTATCTCATACCTTATTAATGTAATACCCCAAAAATGGGCTATAAGTTCATTAACCTCCTACATCGACAAATCGAACAAAATTGACATCGAAGTCCTAACCTAAGGCACATCTGAACATCATCAAATCTAATTTATTATCTTAAATTCTACATCAGGGAATATTCCTAGCAATATTCCTAATCATCATAATTATCTTTAATTTTATAATTATTTGGCAATAAATCACATTTATCCTAAAGTTTGATTAATTGAATATTTTCATATTTAATTAATTAGATTTAATATTTGCCACTTAATTGTGTAATTAAATTTAATTATATCTATTATTAATTGTATTATTTAATTTTGACAATAAATCTAATATCATATGAATAATTGATTAAATTCTTATTTAATTAATTAAAGCAAGTTGTCATTATTTAATAATATAGTTTTTAATAAAAGTTTGGTAAAATAGTTAATTAACCCATAAATTAATTATTTTATTTCAAAAAGCAGTTAAGTTGGAAATAAATCACTTTATTATTAAATTAATTCATAAATAAAACATGCACAATCATAAAAGCAGACAACTATCAATTATCAATTAAAGCTAAACTCTATTTTGAGTTAAAACTTAGCTTTTGCATATTTTTGTGAGTTAATTATCTTTATTTAAAAATAACTCAAAAATCAACCTGAGTTATTTGAGTGATTTATGGCTTTTTTTCATGCACCTCCAAAGCCCTGGATTTCTATAAAATCAAGGCTTCAGCTCCTCATAATTCATCTCATATTTTGCACAATCACGCTGGAGAATTGGAATTGAAGAATCAAAGCTCTTGCGAATCGACATCTTTGTGAGATCAATCTTATTTTTGCATTCATATTGCATATCATTGTTAGATTAGTATTGCATATCAATTTTCAATAGCATTCATAGCATATCAATTTCATCTAGCATAGATTCATATCAAGTTTTCATTCTTATTGCATAGAAAATCCAAAAAAATAGATTAATTGCATTCAATTCATATCTAGATCAATTGCATTCAAATCCTTCATTTAGGTGTCGTCTAGGTCACTGATCTCGATTACAATCTGAGAACATCAATCTCGCACCTATTAGAAGGCAGTAAATCGCTTGGTTAGATTAGATTTCAATTTTGCACGATTTTGATTATAGCTAACCTCTAATGTTTTACTGAAGTGTTGTGTCTACAGATCAGGTACAATTTTCACACACACAATTAACACTCATGATAATCATTTGATGGAATGTGCTCAAGAGTTAGGATACACTCCTCCTTCCAGAACCATTGAACCTTCTATCCCAATTTCTACTACCATTCCTAGTATTCCTACTTATACACCACCTCTCATGTTAGCTTCTATAAAATTTTCTACTCCTTTAAGTGTTGGTCTTCTTAATCATTCACTTCCTTTGAGTGTTCCTCCTACCTCCATACCTTCTTCACTACCCTCATACAACATTGTCCCTTTCACATATTCCAATTATCTTCCCGTTCCTTATAATCCTCCACCAACATCCTTGCATTTTCCTTTGACTTCCTACAAATTTCCTAGTACATACAATATGTCTATGCCTACTATTGTATCTTCTAATCCTACCATTAGTAGCTTAGTTCAAACTATCACTACTTTACAACAAGTAGCTCAATTCACTCAATTGAAGTACATCCCTACATGTGATATTTTCAATCCCCTTTCCTTAGATATATGGCTTGTTGTTATCCTACAACATATGGAGATGCCTCTTCTTGAAACTTATAATGGTAAGGGTGATCTTTTGATTCATGTTAGGACTTTCCAAACTATATGTAGTAATTGTGCTCACAACTTTAGGCTCATGGATAAGTTTTTCACACGTACTTTTAGGGATAAATCTTTGCAGTGGTATTTCTCTTTACCTTCTTACTCAATTAAGGCTTTTCAAATGCTCACTAATGCCTTCATTCAATAATTTCAAAATAATATTGGTCCTCAAATTTCATTGACTAATTTAATGTATTGTAAGAAAAACGTTAAAGAAAAAGATAGTGACTTTATTGGTTGATTTAAACATTTGTATGCTCAAATTTCTTATCATGATATTCAATGTATTTTTATTTCTAATTTAAAAAATGATATTAGAGAAAATATTAGATCCTTACAGAGTATACTTCCTTTTCACATCATTGTGTAGTGTTGCACCACTATTAGTTACAAGTGAGCTAACTTGAGAGCTATAATCCAATGGCTCCTATTACTGTGGATAAGAGTGATGTTGTCGTTAATCAAAATAAATACTCTAAGACTAAAAACTACATAAAGATTCACAAGTCAACAAACACAGTTGATGATCAAGTGGTATCTACATCCAAAGGTATGACTACTTTTTCCTCTGTGTATCACCCTAATCATAAGTATACTACTTTATCTAAATCTTTGCATACAAATGTTTAAATCAAGGTTTTATTTATCTTCCTGTGACTATTTTTGGTAAGGTTTTTTACACTACCTTTATTGTCATTCCTACTTCAGACCAATTTCAAGTTAAGCTTGGCATTCCATGGCTTTCCTCCATGCAAGGTATAGCCTCTCCTATTCATAAGTGCATAAAATTTCCCCATTAAGGAGAAGTTATCACCATTAAACATTCCCTTTACAAACCTTCATGTCCTCAAGATTGTGCTGATATAGATTTCTTTTGGCCATCCCTTCCTCAAAAACTTCCTAACCGTCCTGATCATCTCTTTTGATCCTATCAATGTTACAATGTAGAAAAGACTCTTGAGCTTAGCCTTACTAAGGTTGATACTCCTATAGTTGTCTTACCTACCCAACCTATTCCTTTTCCTATCATTCCTGAATACATAGTTGTTCCCTCCCCAGAACCTATGATTATGGAACCTAATCCTTCAAGTTTGTCTCATAAAACTATTCGTAACCAACATGGTCATCGGTGTTGCAAACACTGTCAAGATAAGGCTAAGGCTTGTGACCTTTCTTATCACATTGTTTCTTCCTCTCAACCTTATCCTTTCTTTGATCAAACCATTCTTGAACCTTTAAAGGAATTTAATAAAAATAACAATATTAAAAAGGATAAACATGATGATTATGTTCATATTTTAGATTCTATTAATCTTGATATGGAAGATACTCTTGATGATGATTCTAATAAACATGTTTTTGATTGTAGGAAAAAATAGGTTTTAAAGGGGACCTGAAACCCCGTACAAGCTAGAGTAAAAGTTTATCATTAAAGGACACTAAAAAGAGACAGGACTGGGGACCAGTCCTCTATAACCATAACCAGCAAAACAACCTAAAAAACCAAAAACCAAAGACCAACAAAAAAATGACACACAACCAGTACCAGGAACCCAGAGCACTAGACAAACTCCTTGCAAGTCTCATCAGCTTCCTATTTCACCTCAGATATCTTCTTTATTGTTGCATTGAAATTAGAGAGCTCCTGGATTCTTTCAAGAATCTTCCTCCTTTTCGCCGATCTTGTGCATTTTCCTGGGCCTTCCTCTTCCAAGTCCTCAGTATTCTCATCAAGTTTCTTACTAGGGGATCCAACATCCAGCTCAACTTTAATGGTCATAAAACAATCCATGGCTGAACCCATAAATTTGTTGTTGTCATTCATATGTTTTTTCATTGCATTCTCCACAGTTTCCATTCTAGCTTGCATTTCTTGCACTTTTTATCCCCATCATTGTTTATATCATCCATTATAGTTTTTGAACCTAACTCCATCTTTTCCTATAGAGAATCCACCTTAGCTGAAAGGGAGTGATGCTTTAAGTTTAAATTCTTGATCTCTTGGAAAACCCATTTCATTAAACAGAAAGAATACATCGAAGTAGCCTTGGTAGTTTGGAGAACCCCAAAGGGGGGGTTGATTTTATCATCCATATCTTCCCTCAGCAATTGAACATTATGTTCCTACATGTTCATAATTTTGATGAAAGGAATGTTTTGAGAATTGCCAGGAACATTCACTTTCTCCGCACCAGGTGGCGTCATCTCCACAGCAAGGGAAGTATTCTCCACCTCCGTAGCTTCCTTCTGAGTATCCAACCCAACCTCCATGACCACTTCAAGTTTAGGGGAGATGGGCATGTCATGATCTTTAGAGCTATCATAGTCCACCAAAATGGGCACCTTCTGACCACCCACAACCTCCTCATTCTTATCATCCTCATTGTTACTCTTGATACCAGAGGTTTTACCCATTCCCATAGTACCCGTGACCTCTTCTTTAGTGTTATCATTCTCCTCTGAAGCCATTTTTGAGACCAAGGTCAAAGAGTAACTATCTTCCTCAATAGAATCATCCATGTCATTGTAACCTTCTGCACTATCTGCAGAGGTATCCATATCCATAGTAACCTCCTTATCCTTCCTTAATTTTTTTCCTGAAGAACTCCCCTCTTTAACGACCACGTCCCTAATTCTTTTTTTACTTGAAGCAGTTTTGGAAGGGGATATGATAGGGCTAGCACTGGAAGTCTTCTTAATATGTTAAACAATTAGAAGAATCAACCCTTCATGAAGAATGGGTTTCTTCTCCTTCTTCCTATGCTGGGAAATACTCAGACGCAGGGACTAAAGAATATAGTAAGGTAGGGACACCCTAATTTTATGATGGAAATGACAGAGAAAAACAAAGTGAGATTCTAATAAACATGTTAGTGATGATGAATATGAGAATATTAATATAGATTATGATTTTCCTAACATTATTTCTATGCATCTTACAATCATTCCTAGTGAAGAGCGTAGTGACTCCCATCAGAGTCCTTGCTTGGATTTGGTGGTGGTTCCTGTTGTGTTGGATGTTGTTCATCTAGCGAGTTTCTCACCCTTCCCTAAAATTTTAGACCAAGATGGGGGGGTCATGTAGCATGTTTGATGTGGACTTATGTAGCATGGTATTCTTTTTGTATCCGTGTTGTATTTCCCCTGTGTTGTGCTTTTTGTTATATGTTTTGTCTAGATAACTTTAGACAATTCTTGACTTCTCCATTGGCACAAGATGATAAAGTAGTCGAATATGTTGTGAAAGTATTATGTTTTTATCTCTCCTATATTTATTTCACACGTTGTGTTGCATATGTGTTATTATTTGTAAATGTTCACTTGTGTAGTATACTTGGATTCTTGCAACATAGTAGCACCGATTCTTTTTGGTCTCTGTGTTTCCAGCCCAAAAAGACTCTTCTTCATATATCTTACATGTTTTTCCTCCATTATGTTTTATTTATACTTCCTTTGGGGAATGATGACATTTTATACTTGATATAATAATACATATTATCATATGATCATACTGACCCCAAAGTCAATGGATCCCTTTGTGTTCTCTCTTTTGTTAGGTGTTCATTTTTGTTGGAAAGTTCTCTACTGGGGGAATTTCACACTAGAAACGTTCTTCATGGATGCATGTACACTTATGTTAAAGACATTTCTCATGTTGAGGAATTTTCAATCACTTTAATGTGGGGACATACACTCTACTCACATTTTGCACACATGTACATTGGCAGTTTTGTCTCCTTTATCAAACTATTGATAGTTCTTATGGGCTCTTTACTCTTTTGGATCTCTTTTTGGATTACTAATAGTCTAGGAGGACCAATCCTTGTTTTGATCCTTCTTGGTACTATTGATAGTTTGGGAAGCCTGATCACCTTTTGATCCCTTAAGGATATACACATCCTTATCACTGGGTCATCTTTCAATTCTTCTTTTTTGGACATGGAGTTCCCTTGAAGATGAATCCTTTAATGAGTTGACTATCATACCACACACACTTTCTAGACCATTTAGTTCATCTTCAATGGGTTGACTATCATGCCACACATACTTTGTACAATATTCAATGCCATCTTTTGTTACACTCCCTTTTTTGTTTCATGTAGTTCACAATAAGGAACACAAACCTTATTGGGTAAGTTGGCTACACTTTTTTTTTAGTGGCATCTCTCTTATTTTGTTTGTCTTTGGATGTGATGAAGACTAAATTCTCTTGGGGGCTCGATGATTTATTTGTATCCTTAGCCATTATAACATCAATTATTGCATTTTGATCTACTTTACCATGAGTTTTAGGAAACTCATACACCCGCTAAAGTGGGGGATAAATGTACCATCTTAAAATGGACACACTCCTCATTTAAGACCTTTTAGTTCCCATCCTTTATCAAATTTTTGGACCATGGATGGATTTGTGCTCAATTCCTTTTTTTCTCTCATTCATCCTTATTTCTCCCTTTTTCATTTGTGCAGTCTCTGAAACCTCGGGGCTAGCACCCTATGGGCCAACCCTAGAATAGGTCAACTAGGTTGACCTATTCACTAGGGATTGTGAGCCTTGGGACCAGTGTTTTCTTGAAGATTTAATTCTCAAAATTTGGTGACCTCATTGGCTCACTTTGTTTTTCCTCCTAGAAATTAATATAAAAGAAAGCCTACTCACCTCATTTTGCAAGCAAAAAAAAAAGAACAAAAGCAAGAAGAAGAAAAAGAAGAAGAAGGAGGAGGAGGAGGAGGAGACACGTTCATTATATAAATCTCATGTTCAAGCATTCAAGCATTCAAGTCCTCAAAGATTCAAGGATCCTCTGTGGGCATCTTTCCTCTTTAAGATCTAGAATATTGTTGGCTATCAAGGGAGGATATCTATATTGAAGCATTCATAATCTTCTTCATTTGATGAACACTTAGATCCATGGATCCATGAAGTGATTTTGGTAGATCCATAGCATTTGTGGAGATTTCTTACATTGCAAGTTCAAGATCAACATACAAACACAACAAAATCCTTATTGACAAGGGTTTCTTCAAGAAAGATGAATATTTACATTTTTCTTGTTTCATTTACACATTTACATTTCAATTCAAGGATGATTCCTCAATTTGGGGCTTGACAAAGGCAAGCCCTTATCCACCCCAACCCCAAAAACCTAGGTTTCTATGTGCAGGAGAAGGATTTCAGAATTGCAGGTATAGATCTAGAAGTTGCATACAGAGATCTACCAGAAAAATATTGGTCGACTTCAGTAAAGTTCCCTGGGAACACGGTAATTTGGTCAACCTATTCTGGTACACAGTGACATGCTCGACCTATTCCTAGTTGACTGAGATTTTCAGCATTTTTGGGGTTTTCAGCCATGAACTCAGATCTGCAGTCAGAAATTCAACTACAGGTCCACAATAATAGTTTTTAGAGAAGAAAAGTCTATTTCTCTTCATGCTTCAATGTGAGTACCTCATTATCTATTTAAAATCTTTGTTTAGATCTATTTTCACATCTTAATTGGGATTATTGCTTACATTTAGCACATATATCTCTATTGTTTATCTTGCTCAATCAATTAGTTCAATTTTACAAGTACATTTACATAGCCTTAATTAGATCTTACATTGCATGAAAGAGGACCCTCTTGTTTACTTAATATAATTTGGTTTTAGTATTAGCATCCCCTCATCTTCTTGGTTTTTTGCTAATCTAATTTAGGTTATATTGAGAGTTATGCCTAGAAGCCTCTCTTTCTATTTTATTTTGAATGTTGGTGTGGAAATGGTTAATTAATGAATACATCACACATAGTTTACATTACTAAATTCATTGTCAACATTTTCCACTTAAATAATTCTTTTCCATCATATTTACAATAGCTGCATCAGCTTCTTCTGAATTGACACTTCCATTTGATAGTTGCTCAATGTTGTCAAGATTTATCTTTAGATTCTTTGATAGTTCCTTTCCTTTTGTAAAAGAGACCTTCAACTTGTCTTTCAGATCTTGTATCTATTCATTTGCTACTTCCAAGGTATGCTCCAATTGTATCTCATTCCTATACCTTTCCATCTCCCCAGTGATGACCTACAACTGATTGAATAACTTGATGAACTGAAGAGATAATGATTAGAGATCAACGAGCTATTAAAGTAATATGTAAGATGATTAAATCAGTCGATATGTTGTCATTAATGTCAACTAGTTTTGACTATACTTATCATGATAGTTACAAACATCTGAACATTTGTAGAAGGAAGAAATGGTGAAGAAATGAGATATCTACATAAGGACAAGATGGATATGATAGATATGGATAAGTTATATATTGGGTAACTTATTGATGAGTCTATGGAATTATGTTGTTGACTTGAGCATGTTACATTATTCTATTATGAAGAAGAAATCATAATTGAACAAGTTAATGTGGTCAATAATTGAAGATTTTTGTATTCACCGAGTCAGTCTTGTATATACCAAGTGATAGTAATAACAAAGTTAGTTATCACTGATGCATTTAGTATTAACCGAGTATGGATGAAAACATTAAATATTTATAACAGCCGACTGAAATTGATGAGCTGGAAATTGCTTATGATTCTGAGGAAAGAGATGAATTTTTTTATAAGATCCATGGTTGACAAACTTTAGAGATGATCGAAGGGAAGATATTGAAACATGTTATTGACACATCTTTCGAGGAAGCTTGAAGTGAAAAAATGAATGATGGAGATTAAGTGGAAAAATCTAATGGCTGATATGAAAACAGTTTACATTTCTATTTAAGAGACATGAGATTCATTGTTGAATTATGCAAAGTGAATAGAGACTATAGGAGATTTCATGTGAAGACATTTTTTATGCATACTTGATCAAATTGGTTACAGACAGAACCGAGCGGAACTGCAGGCATAATCGAGCATCAGAGATATATACACTAAGTCAAGTAAGTTGGAGGATACGATGAAGTGAATTGATTATTGATCAGATGAGTTATATTGAGCTTAGCATAGATATGAATACTTGCAAATTGAGTTGTATTTGAGTTAGATCACTAGTATCAGTTTAACCATTGTTACAGCAAAATCTCTCAACTGAGTAGACTTAATAGTCTTTTGTATTTCAATATGACATTCAAGGAATGTTAATTATTTTCTTGTTGACCCCATAGTGAATGTTGGTCAAGATTTAACTATTAGTGATAAATCCTCTAACAAGGTCACACCTAACAGTGTGCATTGTAACCTTTAACAGGGTTGTCTCCTAACCAAGCTCACTTTAGAAGAGTGAAATATTTTGGGTTACCGATCCCAGGTGGTTTTTCCCTTAGAAGGTTTTCCATGTTAAATCTTCGTATTATGTGTTATTTATTATGATTTTTTTTCTATCATACTTTACATATTACATATTTGATTAATCGGTAAAGATAGTTTTGGAAATTACTAGTATTCGGTAAATGAATAGAAAGATAGTTATCTTATCTTACTGAGTTGTTTGATTTGGTGAAAAAGTTTGAAATAGTACATCTGAGAGTTTGGGACTGTAGGATAACTGACTTAACTGATTCACCCCCCTCAGTTATCTAACAATTGGTATCAAAGCGTATTGGTTTCTTGGAGGAAAGTTTCAAGGACTTGAGAAAAATATCACAAGATGTATAAAAGGGAGGTGCCTAAGCTGAACAAAGATAACTTCTCAACATGGAAAAGTAGGATGAGGTTGCACATATCTAGAATTGGAGAATCTTCTCTTCAAATCCTATACAATGGCTACATACAACTGACTATTGGACCTTTGACAATTGATTAGCTAAGAGGCAGACATGAACACAACATAACAATGATATAGATTGTTGCTGCTCTATCAGATACAGAATTTGAAGATATCAAAACATGTAATACAACAAAAGAAATGTGGAACAAACTTGCACTAGTTCATAGAGGAGATGAAAATGTACTAAGGGCCAGAGCTAAAAGTCTTAGAGGTGGATTTGATGATATGAAGATGAAATAAGGTGAAAACATCACGCGATACTCTAACCAAACCAAGGAGGTGGTCAATTCTCTCCGAGGAGTAGGAGGTGTTATTGATGAAGTCACTGTTGTGAGTAAAATAACCTTGTTGCCTATCTATACTATTAGAATCTCTGCTATTCATGAAATGAGATCAGCACCAGGTAGTGTTCTTACACTTGATAGCCTAATTGGTAAATTGACTAGTTTTGAGCTGAATAACTATGATAACAATATTGTACTAAGTTTTGAGTCTGTATTTATGTCATCCTTAAAGATTGGTAAGTCTAGTAGTAAACATAACATAAGAAATGAAAGTGGCAGTGACAGTGAAGATGAGCTTGATAAGCTTGAAGCACTTATGGCTAGGAGACTTCAGAAAGGTAAATGAAGGTATAAAGGAAAGTTACCTTTATCTTTCTTTAATTGTAAATAAATTGGCCATATTACTACTAGATGTTCTAATAGGAAAGATGAAGATAAATATAATGACCAATCTGGTGAAAGAAAGTCTGATAGAAGAGATCACCAAGAACACAGAGGAAACTGATAGTATGACAGAAGAAACAATCAAGACTACAAACACAAAGGCAAGAAGGCATGTTAACTTGTTGGAGATGATGATGTTAATACTGACACTAACACTAATGATGACATTGAAGTGGTATTTTTTGCAATGAAAGATGATTCAGAAGAAGAAGAAAGGTATGTTGAAACAACACTTATATCTAAAGTTAGAAAGAATGATACATGGATCATTGATAGTATTTGTACACATCATATGACTAGTGATGAGGATAAATTTGAATATCTTAAACACTACAATGGAGGATCTGTTAAAACGGGAAATGATACACCTTGTCTAGTGAAAGGAAAGGGATCTATCTTTTTGAACAATAAGATTAGATGTGAGAATGCATATTGGGTAAAAGGACTTAACTATAATCTATTGAGTGTCGCATAATTAAATAATTCATGCCACCAAGTTGCATTTGAAAGTAGAAAGGTGAAGATCTATGATGAAACCAGAAAGTTGGTCGATACTAGTGAACAATCCAAAGGTAATCTAATTTATATTGATAATACTGAAACTTCTTGTTTGTTGGCTATAAATGAAGATGTGTGGTTGTGGAATAAGAGACTTTTTCCTGTGAATTTTGATAACATGGTTAAGACCAGTAAGAAGAGAAGAGTTAGAGGTTTACTGAGTCTAACTAAACCTGACCATGTCATGTGCAATCAATGTTAGAAAGGTAAAATGACTAAATCTATTTTTAAAAGCAAAGACTATTCTTCTAAAGGTATTTTGGAGTTGGTACATATCGACTTATGTGGTCCTATGAGGACTCAAAGTTATTATGGTGATAAATATTTCACTTTATTTGTTGATGACTACTCTAGGATGATGACATTCATGTTTCTAAAAGAAGAATCTGAAGCTTTCAAAATGTTTAAGTGGTATAAAGATAAAGTTGAAAAGGAAATCGGAAAAGATTTAAAATGCTTACGATCTGATAGAGGAGGTGAGTTTATTTTTGATGAATTCACTAACTTTTGTAATGAGCATGGAATTAAAAGATAGGTTTCTACTCCAAGGACTCCACAACAGAATGGTATTGCAAAAAGAATCAACCGATCTATAGTTTATTGTGCCAAAACACTTATGATTGAAAAGGATGTTGCACAAATGTACTGGAGAGAATCTATTAGCACTGTTGTATACACATTGAACTGAGTTCAACTAAAGAAAGATACAAATAAGACACCTTCTGAGCTATGGTTTGGCTACACATCGAATGTAAGTTATTTTAGAATTTTTGGAAGTAGATGTTACATTCTAAAAGATGATAGAAATGGTAAATTTGATTCTAAAGGTGATGAAGGAATATTTCTAGGATATTCTACTAAGAGAAAAGTATACAAATGTTTGAAAAGGGCTAATAACAAAATCATTGAAAGTGCTAATGTGAAAGTTGATGAGTTTTCTGAGAAGAATGATGAAGAAAGTAGGAAGGAACTGGAAGACTATGGTAGGTTTACATATATTGAGCATCCAGACTATCCACCCAAGCCACAGGTTGAGTCTACTGAGTGACAAGAAAATGCTACCAAGAATCAACAAATGCAAACTGACCAAGAAGATGCTACTGAGGAATAAATTGGACATGAACCAAATGATGAGCAAAGAAGAGAACAAGTACTGGCAAGATTTGTTAGAAGACACCATCCACAGAACCAGATTATTGGAGAAAAGCAAGCTGGCATGATGACACAAAGTAAGTTAAGACAAAACACATATTTAGTTTGTGAATTTGAGCCTAAGAATGTTAGAGATGCACTTGAGAATGATGAATGGATTAAGGTAATGAATGAATAAATTGAAAAGATAGAGAAAAAAAAAACATGGACATTGGTACCAAGACCGGGTGATAAAAATGTAATTGGTACTAAGTGGATTTTCATAAACAAGTTGACAAAAGATGATGAATCAACTGAGGTAAATTAGACCTTATATAGATCAATGATTGGAAAACTGATGTATGTGGTACACAGTAGGCCTGATATAGCACATGCAGTTGGGATTGTAGTAAGATTTTCTACTAATCCTAAGGAATCACATATAACTGTTGTCAAAAGAATTCTGAGATATTTGAAGAAAATTGAAGATTATGGTTTATGGTACAAAAAGGAAGGCAATTTTGAACTACGAGTTTACACTGATACGGATTGGGCTAGAAACATTGATGATGAGAAGAGTACAACTGATGGAGAATTCTTTTTGGGAGAAAAACTTGTAACATGGATAAGTAAGAAACAGGTATGTATTTCTCAATCTATTGCTAAAGAAAAGTATGTTGTTTTGTTGCTAATTGTTCAAATATTGCATGGACAAAATAATTTTTGGAAAGAATGAATGAGGTGATCACTGATCCAGTGATTATATATTGTGAGAGAACAAGTGCCATAAATATTTCTAAGAATCTGATGATGCATTCAAAGACAAAGCACATATCTATTAATAATCACTATTTGAGGGAACAAGTACAAGAAAAAAAAGTGAAAATGGAATTTGTAAAGTCTAAGGAACAACTTGCTGATATATTTACAAAGCCCTTACCGAATGACACTTTTGAGTACTTGAGGACTAGACTAGGGGTCCATCCCCTATCTATTAGTCACTAAGGTGATCAGGAGGTTGCATCAACCTATACTTTATCATAAAATCAAAATTTTGATGCATGTAGCTCATACTTTAGGATTCCTAAGGTTGTGAAAGATTGTAGAAGTTGTAACAGAGAATTGTATATCAGTACATGAGGGTACTTGATCTAGACCGTACAATGATAATACTATTTGGCTATAGAAGAGCTATTTATTTTCTTTTGGCATTTTTTTCAAAGGGTGAGAGACTTCTATGAAATATTAGGGAGAGAGATTTCAATGAAACATCTATCCACTATAGGGAGAGAAAAAATTAGAGAACTAAAGAAGATCAAATCCGCAGGGAGAGTCTGCATGAAATGTTATTATAGTGATTAAACATATTAAATATCAAGCTAGGGAGAGCTTACCGAGCTACAACATTTATCTATATAGTTGTAGAATAAATGTATGGTATGGTATGGCATATTTCATATTGTTTGTGTTGCCATCAATGCCAAAGGGAGAGATTGATGACCTACAACTGATTGAATAAGTTGATGAATGAAAGAGATAGTTATTAGAGATCACCTAGATATTAAAGTAATATGTAAGATGATTAAATTAGTCAATATGTTGTCATTCATGTCAACTAGTTTTGACTATAATTATCATGATAGTTACAAACATTTGAACATCCGTCGAAGGAAGAAATGGTGAAGAAATGAGATATCTACATAAGGACAAGATGGATATGATAAATATGGATAAGGTATACATTGGTTAACATATTGATGAGTCTATGGCATTATGTTGTTGACTTGAGCATATTACATTATTCAATTATGAAGAAGAAATTAGAATTGATCAAGTTAATGTGGTCGGAAATTGAATATTTATGTATACATCGAATCAGTATTGTGTATACCGATTCATAGTAATAACCAAGTTAGTTATCACTGATGCATTTAGTATTAATTGAGTATAGATGAAAATATTAAATGTTTATAACAGCCGACTGAAATTGATGAGTAGGAAATTGCTTATGATTCTGAGGAAAGAGATGAAGTTTTTTATAACATCCACAGTTGACAAAATTGAGAGATGATCGAAGGGAAGAGATTGAAACATGTTATTGAAACATCTTCCAAGGAAGCTTGAAGCGGCAAAATGAGTGATGGAGATTAAGTGGAAAAATATAATGGCTGATATGAAAATGGTTTACACATCTATTTAAGAGATATGAGATTCATTGTTGAATTATGTCAGATGAATAGAGATTGCAAGAGATTTTGCATGAAGACATTTTTCAAGAATACCTTATCAAATTGGATACAGACAAAACCAAGCTGAACTATAGGGATAACCAAGCGTCAAAGATATATACACCGAGTGAAGTAAGTTGGAGGATATGATGAAGTGAATTGATTATTGATCATACGAGTTATATTGAGCTTAGCATAGATCTGAATACTTGAAAATTGATTTGTATTTGAATCAGATCACTATTGTATCATTTTAACCATTGTTACAACAAAATCTCTTAATTGAGTGGACTTAACAGTCTTTTGTATTTTAATATGACATTCAAGGAATGTTAATTATTTTCTTGTTGACCCCATAGGGAATGTTGGTTAAGAGTTAACTATTAGTGATAAATACTCTAACAACATCACACCTAACAGTGTGCATTATAACCTTTAACAAGGTTGGCTCCTAACCGAGCTCACTTCAGAAGAGTGAAATATTTTGGGTTATCGGTCCTAGGTGGTTTTTCCCTTAGTAGGGCTTCCATCTTAAATCTTTTTGTTATGTGGTATTTGTTATGATTTTTTTGCTATCATACTTTACATATTGCATATTTGATTAATCGGTAAAGATGATTTTGGAAATTATTGGTATTCGGTAAATGAAAAGAAAGATAGTTATCTTATCTTACTGAGTTGTTTGATTTGGTGAAAAAGTTTGAAAAAGTACATCTAAGAGTTTGGGACTATAGGATAACTGACTTAACGGATTCACCCCCCCTCTTAGTTATGTAACACCTAGATCTACTCTCAAGTTATTAAACTTCCCTCTAGAGAACACTTTCTTTGATACCAATTGTTCAAAATAATAGGTACTAAGAGGGGGGTGAATCAATACTATAACAATTCACCTATTTCAATTGATAACCTTTAACTTGCATAAAAATAAGCTTTCATAACAATAACGCATGTAACTAAAATCTAAAGTATCAATCTAATGAAATCATAAACAATTCATGTACACATATAACACCTTAATTTGGTGTCTCATAAACCCTTGGTTAGAGGGAAAAAATATGATGGGGATGACACCCACAACTCTTCACTGGAGTAAATAATTTTGTCTAGTTAAGAGGTACAATTGTCACCTTCTAAGTGACTCGCACTATTAAAAGTGACTAATACATTGTTAGGTGTATCTAGAAGTCCTATTATAGACTACCCTACTAGGTGATTTTATCCCAGTATTACAGTGTTCACCGATTAAGGGATTTACAAAAAATTCTTGGCAAAGACTACCTTGTTAGAGGATTGTAGAACTTGTTGAAAACTATTAGGAATACAACAAGAAATTCAACTTATAATTTGCACTCTACAATGCTTGATCGGATCCTTTATGCTTTGTATCTATACATTTAATCATGTTTCAACTTCTCTGATATCAACTCTATGATCGCACCTTGATTTTGCATCAATTATTTCCACTTACAACTCTTATCAACTTATTTCTTCATTACCAACTCTATTCTCTTATATAATCTCCACTTCCAAATGTAAAATCATTTTAGGGTTTCTAATCCATCTAAAAATATTACTACAATCTCAGTTAATTCATATAAAACATAAATCTTCCATCGCGTCAGCTAGATCTAACTCAGTTTGTGATTTCCTAGGTGTCATATTGTTTTATTCTTATTCTCCAATTATACCTTGAAATCAACATAAGATTATGTTGATCATTCCCTATAAATTATTTCAATTGACCCTTCAATCTATGTAGTACATTTTTATTTTTGTCCAGATTCAATGAATATGCTCCATTATGATTGGTTTCATTGATTTCTCAAAACTGTTTATCTTGCACTTATTTTCTCTTTGACTAGTAGGTAGTTCACCACTTCACTTATTTTCTTATACTAATAGTCTTCCCTTTTCACCACTCGCATTCCTATATACCGATATCTTCTAGTTTACCAATAGAAAACCTTTTCTCTATACCACTTTTCTTCTCCTGTTGACTTGTCATTTTCTCTGATAGGTCTTTACCTATTCCCTTTACCTTTCTATCCTTTACCAATAGTGTAATTCACCAATGGGTGTATTGGTTTACCTTTTGTGTATCAGTTTACCAATGTGTAAAACCTTCTTTCCTGTGTATTGGTTTTCCAACAATGACAACCATACCTTTTAAAATCATCATCAATGACCTCATTATGATTCTTCAATCAACAATCTATACATGTGTAAACTATACAAAACATCCCTACCAACCTCATTTATTGTCCAGTATTAAAATGAAAAGGAATTCCAAAACACAAAATTCTTTTGAACTAGTTAAGAAATCTTTGAATGAAATTGATAGTATGGATGATTTAACATATGTGAAAATGTTAGTATGTATAGGATTTGATGGAGCTATAATGATTCAAGGTCATAAGAAGAGTCTTGGTATAAAATTTAAAATATCTTCTTCACCATATTTTATTTCTATTCCCTACATTGTCCATAAAATAAATTTAGCATTTAAAATTGTGAGAAAGTTTGATTAATATGTATAGTTGAAAATCTAGTTTGTGATCTCTACTCATAATTATTCCAAAGTGCTAAATAGGTTTCATCATTTCAAAATGTTGTCAAAGGAATAACCACATACACAAATCTTATTAAGTATGTTGATACCAAATTAATCTCCTTGTATGGATGTGTGTAATGACTTTTTTAGAATTTCAATCCATGGTTGGACTAATGTACGAACATCATGACTTAGTAGAGAAAGACCCTAAACATTTACATAGGATGAGTGGTTTAGAAGAAATCTTAATGTATTTTCCCCATGTTGAATGAACTTAAAATGCTTGCGAAAAATGTCCAAGAAAGTTGTATATATATTTTAGAATATACTAGTATATATAAAATGGCATTCGTAACCCTTAATAATTTATATTTATAAAATTAAGCATTTATACATCATAAATTTAGTATCTAGTATCTAATATTAGATGTGGAAAAGTATTATATATTTTTTAACTTAAAGAAAGCATGGAGTTATGTATATTTATATGTGGATATGAAATATTAGTCCACTATTATACCATGGTTAGTATTCGAAACTCTACAATATTTGAGATAAGTAACTATTAAGGGGGAAGCTTCTAAGGATAGTCTTAAGTCTCTGACTATTACTTTAAAAAGTATTACAATATATATTTAATCAAATATTATAAATTGAATTATATTGAGAAGAAATATTAGAATCCATATCTATTACGTGTCCTAATTATTGGGTCCAGAGTGATCGAAATTAATTTTATAGGAGGTTAAATATCTTGATTGATCATTTTTCTATGAGTTTACAATTCAAAATCAATACAAAAGAAGTAGAAGGAATTTTGAATAATGTTAAGCATACAAAGAAATCAACTAGTTTTGGATCAACAATGAAGTATCAAACTAAGGTCTTAGAGAATCACTTCTAATGGGGACCAATAACAAGACTTTAGAGAACCTTAAGCCGGTTCAAAATATAGCATGATTCAATATCTGAACACTTTGAACTTATAAATTGCTTGTGTTTCTCGATTAGATTGTGTAAGTAATTTTTTGCATCAACATTTCAGATCACACTCTATGATCCATCATTAGGATGAATGAGAGAGAAAAGAGTATGAAGGATGGAGTGGTGAGAGAGAATCAAAGAGGATGAACATATTAATTTTCAAACCATGATATTTGGATTTATGGAGCGTTGGAGATTTTTCAATATATTGGGGCTCTTGCAATAAAAAAACATGAAAAAAACTAGACAAGGATTTTAAAATTTTCTAAAGGATGTATACAACTAGGTATGTATGTGTTGTAATGTAATGGAGTGGAAATGGAGTGTTTTCTTTCTTATCCATGCAAACTATGAACAAGGCCTATAAATTATATTAAAGGAGCAGAGTGGACTCATGTTGGTAAACAGATTTGTCATTTTGAATGTTTCTCCAAAACTGTTCATGTTTCCTAATTATAAGACATAATAACCCAGCCAAAATAACCCTGGACAAAATAACCCGGCCACAATAACCTGAGGAAAATAACCTAGGGTCATAATAACCCAATCCAAAATAACATGCAGTCAAAATAACCCATGGACAAAATAACCCCATAAGATTATAGAGAAAGGAAAACAAAATTTATAAATTACAAGAATATTCATCTTGAATAGCTGAATAGTAGTTCCACATTGTGATTGGAAACTTGGGTGACTGTCTGTTGCCTCTTCTAGTTAGTCTTCCAATCCACGTGTCTTCAAAATAATCAATTATGGGTTGCAAAGTCTCCTCATGTTTTATATAATAAGGAGATTGTAGAAGTGTTTCAAATGCATTGATTACATATATTAGAGGCACAAAAGCTAATGCAACAAGTTTTTTGATCTCAAATGAAAATACTTCATCGACACTGTAACGTGTTTGTAGACCTTCTTCTTGAAATTTCCTCCACAAGCACTGAGAGAAATGGAAAAAGCATCCCTGAATAGTGACATTTGGAAAATTTTCAGAAATAGCTCCCTTGAAACCTAATTCAAAATCAATAACTATAGTTTTTGGGTTTAGGTCAGGTTGTAGTCATTTTAATTTTACAAGTACTTGTGTATAAGTGGATCAAGTCTTCCAATTCTACCACTTTATATATCCTCCTAATGCCTCTTCATAATACCTTTTGACTTATATCTTTTCATAATAACTCTTATTTAGCTTATTCCCACAAATTTGTCTTTATTTCTATAATTATTTACCATTTTATACTTTATTTAAGCATATTAAAGATGTTTTAGGGCTATTTTAGGGGTATATAATGGATATATGGCCTATAAATGACCTAAATATCCTCTCTGGTGCCTCACAATCCCTTTTTTAGCATACTAACTTGATCTAAAATGACCATGGGATATTTTGTCCATGGGTTGTTTTGACCTCGGGTTATTGTGACCATGGGTTATTGTGACCCTGGGTTATTGTGTCCTTGGGTTATTATGGTGGGGTTATTGTGTCCAAGGTTATTTTGGCTAGGTTATTATGTCCAGTTACCATGTTTCCCCAAAGAGAAATGACAATGGTTCCAATAGTTAGAGAGATAATTATGAAATAAAAATCTTCCTCTATATTTTAGAGGGGCAGTGACCTCCTATGGTATAGGTTTTTTGGACTTTTCTATGTGTTTAGCCTGAAAGTATATAAAGGATAAAAGATAAAACTAAAGTAAATATAAAGAATCTCAATGACAAACCTACAAATATCAACTAAGATTATACAACTAAAAATGATTACAAATGGGGGTTTACTGAAATGCACTAATGATGGAATTAAGAACAATAAATCTCAACAAGAAAAGTAGGGTAATCTTTAAGAAACCCCCCCTTCAAAAAAAGTGTAAAAAAATGGTAAAATTTAGAAAACTACAGAGGAAAATATTAATTTTATTGGCAAAAGAATTAGTTTTCAAAGAAAAAATAATAATCTCAATTGGTGAATCATTTATGCTCCCTGAAAGTATGTGGAAAATCTTGGCAAATTGTGTTTTTGTTTCAGAACTACCAAAATATATATTAGCGAATAAAAAATAGTATTCATAGTATAAAAATATATATATTGGCAAATATTCAAAACATATTAATAGGGCTAAGACCAAAACTTGACCACACACGTGCACGGAGCTAAGCCGAGTATGCAAACGAAGAAAAGTTGGGTGCTACATGTCATTTAATGATGACAAGTTTGTGGTGACAGTTTGTGTACCTTTCGCAAGCTAAAAGGAGGGTCGATGCTAACGGTTACAAAGATACACAATGGTCATGTTGATGGTGTGCATGAATTTGGCTGTTATATTGGTGGTTTAGATTTTTAGGCCATGAAGATACACAAAGGTCAAGTAATTTTGTGGTTGGCAGTTTGCGTAGCTTTGACAGGCTAAATTGAAGGTTAATGTTGACGGTTAGGAAGATATGCAAAGGTTAGGTCAGTTTGTGGTGACTGGTGACAGTGTGCATAGCTTTAGCATGCTAAAAGGAGGGTTGATGTGAACAATTACAAAGATACATAATGGTCAGGTTGATGGTGTGCGTGACTTCGGCAGTTATGTTGGCAGTTTGGAGTTGAAGGCCATGAAGATACGCAAAAGTCAGGTTGATAGTGTGCATGACTTCAGAATTTATAATTGTAGCTAGGATATGGGGGTTCTGAGGTCACGTTGGTACTCTGGATAACTTCGCCACAAATTTATAGTGATAGTGAAGAATGAAGTTCAATTAGGGATGTTAATGAGACTTATCAATTATTTCAAATTATTTAGTAGTGTACATAATCTAGGCCAAGATTTTGATTAGACATTAAAAAGGATAATTTGTACGAGATATGAGTTGTGATTCATCAACATTCATTATTTTTTTTTCAGAGCCAAGTCACCTTACATGAAAAATTCCTTCAAAATTTAATGCGGCTGCCAAGTTGCTAGTTAAAAATTTAAAATCGCACCTAGGATATGGTGGTTTTGAGATCACATTAGCAGTCTACGTAACTTTAGTAGTACATAATCCAGGCCAAGATTTTGATTAGACATTAAAAAGGATAATTTTTATGGGATGTGAGATTTGATTCATCAACATTCATTATTTTTCTTTTTGAATTCAGAGCCAAGTTACGTAGGATACAAGTTGTATGCAAGATACATCTGCAATTTTTCTTTATCAATATTCATTATTTTCCTTTTCTGAGGCAAGCCACCTTACATGAAACATTCCTTCAAAATTTATTGCGGCTAGCAAGTTGGTGATTAATTTCTTTATATACTCCTTGGTAGTGGAATAGCAAAACACAGGGCGCTTTCTAAATTTCTAAATTTGGATGACAAAATAGGTTTTCCAATAGCTGTGGGATCATTAAATGAGAACCCAAAACCTGTTATCCAACCAAATTTAGATATGGAGGAGGAGATTCAGCAAGATGTCCTTAGTCATCTTATGTCTACAACATGGGATCATGCTACCAGTTATGCTGGATACCAAAGTGACATGTTTGAACTCAAAGTAGAACATGACAAGGCGAAGATACGCACTATTTTTTAGGATCATGGCTTCAAATAGGAGGGGTTCTAGGAGGAGATGATTTGGTTAATTGCTGGTCTTCACATTGACTGATCTTTTTTTCTTAATTGACGGTATCATATTATAACAAATTACTATTAGTATTAGGATATATAGGAGTTGGACTAAGCTTTTCTAATCTCCTCTGAAAGGATCTTAGGATAATTTTTGTAACCTGTAAATTTGTAATTTGTAAATATGAATATACTTTTCATTTTGGTTTTGGAAACAGTTCTAAGCTTGTTGATTCTCCTTCTGGGAAAACCAAAAACCATTCACTATTCAATTACCAGTATAGCAGAAATATAGAAAAACTAAAAATTTACATGTATGAGTGTCATTTTTTAAATTAATAGTAATACATATGAGAAGACTCTTTTTCAAATAGTGTTTTATGTGTTATTTTCTTATACTTTAAATTTCAATACAGTAACATGTTATGTGAATCATGAACAATAGTTTTATAAGTTGAAAAATATGTTAATTGTACAATTATTAATATGAGGCAAGATTCAAGAGTTAAGAATTACAATATTAGTAAATGAACTTGAAGTATCTATGATTCTATATAAAATTATAAATACCTATTAACTAAATCAAAATGCTAAATCACTTCACTGACTAAATGAGAAGTATGATGCTTCTAAAATCTAAATCCCACATGGCACATCAAAATTTGGAACCCACTCCCACCTTCTAATTCCTGAAATTGACTTAGTAGTAACTTGTAAGTAACCTACTCCCAACTTCGAAGTTATGCCTGGCTATTTCGTAACTTATCAACAGTTAATTTGTTATGATGGTGATGGGTTTCGAAGTTACACCTGGTTGTTTTGTAACTTCTCAACGGTTAAGTTGTTATGATGGTTATGGGTTCCAAAGTCTTGACTAATGGTGTGTGTAACTTCGGAGGGTGTTGAAAAGTGAGAGTAAGTTACATGCCACGTGGGAAGTGCCAAAGAATGGAATGTTTTTAGAGCTTCACTAGGGTTTCTTGGTCATTTTTTATGGTGGTTATGAAGTACAAGTGTCAAGAATGACATCTGAAGTCATGCTAGGTTGTTTCATAACATCTCAAGGTTTCTTTTCCCTGGTCATTTTAATAGTCCTGAAGTTTTGAAAATGTGTTGTGTGACTTCGTAGGTGTCAAAGTTTTAGGATTTCAAATAAAAGGGCCAAGGCCCCTGATTTGCAGGTAGCAAAGTTGAGATAGGGTTAGATGTACCATTAACATAACTTTGGCACCACCCCAATTATTTTCTCTCCGATCGCCACTAAATCTATGCTAGAAGTGATAGTAGACACTTTTCTGAAAAAAGGTAATTACTAATTTCATGCATGTGCGCTTGATGAGATTTTAATTTTTAATAGACTAGGTGGCCTAGTGGTTGGTTGTAAGTTGCTTATTAGTTATTAAAGACATTTCACATAGCATCCATAACTTTCAGAGTCAAAGAGAAATAGACAGTTGAAACCTTTAAGTGCAGAAAAGGAGCTTAGAGTTTAGTATACATAAAAAATGGTAGAAAAAGGATCTCCTGAGGTTGTTGTAGTACCAACAAAGAGTGTTCATTAAAGAAAAAAGAGGTCAAACATATACGCTGAAGAATGGATGAAACTATTTCCTAGAACCTCAAATTTGCAATTAGCTAACGCTTATGAATCGAGGGACCCTTATGCATTCTATAGGGATGATGTTTTCCCAAACACAACTGGGTATGAGCTCTTCATGTATTTTTATAAACATAGATTGAGAGGCCCTCTTGTTTCAAACCCATGGGATAGGAACTTGGGAAATTTGATAGTACCTGAGGTATTTTTGGATGTATACCTCATGAAAGAGCTAATTGAAGCATACAATCCAATGACACAAGCTTTCCACAAGCAGGAGAAGTCTATACTCTACATGTTAGACAGAGCAACTTTTATTCAATATTTTGACCTTCAGGGACCTATGAGCATGGATATTGACCTAGAAAAAGAGGAGGCCTTATTAATAGATAGAAAAGTTACTACACCGGAAGGGTTATGAGGAAGCATATTCCTAGAGAAAAGAAAGAAGTAGGGTTATTGCCGAAGAAGGTTGCAGATTCATTAGATATTAATCTTTTCTTTCCCTATTTCTAGAATACCATCTACGGTCTACACAAAGTTATCAGAGTAGATGGAGGTTTGACAATGACTCCTGACATTTATGTCATGGCTACAGATGTTGAAGACATGTACACCAACAAGGAATTTGATTATGTAGGGCTCATAATCAATGTAATGCACATTGAGTTGATGAATGCAAAGACTGATTTGAAAATCTTCAAGTTCAATCACTACTCCATGCTGATGCACCTGGTCCTCTATTGCAATATTCGCTACATCAACCCATAGTTCATGAATGAGACTGAGATTACAGGAGGAACTATTTCGCTTCAATCTGGACTAGTTTATGGGATAGAAGTTACCATTTCTTTAATTCCATTTTTTTTTATAGTGATTTTGTGGATCCAATAATGAACATGTTAGGTATTGTGAGGGATAGATTTCCTTTAATTGTTAGAAAATTTCTTACACACTTTGCATTTGAAATTGACAATGAAATTAAGCACAATTGGGGTGATATGTTTATTTGTAAGAATTTTTCTGTTATGAGAGTGTATGCTTTCCCTCAACCTCCACACATACTACCAAATTATGTCCCAAAAAGATTGGCAATAATAGAATTCATGTGACATCTTATCATGATGGATAGAGAACACTTAGGCCCTAAAAGACATAAGGAAACCTTTCTACCAAGGAGGTTCCAAATAGGGGATTTCTCTATAGATAAAGATGTTGTGGACCAAATCCATGAATTCTTGAGACAATTCAGATTTCCCTCTAGTAATGCATGGATGTATGACCCTAAATACTTTGTTAGAGGAGCATTGAGATAAATAAGGAATCATAATATGGATCAAAATCAGCCTATGCTAGATGAGGATGTTATTAAAAATGTGCTCAGTCTACATATCTGTGACAAGAGTGTTAGATAACTAAGAGGGTGGGTGAATTAGTTAAATCAGTTATCCTACAGTCCCAAACTCTCAAATGTACTTTTTCAAACTTAACCTACAATTCAAATAGCTCGGTAAGATAAAATGTCTAACTCTATGTTCATTTATCGAATATCAGTAATTATCCAAACTGTGATTACCGATAAATCAAATATGCAATATGTAAAGTATGATAGAAAATCAATCATAAAAAATAACACATAACACAATGATTTAACATGGAAACCCTGTTAAGGTAAAAACCACCTGGGACTAGTAACCCAAAATATTTCACTCTTTTGAAGTGAGCTCGGTTAGGAGCCAACCCTATTAAATGTTATAATGCACACTATTAGGTGTGACCTGGTTAGAGGATTTATCACTAACAGTTAACTCTTGATCAACATTCACTATGGGGTCACCAAGATAAAAATTAGCTTCCTTGAATGTCATATGGAAATACAAAAGACTGTTAAGTTCACTTGGTTAAGAGATTTTTTTGTAACAATGGTTAAAGTGATACAGTTCTAATCTGATTCAAATACAACTCAATTGAAAATATTTAGATCTATGCTAAGCTCATAAAACTCATCTGATCAAGTAATCAATTCACTTCCTCATATTTCCCCGACTTACTTCACTCGGTGTATAGTTCTCTAACGCTTGGTTATGTCTGCACCTTGGTTCTGTCTGTAACTAGTTTGATCAAGAATGCATGAAAAAAGTCTTCACATGAAATATTCTACAGTCTATATTCATCTGGCATGTTTCAACAATGAAACTCATGTCTCTTATATAGACAAGTAAATCATTTTCCTATCAACTATTAGATTTTGCCTCTTAATCTTCTTCTTCCATTTTTCCACTTAAACCCTCCTCAATAGATGCATCAATAACATGTTTCAATCTCTTCCCTTAGATCATCTCTCAATTTTTTCAGCCTTGGATCTTATAACAAAATTTATCTATTACCTCAAAATCATAACAATTTCTAGCTCATCAATTTTAGTCGATTGTTCTAGCATTTAATGTTTTCATCTGTACTTGGTTAATAATGAATGCATCGGTGATAACTAACTCAGTTATTACTATCACTCGATATACAAAAGACTCACTCAATGTATATAGAAATATTCAATTATCGACCACATTAATTTGTTCAATTATGATCTCTTCTTCATAATAGAATAATGCAACATGCTCAAGTCAACAATATAATGCCATCAAATCATCAATAAGTTACCCAATGTATACCTTATCCTTATCTATCATATCCATCTTTTCCTTATGTAGATACCTCATTTCTTCACCATTTATTTCTTCTACAGATATTTAGATGTTTGTAACTATCATTATAAGTATAGTCAAAACTAGTTGACATCAATGATAACATATTGACTGATTTAATCATCTTACATATCACTTTTATAGCTTGGTGATCTCTAATCACTTTTTTTTAGTTCATCAAGATATTCAATTAGTTGTAGGTCATCAATCTCTCCCTTTGGGATTGATGGCAATACAAACAATATGAAATATGTCATACACATTCCAAAAATTTGTTCTACAACTATATAGGTAAATGTTGTAGCTTGGTAAACTCTCCCTAGCTTTATATTTAATATGTTTAATCACTACAAACAACATTCCATGCAGACTCTCCCTACGGATTTGATCTTCTTCAGTTCTCTGAATCTTTCTCCCTCTGGATAGATATTGAAATCTTTTTTTCCTTCTCATGTTATCATCAATTGATATTTCATAGAAATCTCTCTCCCTTTGACAACAATCCCAAAGAAAATAAATAGCTCTTCAACAGCCAATTAGTTTTCTATTGTTTGGTCCAGATCAAGTACCTTCATGTACTGATATACAATTTTCTTGTTCCAGCTTCTACAAACTTTCACCACCTTAGAAATCCTAAAGTGTGAAATACGTGCATCAACATGAATGTTTTTCTGATAAAGCATAGGTTGATGCAGCCTCCTAATCACCTTAGTGACCGATAGATAGGGGATGGACCCCTAGTCTAGTCCTTAAGTACTCAAAAGTGTCCTTCAGTAAGGGCTTAGTAAATATGTCATCAAGTTGTTCTTTAGACTTTACAAATTCTAGTTTCACTTGCTTTTCTTGTACTTGTTCCCTCAAATAGTGATATGTAATAGATATGTGCTTTGTTTTTTAATGCATCACTAGATTCTTGGAAATGTTTATAGCACTTGTGTTGTCACAATATATAATCACTAGGTCAATGATCATCTCATTCATTCCTTCCACCAACTATTTTATCCATGTAATATTTGAACAATTAGCAGCTGCAGAAACATACTCTACTTCAGCAGTAGACTGAGAAATACATGCTTGTTTCTTGCTTATCCAAGTTACAAGTCTTTCTTCCAAAAAGAATGCTCCACCAGTTGTGTTCTTCCGATCATCAATGTTTCCAGCCCAATTTGCATCAGTCTAAACTCAGAGTTCAAAATTGCATTCCTTTGTGTACCATAAACTATAATCTTCAATTTTCTTCAAATATCTCAGAATCCTTTTAACAGCAACTATATGTGATTCCTTAGGATTAGTAGAAAATCTTGCCACAATCCCAACTACATGTTCTATATCAAGCCTATTATGTACCACATACATCAGTTTTCCAATCATTGATCTATACAGTGTTTGATTTACCTCAATTGATTCATCATCCTTTGTCAATTTACATCCTATTACCATCGATGTACCTACCGATTTTGAATCTTCCATGCCTAAAGTCTTTAACACTTCCTTAATTTATTTTGATTGAGTTATGAAAATCCCATCATTCTGTTGTATAATCTGCAATCCTAGAAATAATTTAATCTCTCCAAACATTGACATTTCAAATTATTTTCTCATCTCATCAGCAAAAGATTTGTAAATTAGATCATGTCCTCCAAAGATTATATCATCAACAAAAATTTTAGCAATCAAAATATTATCATCAAATTCTCCTTTCATGTACAAATTACTATTGTCACTTGTCTTTACAAAGCCAATACTAATAAGATAAGCATTTAATATTTCATACCATGCTCTTGGTGCTTGCTTCAGTCCATACATGATTTTTACAGTCTACATACCATGTTCTTCTTATTTGGATCAACAAAACCTTCAAGTTGTTCAATTTAGACCTCTTCCTCAAGAATTCCATTCAGAAATGTTGATTTCACATCCATTTGATATACTTTGAATCCCTTATGTGCAGCATATGCAAGTAATATTTGGACTCCTTCAAGTCTTGCTACTAGTGTAAAAGTTTCCCCTTAGTCTATACCTTCTTCTTATGCATATCCCTTGCATAAAAGTCTTGTCTTGTTTCTTGTTACCTAACCATTCTCATTTAACTTGTTTCTGAAAAGCCATTTAGTACCTATCACATTTTTATCATTTGGTCTCAATACCAATTTTCATGTCTTGTTTTTCTCTATTTGTCCAATTTCTTCATTCATAGCCTTAATCCATTCCTCATTCTCAAGTGCATCTTTAACATTCTTAGGCTCAAATTCACAAAATAAGAATGTGTTATGTCTTAACTTACTTCATGTCATCATGTCAGCTTTCTTGTCTCCAATGATTTGGTTATGTGGATGGTGTCTTCTAATAAATCTCACCAATACTTGCTCTCTTATTTACTCATCATTCGGTTCAGGTTCATTTTCTTCCTTGGTAGCTTCTTCCTGGTTCTCGGTTTGCATTTGCTAATTCTCAGTAGCATTTTCCTGTCACTTAGTAGACTCAGTCTATGGATTGGGTAAATAGTATGGATGCTCTACATATGTAAATCTACCATAGTCTTTTGGTTCCTTCCTTCTTTCTTCATCATTCTTTTCAACAAACTCATCAACTTTCACATTAGCACTTTCAATCATTTTGTTATTAGCCTTGTTAAGACATTTGTATACTTTTCTCTTGGTAGAATATCCTAGAAATATTTCTTCATCACCTTTAGAGTCAAATTTACCATTTCTATCATCTCTCAGAATGTAACATTTCCTTCCAAAAATTATAAAATAACTTACATTTGGTGTGTAACCAAACCATAACTCATAAGGTGTCTTATTTGTGTCTTTCTTCAGTTGAACTTGGTTCAAGGTGTATACATCAGTGCTAATTTCTTCTTTCCAGTATGTTTGTGCAACATCTTTCTCAATCATCAATATTCTGGCACAATCAATAATAGATCAGTTCCTTCTTTCTCCAATACCATTATGTTGTGGTGTCTTCGGTGTAGGAACCTATCTTTTAATTCCATGCTCATTACATTAGTTAGTGATTTCATCAGAAATAAACTCACCTCCTCTATCAGATCTTAAGCACTTTAATTCTTTCCCAGTTTCCCTTTCAACTTTAGCTTTATACCACTTAAACAATTTGAAAGCTTTAGATTTCTTTTTTAAGAACATAACTTTCATCATCCTAGAGTAGTCATCAACAAATAAAATGAAATATTTGTCACCATAATAACTTTGAGTTCTCATAGGACCACATAAGTCGATATGTACCAACTCCAAAATACCTTTGGATGAATAGTCTTTTCTTTTGAAACTAGATTTAGTCATCTTTCCTTTCTAACATTGATTGCACATAACATGATCAGGTTTAGTTAGACTCAGTAAACCTCTAACTCTTCTCTTCTTACTGATCTTAACCATGTTATCAAAGTTCACATGACATAGTCTCTTATGCCACAACCATACATCTTTATTTCAAGCCAACAAACAAGAAGTTTCAGCATTGTGAAGATAGAATAGATTACCTTTGGATTGTCCACTAGTACCGATCAGCTTTCTGGATTCATCATAGATTTTCACCTTCTTACTTTCAAATAAAACTTGGTGACCTGAGTTATTCAGTTGTGCTACACTCAACAAATTGTAGTTAAGTCCTTTCACCCAATATATATTATCACATCTAATCTTATTATTCAACAAGATAGATCATTTTTCTTTTACTTGACAAGGTGTATCATTTCCCATTTTAACTGATCCTCCATTATCATGCTCAAGGTATTCAAATTTATCCTCATCACTAGTCATATGATGTGTACAACCACTATCAATAATCCATGTATCATTTTTGCTAACTTTAGATATAAATGTTGTTTCTACATATCTTTCCTCTTCTTCTAAATCATCTTTCATTGAAACAAATACCACTTCAATTTCATCATCAGTGTCAGTGTCGATGTCGGTGTCATTATCATATTCTCCAACAAAGTAACATGCCTTCTTTCCTTTGTCTTTGTAGTCTCAATTGTCTCAGTTGTTTCTTCTATCATAGTGTCAATTTCCTCTGTTATCTCTTCTACCAAACTTTCCATCACCAGATCGGTCATTGTCTTTATCTTCATCTTTCCTATTAGGATAGCTAGCAGTAATATGGCCAATCTATTTACAATTAAAACAAGCTAAAGTTAACTTTCCTTTATACCTTCCTTTAACTTTTTGAAGTCTTCTAGCCATAAGTGATTCAAACTCATCAATCTCATCTTCACTGTCATTTCCACTTTCATTTCTTATGTTATTCTTATTACCCTAATTTTCATATGCATGCAAATTTGGCTAAAACCATCCCCAGGTCTCTATTTTTATCCTGCCAAGCATCCCTGAATTTTTCATGATTTTATGTCGTCTTCTAGTCTCTACAATTTGTTTCATTCCCTAGTCTGCAAGTCAAAATATTTGAAAAAAGTATATGTTTGAGCTAAATAAACCCTAGGAGACCCTAGACCATGTTCTATTTGGTCGTTACTTTATCACGACCACTTAAGTTTTCAAAAATCCATGTGCACTTTATATTTTTCTCAGTCGCCAGTTCTCCTATTTTTCCTGGTGGTTGTCTTTCCTTTCGGTGAACTGGCGACTTCAGCAATCCTCTTAATCATGAAATATTTGGTGGTTAAGTCTAAATGATCTGTAACTCAGCAAATGGTTAACTTCCTTCAGTTGGGCATTCGCTTATTGTAACCCTGAGTTTATGCATGTATCTCACGAATAGAGAATGCCTTTGTTCACTAAATCACCAGGTCAAAGTAGGGTTATTTCTGCAGGCAACGATGAAGATTCTAATCCAATGGTTGTCTGATAATCTCATGGAATCTTCTAAGTCATGAGGGGATGAGACTAACCATAGATTTGGTATCAAGGAAATTTGTCAAAATGGGGTCCCAATCAAGTAGATCCAATGGCTCTCATAAGTTCGCAAGGAATCTGTCAGAGCCATGCGATCTTAAGATAGTCATCCAATTAGATGTCGAGTTTATAGTGGGTCTAGTGCCAAATGTGCATAGTTGGTGTATTTTGATTGGTCCACATGTGTTGAGTCAGCTTATTCATCAATGGGACCAAGTTCTTTCAGTGGTCAGGGCTTCTGACATCTTAGAGGATCGATGGTTAGTGTATAATCTAAAGGGTTGTGTTAGAGGTATAAGATCTTGTGCCCGCCATCCGATCAGAGGGTTGTCAGCTGGGTGATTTGGCAATTTGGTGACTGAAGGAATTTAGTGTCCTCTATGTTTGGTGGTTCTGATAAGGGTTTCATGTGTTCTCTCATTCGCATAATAGTTTAGCGGTGCTCCAAATGACTTAGCGATTTAGCGAACACTTTGTTCACTGAATCTCTAAATAAACTGGCAAAGGTATAAAGTGTTCTGCAACTTAGCAAATGTCTTCGGTCGCCGATTCACCAAATGTCTATCAGGATTCTCATGAGTGGTTAAAGGGTTATCTTGCAAACATGTGAATGAAGTTTTCTCATTCGCGGAGTATAACTAGGGTAAGTTAAAAGACTTAGTGATTCAATGAAATGCCTTGTTCATTGAATCACTTGACTGGACTAGGGTTAACTAAAGGATTTCATGAATGGGGAGAGGTCTTCATTCGTGTGGTTGCTGAATGACTTAAAAGAAGAAGGGCTCGAGGTGGCTCCAAATATGCTGACATGATGATTTTCTTGCTTGTCATTGGCCGCTGACTTCCACAGTGGCATTTGACTTGTCAGGGGGATTTTGAGTTGTTTTCTCAGTGCATCACAACCGTTCATCTGCTGGGGAGATTTTGCAAGTCACATTTTAAAATGATCGGCTAGCCGTTATGATTCAAATTTGAATATCTCTGCAGAAGGTTTTTTGCCAGTATTTGATTTGCAAGCCGCGAGCGACAAGGTAGCTCAAAAAATTTATGTCGCCAGTACATTTGTAGTTGAAGGAGATGATGAGAGAGGTCTAGGCAGCCGTCTTGGGTCATTTCTTGTCCTTGAGAAGTACCAATTCAAGCATTCATGGCGAGACTTTGTGCAGGAAAGTTGATGAATCCAGGTTGCTTGTTTGTGGGTGGATGCAGTATAGGCATGGGCATGCAAACAATATCTGATTGGCCATGACGTTGTAGAGATACATTTATGATAAGAGTTGATAGAGTTAGGGTTGGTTTTATTCTTGTAAAAATCTTTGTAACCCTAGTTAGGTTTTAACTCCTACCTACGTGCAAAAAGAGGAGATGTATATATTGTTTTTGGAGCTTTTAGAAGCTCAAAGTTCACATTTTGTAAAGAAGAAAGTCTCTTTCTTAGAAGGCTATCTGTGGCATTTTTTTTGCCCTTTATTTTTCTACATTCTATAATCTCCCATTGATGATTCAGATATTGCAAAGGTATTTTGTGACATCTTTTATGTCCCTATGCTTCCTTGTCTAAATTATCTCTTATTGAATTGAAGTATATGATGTTTGCAGTGATCTCTTAGGGTTCTTGATCCCTCTCTCTTTCTGCAATTTTGTGTGTTATTGTGAGTGAATTGATGTGAATGCTTTTGTGGGTATACCTCAACCCCTTAACAATCTTGTCTCATTCCTATGCTGAGTTGCAGAGGTGAATGTTTGTCTGCAGGTTGTAGATTGTGTCTAAACTTTTAGGAATACTATTGTTTGTGAAAGCTCTCTCTCTTTCCCTGAATAGTCTTTTTTCTTTTGCAGACCCTTCTATGAAATATTTATGTAGGCCTATTTAGTGAGTTGTGATCTCCTAGGCCTAAGTTTTTCATTAATTTCATCCTCTATACTGAGATCCAAACCCTTCATTTTGGTGTATCACCTAGTAGGTAGTTTTCTTTCAGTGATTTCCTTTTCTTGCATTCCTTCTATCCCTTTCCCTCAAAAGTTTTACTTTTCATGTCTAGAAGCAAATTAGGGTGATTATCCAAGAGGAACCAGCCTAGAACCTGGAGGTCTCATCTCAGTTAGCATAGGTCCCACAACCTGAAGATGATTCCCATGTTATACTAGGTTATCAAGACTACGAGAGCTTGAGACAAAGATGCAAACTTAGTGTATAACAATTCTTTCTGCTAGACTTGCCAATCTTCAAGGATGACATAAAAGAAGACTCAACACTCCTTATAATACTATTATCATAATTATTCAGCTCAAAAGTAGTCAACTTTCCAATTAGACTATCAAGAGTAAGAGTAGTACCAAGTGCAAATCTTATTTCATGAATAGAAGATATTCTAATAGCATAGATAAGCATCAAGGTTCTCAATATTTTACATACAATAGTTTCTTTAGAAATAATACCTCCTGCTCCTCAGATAGCATTGACCACCTCTTTAATTCAATTAGAGTATTGTGTGATGTTCTCTCCTTTCATCTTCATGTCATCAAATCTACCTCTTAGGCTTTCATCTTTGGCCCTCATTACATTTACATCACCACCATAAACTAGTGTAAGTTTGTCCCACATTTCTTTTGTTGTAGTGCATGCTTTGACATCTTCAAATTCTGCATCAGATAGAGTAGAAGCAATCTCTATCATAGTTATATTGTGTTCATGTCTATCTCTTAACTTATTGATTGCCAAAGGTCCGATAGTTGGTTGTATGTAGCCATGGTCTAGGAGATGTAGAGAAGATTCTCCAATTCCAGATATGTGAAGCCCCATCCTACTTTTCCATGTCAAGAAGTTACCTTTCTTTAGCTTAGGCACTTCCTTTTTATACATCTTGTGATCTTTTTCTCAAGTCCTTGAAACTTTCCTCCAAGCAACCAATATGCTCTCATACCAATTGTTAGATAACTGAGAGGGGGGGTGAATCAGTTAAATCAATTATCCTATAGTCCCAAACTCTTAGATGTACTTTTTCAAACTTAACCAACAATTCAAATAGCTCAGTAAGATAAAATGTCTAACTCTTTGTTCATTTACCGAATACCAAATAGTTATCCAAACTGTGATTAATGATAAATCAAATATGCAGTATGTAAAGTATGATAGCAAAATAATCATAACAAATAACACATAACAGAAATGATTTAACGTGGAAACCCTGCTAAAGAAAAAACCACCTGGGACCGATAACTCAAAATATTTCACTCTTCTAGAGTGAGCTCGATTAGGAGCCAACCCTATTAAACATTATAATTCCCATTGTTAGGTGTGACTTGGTTAGAGGATTTATCACTAACAGTTAACTCTTGACCAACATTCACTATGGGGTCAACAAGATAACAATTAACATTCCTTGAATGTCATATAGAAATACAAAATATTGTTAAGTCTACTCGGTTAAGAGATTTTGTTTTAAGAATGATTAAACTGATATAGTTATGATCTGATTCAAATACAACTCAATTGCAAATATTCAAATCAATGCTAATCTCATAAAACTCATCTGATCAATTAATCAATTCATTTCCTCATATTCCTCCAACTTACTTTACTTGGTGTATAGTTCTCTGACGCTTGGTTATGCCTGCAGCTCGGTTATGTCTGTAACCAGTTTGATCAGGAATGCATGAAAAAATTCTTCACGCAAAATATTTTGTAGTCTCTATTCATTCGACATGTTTCAATAATGAAACTCATGTCTCTTATACAGACAAGTAAACCATTTTCTTAACAGCCATCAGATTTTGCATCTTAATCTTCTTCACCCATTTTGTCGCTTAAACCTTCCTCGACAAATGCATCAATAACACATTTCAATCTCTTCCCTTAGATCATCTCTAAATTTTTTCAGTCATGGATCTTATAACAAACTTTATCTATTACCTCGAAATAGTAACAATTTCAAGCTCATCAATTTTAGTCAGATATTCTAGCATTTAATGTTTTCATTCATACTTGGTTAATACTGAATGCATCAATGATAACTAACTCAGTTATTAATGTCACTCGGTATACACAAGACTGACTTTTTGTATAAATAAATCTTCAATTACCGACCACATTAACTTGTTCAATTCTGATCTCTTCTTCATAATAGAATAATGCAACATGCTCAAGTCAATAATATAATGCCATAGACTCATCAATAAGTTACCCAATGTATACCTTATCCTTATCTATCATATCCATCTTTTCCTTATGTGGATACCTCATTTCTTCACCATTTCTTTCTTCTATAGATTTTTAGATGTTTGTAACTATCATGATAAGTATAGTCAAAACTATTTGACATCAATGACAACATATTGACTGATTTAATCATCTTACATATCACTTTTATATCTCAGTGATCTCTAATCACTTTTCTTTAGTTCATCAAGATATTCAATCAATTTTAGGTCATCAAAGAGAAGCCTTAAATGGAAAAATATTGTAAGGGTAGAGGAAGAATTGAAAAATGCAAACCCTACCTTCCATGGTTTCTATCCTGATGTCCTATACATGACGAGAATTGACATGTGTATAGAGAATTATGAAGATATTATGTCTAAATTGACAGACATCCCTAAGGAGAAGGAGGAGGATAGAGTAAACCCTGAGGAAGTTGAACCTGATATGGTTTTTATGGTAGAAAGAACAAGCTAAGCCATCCACATCTAAGTAGGGTCCATCAAAGAAAAAAAATTTGATGAATGTACTAGAAAAGACAAGGCAAAAGGCACTAAAAATTATGTGAGGTAATAGCCATTACTTTTCTAACTTAAGACAACATTTTTTGATAGCATGGGAAAATGATGGAGAAAAGGCCCTAGATGAGTTAGAATTGGCTACAACTAGATTGGATGATAGGGTCATCCAATCTAAAGAGTTTATAGATGATGATGAATTCATCAAGTCCGGTGAGTTTAAAATTTTTCTCTTTAGAGTTAAGAAAAATGAATTAACAGTCTTTGAAACTAGGTGAATCACAAGAAAAGACTGTTGAAATGATTGAAAAATTATAGGCCTATGATCCCAAAAGTGAAACATTAACTATGGAGGAGGCTAGAGATCTTCTGAAGAGAAGTGGCATATTGTTGATCCCTGGATGGGACTTGGATTCCTCATTCTTAATTGACCAAATCAAGAGGCAAGATAAAGCTATAGCTTATGAAGCTTTTGGTCCTGATGGACTACAAAGTGGTTTCAGATTCAATATGGACACTAAGACACTAGTAGTATAGTGTGTGACCCCAGAATCTAATAAGCCCAGATTGGTTGGCATTCAAGACACAACATAGGATAGCCAATTAATATGGAGGTTGTAGGACACTACAAGATCAAAGATAGAAAATCTCCTACATCATGCATCCTCCATGAATAAAGCTCAGTGGTTGAGGACTTAGAGAATAGGCTAGCCAAGACATTTAGAGATTGTGTCTCAACTAGAAAAAAGTTTGAAAAGGAACTAAAGAAGAATTTTCTCCTGGATAAGACTATGAAGGAGCTAAAAGATAAAATAAATAGTCTAAAAAATTATTCTAGGGTAATTACAGAGGTCTGTGATGTTGGTGTCCAAACTAAGTATGAGGGGGGCTTAGCTCCAAAACTTGCAACATAAAAGATAATAATGGACGTTGATCAGCCTGTTGATATTGGAATTATTGAAAATGAGACTTTGAAGTAGGTGCTATTGCACAAAGTAAATATTTTAAAATGGAAGTCTCAAATCATTCATAGTACTTTCATTTCTTTGCAGGGGGTATAATATCAATGTTCTAATGCCTTGTCTGTACTAACCCCATTATTTGATTCTTGGGGCCCATACTTACAGTTCTTTGATAGGTTAATTTTACTAATGGGAAAAAAGTTGGAGTTACCTAACCAAATAATTGATGTTAAGAAAATGGTGTTATTAGTAAAGGATTTGTATGCATTTTTCACTGGCAAGTTACAAAACATTCAGGCAAAGCTAAAGGTTTTTGTTGAACATTCTAAAGGATATATCCTTGCTATTGTGGACACAAAGGGACACTTGAAGGACTGGAAGGAGTGGTTTGATTCTTTCAACCAAATTTTGGATGCTAGCAAGATGGCTTCTTATTTTGTTGGTGATGGTGACATTTTAATTTTTTATGAAGTTGTGGATGAATTGTACAAGCAGGAGATTGACATGAATAAGTTTGTTGTTTAATCTCAATCCATAATGGATGTCAACTAGAAAAAATTCCTTGAAGACTTGGATACAGTTAGAGAAACAACTTGGCCATCAAAGAGGGAAATTATGGTGTGGGAAACCATTGGAGAGATTCAAGTCTTGCCACATGGATGATAGAATTAGTTGAGACAGTTCTGGTATTAGATGAAGAGCTAATAGAGGCATGTTAGTTAATTCAAATAGGGTATCTTATCTTTATGGTTCACCTACTATGGATACACCTTTGGTACAAACCAAGACTAATTCTGAAGAATCTGGGCTGCCAGTTATTGCTCTTGTAACTATTTCTAAACTTGTTTGCCAATGTTAGTTTTTCTTTTCTGATAGAAGTCTCTGGTACTATGATCATTGATCATTGATGTATAAATTTCAAGGAATTCAATACAATGATATTTTATAATTTTTTGTGCCTTATGAATAAAGAGCTCAAGATCACAGTTGCAATTTGTTTAAAATTGAATGTATAATGTCATATTATTATATTAATAATTATTATTATACTTTTATTTTTCTTTTGATTCAAGGAATCAAGTAAATGCTTAGTATTAGGAATTTAGGAAATTAGGAATGAGTATGAAAAATTGACAATTTCTAGGAAATTAGGAAGCTTTGACCATCGACAATGTTCTGAAGTAACATCGGGTTGTTTTGTAACTTATCAATGGTTAAGTGGTTAGGATGGTGATGGGTTCCAAAATTTTGAGGTCCTAACTAACAACGTGCATAACTTTAGAATTAAAGTGACAATTAGTTAAAAGTGACAGTGCTTAATGATGTTGAAAGTGACAGTTAGTTGCATACCATGTGGAAAGCATGGAAGAATGGACTATGTCAATAGTCAGATTAATATTTGTCAAGAACAATTCCAAACCTATGATAGTAATGTTCAATTGGTTTGAAAATCTTCGCAAAGGTTTATTTTCTATTAGTGTTGGTGGTTACAAAGTTGTGATGAAGCATTTAGGAGATAGGCATAACTTCAGAAAGGTTAACAAGTTACAAGATTGAACAGTTCAGAGGTTACAAAAGGCTTTTTGCGAGGCTGGACTTCACAAGTTTATCACCGTAACTTTGGAAGGGTTCCAAAGGCCTCTAATTTTCATGTAGCGAAGTTGAGACAAGGTTAGATGAACTATTTGCGTAACTTCGGAACCAGGCCAGCTTAAGTTTTGAATCTAGATTCTTGAAATAGCATTGTTGCATGAGGCATTAAGGGCCAAGGCATTTACACTTTATAGTTACACTTTATAGTGAGGAAAAAGGACATTACATGATCATACTTCAAATTTCATGAACATTATACATTGATATTATACTTCAAAATTCAAATTACAAAAATCGTGAACAATACTTGTAATATGAGTCAAATTATCAATATTCAAGTCCAACAAGTACAGTAATAAGTATATAGTGTATAAATACCTATTAACCAAAGGCTAAATCACTTCACTAACTCAATGAGCAATTTGTTGCTTCTATATCCCACATGGAATCCAGCTCCTGAAATTGACTAGTAGCAAGAGGTTCCTCTTCATTATGAGTTGGGTATTCAAAATCAAAAAATTCTTCATCTTCATTCTGATTCTAGGACCAAGATCCATCATTTGTCTCAAAATTAGCAGTAGAACCATGAGGTTTTGAAGTGTTCAAAACCCCTCATCTTTCACGCATGGAATTCCAAATTGTCAATGCCCTATCATAAGGAAAGTCTCTAACATTGTACTGAGTTACAAACAACCTCAAGCAAGTTTCCAAATTTTTGTCTAGTTTGTTTATGATATTTGATTTCAAAAACCCCAATGCAATGAAAAATCTTTCATCTTCCACTAACCCCAATATCATTGTTTCACATAAATCAACAACTTTGAAATATTTTTATATTGAATCACGCAATACTTCACTCTACTCTATCATTTTCCAAAGCTTCGTTATTGTACCAAGTTCAAATGGATTCTCCAAGTTTTTCAACTACAATTTCATACATGATGCAAATTATCTACATTATTATTTTAAGATTAGCTGAATCTAAAATTCCTTCAATTAGTTGTCCATTACAATCTACATGTTTTGAAAACTCTCTGATCAATTCATCAATTTTTTTATGAAAGATATATCCATCATTTTATTAATCTCTAATATTTTTTCCAAAAATGAGGAAACACACAACCCATGGCCTCAAGAAGTTCTTCTCAAGGGGATCTTTCATGAATCTCAGTTGAAAGTTGGTAGGAAATTGACTTCAGATTATCACTAATAGATTTAACAATCCTATCAAAATCAGCCCATTTAACTAGAAGTAGTCTGCCTCACTTGCCCATCTTAGATTGGTGCATTGGTATTCCATATCCTTTCACAAACACACATAAATCATTTTTTTCATTAAATTGTAAAAAATTATTAGCATGATTCAAATCTATAATTGTCTTCCAACTAAAAAAATTTGGGCTTTGAAGTTTTGTCATATCTGAGTACAGAGAATCCAAGGCAATGCATGTCATTCTATGTAAACTTCTATACTCATGGATATACATAGTTCTATCTTGGAATTTCTTAACAATTTTGTTCATTAAATCCAGCATGGGGAGAAGACTGGGTAAAGTTAACAGATTCTCTATATCACTTAACTTATGTAACAAATTAGGAGCTTTGTCTATTGTGAGACATTTCTCATATATTAGTCTGATCAAGGATTGATATTCAATTAGAACTCTTTCTACTAGTCCATGCAAAGAGATCCATATGGTCTCAACATCCTTGAGAATCTTTTTTCCTAGTGTTACTCCCTCTGAAAAAATCTTAAATTATACAAAACGTTTAGGACTTTTGTAGAAGTAAGAGTATAACTCACAGACTAGATCTTCAACTTTTGACACTGTAGGAAAATTGCTTACAATTTTATATGCTAAATTCATTCAATGGGTCATGCAATGTATGCCAAGTATGTAAGGTGCAATACTAGTTTTTAATCTTGCACAAAGACCATTCCTTTAGCCTTGCATTACTACAGCTCCAACACACACTAACTTCTTTCCAATTGTCAAATCATCCATACCAGTAACTTCATTCAAAGTTTTCTTCACTTCAAAATATAAGATTTCTACTATTGAATTTCCCCTCATTTTATGAACACAGAGTAGATGAGCTTGGCAGACATGTTCTTTTACTAGATACACATGCATATAGACCCAAGTAGTGTTATCTACTACAGTAACTTTATCTATAGATAATGAAATGAATCTAGACTATTTTGCTTTCTCCTGTAAATTTTGCTTTTCCACCTCAAAAAGATAGTTTGTGATTTCCCATCCAACGTTTGTTGACCAATATGACATAGGATAGTGACGAACTCTCAAAAAGGATAATAAATTACCATATTCTGAGAAGTCTCTCATAGGATACCCTCTGGACAAAATATGAAAAACAACACTCATCTGAATGGTCTTTGTCAGGTTTGCTTCATTGGTTGCATGTTTAAACCTAGCCTTGATTGGATTTTCACTGCTATCAATTACTAGCATTCTCTTTTTATGCTCTTCATATTCTATGGCATACTTAACATCAAGACATTCTTTCTTTGATTTCCATCTCACAATTGATATTTCTTGTCTGTTTATGGTCTGTTTTTCATAAACCTTAACAATATGCTTTTCTATAGTGTCAAGCTTTAGCTGCAACTTCTTCTCTCTTTTAGTTTTCCAGGTATAAATCTTACACCTGCATTCTATTGGTTGTTCATCATTGTTTAGGACTGGTTCAATGAACCAATACTTTTCTATCCAATCAACCTTAAAATCTCTTATCATTTCCCACTCTCGTCCCATTTTTACTTCCCTTTTTCTTTTCTTCTTACCAACATCAATATTATCTTCATTGCTAGCATTTTCATCCAACTGGTTTGGCATATCCCTTATAACATCTTATGTTGTGCTACCATTGTTATCCTCATTTGATGCATTTTGATTTAACTCAATGACAACCCTAGTTTGTGGTTGTGGTAGTGGTGAGCTACTGTGAATAGATTTTGCACTTGCAATTGCAGAAGTTGATGGAGCAGAAACATTGCCAACTCCAAAGAAAGCCTTTATGGTAGTATCTCTATGTCTATACCATAGAAGATACCATGATTTAGAAGCCATCCGCATCTTGATATTGTCCTTCAACTTGTAGAAAATTATGTCTATCATAAAGTTAATAATTCTAGGATCTTCCAATGATACTTGAATTAGAGTTGATGAAGCCATGTCAATCTCACCAATTTTAAAGAACTCGTCTTTCAAAATTTTCATATACAAGCCTCTCTTTCAAATGATTTTCCTGAACATAAATGACTTTTATCTACAAAGGTTGTTGCAATTGTAACATTTGATTCAATTTGTTTCTTGATTTGAATGAAGGCATCTACATCGATACCATCTTTTAACAAGAGTTGCATTGCAGCAAGTTCCTGCTAAATGCTGATAGGTTAGGGTTGGTTTTGAAAAACATAGTGGAAATCTCAAGTCTAACTTCAAAAAGGAATAGTCTTGGTTAACTAGCCAAAAAAAAGAAGCTTTTATTGACATGTACCAAATATAATCATGTGTGGGAGCCATTCCGGTACCATTCGAGGTAGGTCTATTAATATCCTATCAAATGTCATGAAAGCGGTTTAGAAAATTCAAATCAATAAGGATTGCCTTAATAGCCTGCAAGAAACTCAGAGCATTGTAGTACAACAATGCAAGAAAGATTATAGTCTGTATGGTAACATAGACAAATGGGCAATTTAGTGAATCCATGGTTCATCCTCTCATTTGGGTTCCAAATATCACAAAAATTCTAATTCTTCTTAGATCGTTCACATCTTGCAAACATACAATATTCATAAATTTTTACATATTATAAATTTTAATGAAATTTGATAAACACAAATTAGAAGAAAAAAAAGTATTGCTTCACAAGAATGAATATTAATACAACCAAAGCTCTTTATGATCAAAGAATATTGCACTATAAAACACAAAGAACAATTATAGTCAAGGCTTTCCTTACCTTATGGATAGTATACATAATTATATTAATCAAAGCATATGAATTCAAGACTCACTAGTCGTAAACAACTACAAAGTATGTCAATAAATCATGATGAAAATTCTGGTTTCCACCAAAATGGTTGAAGTCACCTTAGGTAGGGGCGGAATGAAGAAAATAGAGCCACTCAAAAAATCAATTGATAATCAAATTATATAGATTCAATAGAAAATTACATCAAACTATATAAGTTATCCACAAAATGATCAAACAATTTGAATGCCAATCAAGAGCAGTGTATTTTTTTTGCGGTAATAACTTCAGCTCCTCAACCCTTTGCCTTCATTATTATTCAATCATTGTCCTTGACATATAGAGGAACTTCTAGTCAATTGCTCGGGCTAGAATATTAAACCGAGAAATTTAAAAACTGTCCAAATCCAAAAACAATATACAATGTACCTCATCAACTACTAGGTATGTGCACTTGTATTGAGTTAAAAACCTGTAATCGAACATTACAACCTCATTATATGTGATAACAACATGAATTGTTGGGTTTGTGTTCACTGTTTTGAGCATATGCTCTCTCCTTAGTAAAGCACAATCGTTCTTTGATCCATGATAAAAGGAGTACTTTAATGCTTGGAACAAACCTACAAGTCAAAGTAATCAGTTATAAAATGAGACTTACGCTAAAATGTTGCGTGTAATTGCATGAGAATAATTGCAAACAGTTTGGTTCCAACCTATTGAACTTATTCACCCAATTTGAAAGGGTGCAAAGTGGAGTAGCTACTAGAATGAGAGCCAAGGATAAATGATAAAATGCCCGTATACCTGTACTACTTGTACTGTTCTTGTACTGGTGCTGCTTTGGATACCTGGCAAGTTCGTGCATTATTCTGGGTACTTGACTGTCATAAATAATTGCAATCAAAAAGTTGTGCAGTTCTAGGTAGGAAATGTATAATATAAACAAAACTTGATGAAAATTTTAAATGCTCAAAGAAGAAGAAACATCTTTAATCTGTTGATGGTCCCCCTGCATTTGGTTCTAAACTTTGAATTGAAAGTCAGTTTGTTTGAATTTTTGAGAAAACTGATTCAATGAATGAAATAAATATCAAAAAAATTTGATTCCCCATAACAAATTCCTCAGGGAATGATCTTTTAACATTAGGTAGGGGAAATAAGCAGGAGGAGCAATTTCTTGTTTATAACACACATGGCATTGGAAATGCTTTGTTGTAAGAAATGATAGTGTTTTAAGACATTACCAAACTTTTGTTATTTGTACATTTTTATTTAAGTTTGATAATATAAGCTCACGCTAGCAGGGAGAAATTAATAGGAGTGAACTAATGACTAGATGCATTCAAGGAAATATATGTAAAAGGACCTCTTCTTTTGGGATTGCCTTTAGCCTCTTCAAGGAAACAACACAAGACTATGTAGGGGCTCTGAAGTCATTATGGTTGCCCAGTCTTAAAGTAGTGAACATTTTTCTTTATAATATATCCTTGCATCTGTCCTATTTATTTTGTTGTTTCTTTTGATTTAGGCTATGTTCTCCTCTCAAGACATTGATGGATTTATTTTATTGCTTCTACTACTTCAAATTCCTTTGAGACTTTCTATTATAAAGCTTTGATTGTTTCTACAAGAGATCAAACATGAAAATAAAGAAAGAGAAAAGGAAATGGCCAGTTTCAATTTCCATGTTCCCTGATTGCTATGTCAACATGCTTTAACATTCTACTAACACACTTTCCAATTTTCTATTTTCTTTATTATTTTCATTTTCAGTCTCAACTTGTGATCTCTCCAGTGCATATTCGTAGTATATATAAAATTCCTCCTGTAATAGACTTCCCAAACCAAACCACGACACGTTTTGATTTTTCTCAATTAATCCCCTAAGCACAGAATAGTTACAAATGTTGAAATATGCTTCCTAAGATCCAATAGACCTGACACACTTTTGAATTATTTAAAATTTTCCAGCAAATTCATATGAGCAAAACATGAAAAGGAAGCCAAAGTACAAAAATGCTTCCAAATGCTAATTCTAACAGGAGAGAATTTGTTGTAATTTATCTCACAAAACCTTAAACTATTTCAAGGTAAATAAACACATACAGAAGATGGATTACACATATAAACACATAACGCTAGATATGCGTGGGAAACCCTTGCAGGAAAAAATCCACAACTCCAAAGCCAGACTCAATCGTATTATCAGCAACAAAGTTACAATACAATCTCCAGAGCCACAAGTGTACAAGAGTAATCAACTGTGATATCTAAATCTGAAATAACTTCGGCTGCATAACAACGCTCTTCAAACAATTCTCTCTCTCTCTCAATTCTCTACAACAATGCCTTGTACTTATAGAGTTTTCGTACAAGAGGAAATAGTTTCTAAAGTGTCTACAATCAAAGCATCTACAAACTATTTTAGAAACTTCCTTTATGCACAACTCTTGCCTTAAAAACAAAGCAAAGAGAATAAATCAGAGAAAAGGGGAACATTCTATTTTCTTCTCCAATTCCATCCTTAGCGTAATTTTTAGTGAAATATTCGCCTTGTGGCAAATTCTAGGAAACATTTTGCTAGAATTGGTGAATCATGCATGGTACACAATGGCCCAAATCGCCCAATCTTGACACGGTAACAGGTAAATATTAATTGCAATCATCAATAAGATTTTATGTTTAATGAGGTTGACCAGTATATTCGCCTTTAACCAATCTGATGTGGTTCTTTTAATGATCTCTTATTCACCAAGGGTATTAATTATGAATCGCATATAAAATCTGTATCGTCTTAAAATGGAAGCACTTCCATGATAAGAGCGTTTAGCCCTCCGAGTAGGTGTTTTGAGATCATGTCAAGCACCTTGAATGGGTCCCTGGCTTTGATTTGGCTTTTTCCCCATTTTTCACTTCTCTTTTGCACTTGATTCCTTCATTCTAGGTGAAATTAGGGTTAGGATCCCGAGGATTCTCCTTAATTCCCCTCTTCTATGGCTCTATTTTCTAAGTAGGACTTACAAATAGGTCCTCCTAGCCTTCATCATGTTCATCATAGGATTTTGTGCCTCTCCCTAGCACTCTACCCTATTCTGACATCATTTCTAGGTCTCCGAGCACCCCCAGGACCTCCTGTTTCTCACTCTGACTAAGACCCTAAAATTTGTGACCTTAAGGTCAATGATGACCTGAAAGGGTCAAATTCAACCTCGACCCTAACCTAGGTCAGGGTCAAGCTCGTCCTTGACCCTGGGTTCAAGTTTCAAGGTTCTGTGATCTCTGGATGTCGGGTTTCAAAAAGAATTGTTTTCCCACTTCCGGGTCGGCTGTTTTGGTCTCTGAAATGGTAAACTCTTAAATTATATTTAATTTAGGTCCATTCCTAAAGGGTTGAGGCCTAATTGGAATTTAATTCCCCAAGGTGGCCCCTCTAAAGGATTGTGCACTAGATCACTATAAAAGGAAGCCTTCCTCTCTCATTTTTACATTTGGACTCATCCATGATCAAGAGCAAGATCTCTCCATCAAGTTTTCATGCTCAAGCACTCTCAAGGAGGCATTGGTGATCAAGAAAGTATTCATTCAAGCAATCTTCCATTCAATCATTCAAGCAATCATCCTCTTCTCCATTCAAGTTCTCCATTCAAGATCAAGAATTCAAGCATTCAAGCCTTTTGAAGGGATTTGGTTCAAGCATTCAAGATTCATCATTCAAACCCTAGATCTAGCCATCATGATGGTGTGATCTTCCTTCAAGATCTTTTTGTTCATCTTCAAGATCCATTCATTCTTCCCTCGAGGTGGATTCCAAGCATACAATCATGGAGATTTGATTTACATTTATTGATATTATGTTCAAGCTTTCATATTAACATACTTGATTACATTTCAAATACAATTGCATATCTATTGAATGTCATAGCTTCATTATTAGATCTACTTCTACTACTTGCTAGAATTCTCTATTTCAATTTCAATATTAAGGCTGATTCCAAACTGGGGTCTGGCCAAGGCAAACCCCCCAAACAAACAAACAAAACCATTTTTCTTATAGGTACAGGTGCGGGCCTACGGATCTGAGCTTGGATTTGGATACCCTTTTCGCTGAACTTCTGTGATCTGCGAACAAAGTCAAAGTCGACCTTCAGAACAAAAATGTAGCCTTTGACCTTTTATGAGGGTCAAAGATGACCTCCCTTAGAATTAGAAAAGATTTATGGGTTTTGTAGATCTCGCTGTTTTGGTTCAAGATCACAAAAATCAACAGTTTCTGAGACTGTTTGACAGGGTTTTTAGTAGGTTCTTTTTTAGACGTAGGTACCTTTATCTCTTCATTTCAACATTAGTCATTTACATTTACTTTCCATATCAATACAATTTCATGTAAGTATAAAATATTGGTTTTGGGGTCTCTTTTGTGGGCAAGCCATTATTCTAGGACCCCATCCATATTTTATCCTCTACATTTTGGTGAACCCGCGATAGACAACTCTTTCTTTTTTGTGTTAGATCATTTGTTTTCTTGCCTTAAGATTAGATTTATTTATGCTCTTGCATTTACATTTCAAAAATCCAAAAAAATTGCAAAATTTCTTTAAAAATACAAAAACATTTACATTTTCATGCTTTTAGTATTCAACATGTATGATTCTTGTTTTGAGTACTTTGATGAGGCTTTTGTTGTTCAAGATGATAGATCCCTTAATGAGGTACATGGAAGTGAGGATGAAAATTGTTTGAATGAGATCTCCATTGATCCTATTCCTATTTCACCACAACCTCTTCAATTGACCTTTACAAAGATGAGTTGGGGATTGATGTTAATTCTTCTCCTAATATATGTCTTTTCTATGAGCCTACTTTTTCAGAGGTAAGTACCTTTATCTCTTCATTTCAACATTAGTCATTTACATTTACTTTCCATATCAATACAATTTCATGTAAGTATAAAATATTGGTTTTGGGGTCTCTTTTGTGGGCAAGCCATTGTTCTAGGACCTCATCCATATTTTATCCATTACAAAATCTAAAATAGCCAAATATATATTGTTATCTTAACCACAACCTATTTCATCATGCATTAATTAATTATTATATTGACCATGACGTATTTCACCAACATTTCAAGTTAATTCCTACATTCAGCATTGATCAGGTTGGCACATTTTCACCAAGAGCCCAGGATTTAAAAAAAATGGAAATTAGAATTTGGAATCATGGATTGATATAAATTCAAATCAGATTTACAAAATTAGTCTTATCATTTCCCGTTACAAAATTTTGGAGGGCCAAATTTACAAATAATAATCCTGCTATAGTAAATAGAGGATTCAGCATTTTAGAGAGTCAAAATTCAGAGGAAGCAAGACCAAGGTAAGCAATTATTTGTTCATATTTCATAGTATTGTTATTAATTTTAATTCCTAGAATCCTAGTGACTAGTGATAGCTCATTGGGTCAAGATGTTGAACAAGGGTGACTATCCTGAGTATCCTCAAGCTGCTGAAGGGATTGAGATATCAAGGGAGGTTGAGACTCAGACTTCTCACTGTGCTCAGGGAAGTGAAGAAATTGGAAAGCTAGACAAGGGTAAGACTCCTTAGGGCAATGAAGGGTCCAGGAGGCCATCAAAATGCCCAAAACTTAAAGATACTACCATAAAGGATTTCTTTGGAGTTGACAATGTTTTTGCTCCATCAATTTCTACAATTGCAAGTGCAAAAAGTATTCATAGTAGCTCACCAGTACCAGTACCACAAGATGGGGTTCAACTGGTTCTGCATATCCCTTATAACATCTTCTATCATTGAGTTAAATGAAAATCAAAATGCATCAAATGAGGATAACAATGGTGGCATGACAGAAGATGTTATAAGGGATATGCAGAACCAGTTGGATGAAAATGCTAGCAATGAAGATAATAATGATGTTGGTAGGAAGAAAAGAAAAAGGGAAGTAAAAATAGGGCGAGAGTGGGAAATGACAAGAAATTTTAAGGTTGATTGGGTAACAAAGTAATAGTTCATTGAACCAATCCTAAACAATGATGAACAACCAACAGAATGCAGATGTAATACTTGTACCTGGAAAAATAAAAGAGAAAAGAAGTTACAACTAAAGCTTGACACTATAGAAACGTATATTGGTAAGGTTTATGAAAAATAGACCATAGACCAATAAGAAATATCAGTAGTGAGATAGAAATCAAAGGAAGAATGTATTCATGTTAAGTATGCCATAGAATATGAAGAGCATAACAAGAGAATGGCAATAATTGTTGGGAGTGAAAATCCAATCAAGGTTGGGTTTAAACATGCAGCTAATGAAGCAAACCTGGTAAAGACCATTTAGATGAGTGTTGTTTTTCATATTCTGTCTAGAGGGTGTCCTATGAGAGACTTCTCAGAATATGGTAATTTATTATCCTTTTTTAGATTTCCTCACTATCTTATGTCACATTGGTCAACAAACGTTGGATGGGAAATGGAAAACTGTCTTTCTGAGGTGGAAAAGAAAAATTTAGAGGAGAAAGTAAAATAGTCCAGATTCATTTCATTATCCATAGATGAAGTTACTACAGTAGATAACACTGCTTGGGTCTGTATACATGTGTACACAATAAAAGAACATGTCTTCCAAGGTCATCTACTCTGTGTTCATAAAATGAGGGGCAATTAAACAATAGAAAACTTATATTTTGAAGTGAACAATGCTTTGAATGAAGTTTCCAGAATGGATGATTTGACAATTGGCAAGAAGTTAGTGTGTGTTGGAGTTGATGGAGCTGCAATAATGCAAGGCCAAAGGAATGGTCTTTGTGCAAGATTACAAACTAGTATTGCACCTTACATGCTTGGTATACATTGCATGGCCCATCAAATGAATTTAGCATATAAAATTGTAAGCGATTTTCCTACAATGTCAAAAGTTGAAGATCTAGTCTGCGACCTATACTCTTACTTCTACAGAAGTCCTAAATGTTTTGCAAAATTTAAGTTTTTTTCAAAGGGAGTAACACTGGGAAACAAGCTTCTCAAGGATGTTGAGACTAGATAGATCTCTTTGCATGGACCATTAGGAAGAGATCTAATAGAATATCAATCCTTGATCGGACTAACATATGAGAAATGCCTCACAGTAGACAAAGCTCCTAATTTGTTACATAAGTTAAGTGATATAGAGACTATGTTAACTTTAGCCAGTCTTCTCCCCATGTTGGATGTAATAAAAAAACTTGTTAAGAAAGCCCAAGACAGAACTATGTATATCCATGAGTATAGCAGTTTACGTAAAATTACATGCATTGCCCTGGATAATTTGTAAGATCAGATATGACAATACTTCAAAGCCCAAATTTTTTCAGGTGGAAAATAATTACAGATTTGAATCATACTAAGAATTTTTTACAATTCAATGCAAAAAATGATTTATGTGTATTTGTGAAAGGATATGAAATACCAATGCACCAATCTAAGATGGGAAAGCGAGGCAGACTACATCCACTTAAAAAGGTCAATTTTGATAGGATTGTTAAATCTGTTCATGATAATTTGAAGTCAATTTCCTACCAACTTTCAAATGAGATTCGTGAAAGATTCCCTCAAGAAGAAATTCTTGAAGCCATGGGTTCTATGTTTCCTCATTTTTGGAAAAATGTCAGAGATAAACAAACTGATACACATATCTTTCGTAAAAAAATTGATGAATTGATCAAAGAGTTTTCAAAACATGCAGATTTCAATGGACAACCAATAGAAGGAATTTTAGATTTAGCTAATCTTAAAAAATAATGTAGACAATTTGCATCATGTATGAAATTGTAGTTGAAAAACTTGGAGAATCTATTTGAACCTGGTGCAATAACCAAGCTTCGAAAAAGGATAGAGAAGAGTGAAGTATTGCATGATTCAATATCAGAATATTTCATACTTGCTGATTTATGTCGAACAATGATATTGGGGTCGGTGGAAGATGAAAGAGTTTTCAGTGCATTGGGATTTTTGAAATCAAAGATCAGAAACAAACTAGACAGAAATTTGGAAACTTGCTTGAGGTTGTTTGTAACTCGGTACAATGTTAGAGACTTTCATTATGATAGGGCATTGGTAATTTGGAATTCCATGCATGAAAGATGAGGGCTTTTGAACACTTCAAAACCTGGTGGTACTGGTGCTACTTCTAGTTCTGAGACAAATGATGGATCTTGGTCCCAGAACCAGAATGAAGATGAAGAATTTTTTGATTTTGAATACCCAACTCAAAATGAAGAGGGACCTCTTTCTACTAGTCAATTTCAGGAGTTGGATTCCATGTGGGATATAGAAGCGGCAGATTGCTCACTGAGTCAGTGAAGTGATTTAGCAAATTAGTATTCGATTAATCGGTATTTATACACTGTATACTTATTACTGTACTTGTTGGACTTGAATATTGACAATTTGACTCATATTACAAATAATAAGCATTGTAAATATTGTTCATGATTTTTGTAATTTTAATTTTGAAGTATAATATTAATGTATAATATAACATGTTACATGTTCATGTTATTGTATTGAAATTTAAAGTATAATCATATTCATAAATATAATTCTGTCAAATTATACTAAGAATTTCCTTAATTCCTTGAATCAAAAGCATTCTCATTGCTCAAAGTATAATAAATATTAATAATATAATAATATGACAATATACATTAAATTTTTAATAAATTACAACTACGATCTTGAGCACAAAAAAATACAAAATATCAGAAAAGGAGACAAGATTTAGAGCAACAAATTTATGTTGAATCCTTGTATTAACTTCCTTGAAATTTATACATGAATGATCAATGATCATAGTACCAGAGACTTCTATCACTATCAAAAAAGAAAAACTAACATTAGCAAACAAGTTTGGAAACAATTACAAGAGCGACAGCTGGCAGCCTGGCAGCCAGGATTCTTTAGAATCAATCTTGGTTTTCAGCAAAGGTGTATCCACAATAGGTGAACCACAAAGATAAAATACCCTATTTTAATTAACTGACCTCCCTCTATTGGATCTTCATCTAATACCAGAACTATCTCAACTACTTCTATGTGGCAAGGCTTGAATCTCTCCAATGGTTTCCCACACCACAATGCCCTCTTTGATGGCCAAGTTGTCTCTCTAACTGTATCCAAGTCTTCAAGGTAGTTGTTCCACTTGGCATCCGTTATGGCTCAAGATTCAGTGACAAACTTATTCATGTCAGTCTCCTGCTTGTACAATTCATCCACAACTTCATAAAAAGTTAAAATGTCAACATCACCAACAAAATAAGAAGCCACCTTGCTAGAATCCAAATTTTGGTTGAAAGAATCAACTCACTCATGCTAGTCCTTCAAGTGTCCCTCTGTTTCCACAATATCAAGGATATATCCTTCAAACTCTTCAGCAAAAACCTTTAGCTTTGCCTAAATTTTTTGTAACTTGCCAGTGAAAAATGCATTCAAATCATTTACTAATAACACCATTTCCTTAACATCAATTATTTTGTCAAGTAACTCCAACTTTTTTGCCATTAGTAAAATTAACCTTTCAAAGAATTACATGTATGGGCCCCAAGTATTAAATAATGGGGTTATTATAAACAAGGCATTAGAAAAATGATATTCTGCGTCCTACAAAGAAATGAAAGTACTATGAATGATTTGAGACTTCCCTTTTAAAATATTTACTCTGTGCAATAGCACCTTCTTCAAAGTCTCCTTTTCAGCAATTCCAATATCAGTAGTCTGATCAATGTCCATTATTATCTTTTCTATTGCAAGTTATAGAGCTAAGCCCCCCTCATACTTAGTTTGGACCCCAACATCACAAACCTCTGTAATTGTCCTGGACTAATTTTTTAGACTATCTATTTCATCTCTTAGCTCCTTCACAATCTTATCCAGGAGAAAATTCTTCTACAGTTCCTCTTCAAACTTTTTTCTAGTTGACACATAATCTCTTAATGTCCTGGCTACTATGTTCTCTAAGTCCTCAACCACTGCTTTATTCATGGAGGATGCATGATGTAGTAGATTTTCTATATCTTATCTTGTAGTGTCCTACAACCTCCATATTAATTGGATACCATGTGTTCTATCTTGGATGTCAATCAATCTGGGCTTATTAGATTCTGGGGCCACACACCATACTGCTAGCGTCTTAGTGTCCATATTGAATCCAGAACCCCTCTATAGTCCATCAGGGCTAAAAGCTTCATAAGCTACAACTTTATCGTGTCTCTTGATTTGGTCAATTAAGAATGGGGAATCCAAGTCCCACCCAGGGATCAGCAACATGCCACTTCTCTTGACAAGATCTCTTTCTTCCTCCATAGTTAATGTTTCACTATTGGGATCATAGGCCTATAATTTTTCAATCATTTCAACAGTCTTTTCCTATGATTCACCTGGTTTCAAAGACAGAGTTAATTCATTCTTCTTAACTCTAAACAAAAAAAATTTAAACTCATTAGGCTTGATGAATTCATCATCATCAATAAACACTTTAGCTTGGATGACCTTGCCATCCAATCTAGCTAAAGCCAATTCTAACTCACTTAGGGCCTTTCCTCCCTCATTTGCATGTGATGTCAAAAAAAAAAATTCTTATGTCAGCAAAGTAATGGCTAGTACCTAGTAGGATTTGTAGTGGCTTTTGCCTTACCTTTTTTGGTACATTCATCAACTTTTGTTTCTTTGGTGGCCCCTGTTCAGATGTGGATGCCTTAGACTGAGCTTATTTTTTTTCTACCATAAACACCATATCAGGTTCAACTTCCTCTGGGTTTATTCTACACTCCTCCTCATCAAGGATGTCTGGAAATTTATACATAAGATATTCATAACTCTATAAACACTTCTCAATTCTCTGCATATATGGGGCATCAGGAAAGAAACTAGTGAATGTAGCCTCTTCCTTTTTTAACTTTGCCTCTACCCTTATAATATTTTTCCATTTATGGCTTGTCTCATCACAAATATCTTGTCTGAGCACATTTCTAATAACATCATCATTTTCCATAGGCTGATTTTGAGGCAAATTATGATTCCTCATTTCTCTCAATGCTCCTCTAATGAAGTATTTAGGACCATACATCCTTGCATTAGTAGAGGGAAATCTAAATTTTCTCCATAATTCATGGATTTGGTCCATAGCATCTTTACCTATACTAAAATCCACTATTTGGAACCTCCTTGGCAGAAAGGTTCTCTTATGTCTTTTAGGGCCTAAGTGTTCTCTATCTATTGTGATAAGCTGCCACATGAATTCTATTATTCCCAATCTTTCTAGGACATATTTTGGTAGTATGTGTGGAGGTTGAGGGCAAGCATACACACTCATAACAGAAAATTCTTAAAAATAAACATATCACCCCAATTGTGCTTAATTTCATTATCAATTTCAAATGCAAAGGGTCTAAGAAATTTTCTAACAGTTAAAGGAAATCTTTCCCTCACAATACCTAACATGTTCATTAATGGACTCACAAAATCACTATAAAAAGCATTGGAATTACAGATATGGTAAAGTTCTATCCCATAACCTGGTCCAGAGCTAAAGCGAAATAGTTCCTCCTACATTCTTGGTCTCATAGATGAACTCTAGGTTTATGTAGCCAATATTGCAATAGAGTATCAGGTGCATCAGCATGGAGTAGTGATTGAACTTGAAGCTTTCCAAATCAATCTTTTCATTCATCAACTAAGTGTGCATTACATTTATTATGTGCCCCACATAATCAAACTCCTTGTTGGTGTACAAGTCCTGAACATCTGTAGCCATGACATAAATGTTAGGAGCCACTTTAAAACCTCCATCTAGTCTAATAACTTTGTGTAGACCGTAGATGGTATACTGGGAATAGGGAAAGAAAAGGTCAATATCAAACGAATCTACAACCTTCTTTGGCAACAACCCTGCCTCTTTCTTTTCTCTAGGAATATGCTTCCTCATAACCCTTCTAATGTAGTAACTTTTCTATCTATTAAATAGGGCCTCCTCTTCTGCTAGGTCAATATCCATTCTCATAGGTCCCTAAAGGTAAAAATCTTTAATAAATGTCACTATGTCTAACATGTAGAGTATAGACTTGTCTTGCTTGTGGAAAGCTTGTATCACTAGATTTTATGCTTCAATTAGTGCTTTCATGAGGTCTACATCCAAAAATACCTTAGGTACTATCAACTTTCCCAAGTTCCTATCCCATGGATTTGAAATAGGAGGGCCTCTCAATCTATTGTTATAGAAATACATGATGAGCTCATACCCAATTTTGTTTGGGTAGACAGCATCCCTGCAAAATGCATAAGGGTCCCTCCATTCATAAGCATTAGCTGACTATAAATTTGAGGTTCCAGGAAACATTTGCATCTGTTCTTCAGCGTATATGTTTGGCCTCTTTGTTCTTGAATGCACACTCTTTATTGGTACTACAATAGCCTCAGGAGATACTTATTCTACCATTCTTGATTCATGAATCTTTATGTATACTAAACTCTAAGCTCCTTTTATGCACTTAAAGGTGTCAACTCTTTATTGTTCTTCAACTCTGATAATTATGAATATGAATGCTCTGTGAACTCAAATGTCTTTAATAACTAATAAGAAACTCACAACCAGCCACCACTACCAAGCCACCTACTCCATTAAAAATTAAAATCTCATCAAACGCACACGCATGAAATTAGTAATTACCTTTTTCATAAAAGTGTCAACTGTCACTTCCAACATAGATTGGTGATGATCCGAGAGAAAATAATTTTTGTGCTACCAAAGTTACACTAACGGTTAATCCTATGGTCCCTATCTCAACTTTTCTACCTAAAAATTAGGGGCCTTGGCCCTTTGAATTTGAAAATTGAAATCCTATTCCTAAAACTTTGACACTTACAAAGTCACGCAAAACCTTTTCAAAACTTTGAGACTATTAAAGTGACCAGGGAAAAGAACCCTTGAGATGTTATGACATAGCCTGGCATGACTTCAGATGTCATTCTTGACACTTGAACTTTGTAACTGCCATTAAAAATGGCCAAGAAACCCTAGTGAAGCTCCGCAAACATTCCATTCCTTGGAACTTTCCATGTCACATGCAAGTTAGTAACTTACTCTCACTTTTCAATAGTGTTATGCACCTTCTGAAGTTATGTACGCCATTAGTCAGGACTTTGGAACCCATAACCATCATAACAACTTAACTGTTGAGAAGTTATGAAACATCCAATCATAACTTTGGAACCCATCACCATCATAACAACTTAACCATTGAGAACTTATGAAACAGCCAAGTGTAACTTCGTAACCCATCATAATTATGACAACTTAACCATTGAGAAGTTACAAAACAGCTAGGCATAACTTTGAAACCCATCACCATTATAGCAACTTAACCGTTGAGAACTTAAAAAATAGCTAGGCGTAACTTTGGAACCCATCACCATCATAACAACTTAACCATTGAGAAGTTACGAAATAGCTAGGTGTAACTTCAAAAACCAATCACCATTATAACATATTAACAATTTAACCATTGAGAACTTACGAAACAACCAGGCGTAACTTTGGAACCCATCACCATCATAACAAGTTAACTGTTGAGAAGTTACAAAGCATCCAAGAGTAACTTCGGAGCTGAAAGTGGGTTACTTACAAGTTACTACTAGTTAGTTTCAACCTAGAGTGGGTTCCAATTCCAAATTTCCATGTGGGATTTAGATTTTAGAAGTGTTAGACTTCTCATTCAGTCAGTGAACTTGTGAAAAATGTGAATTGATTTAGCATTCTAATTCAATTAATAGGTATTTATAAAATTAGAATTTTATACAGCACAGATACTTCATGTTCATATACTAATATTGTACCTCTTGAATCTTGAAAGTTGAATCTTTTACATATTTACATATTTTACAATTTATAAAACTATTTTAAATTTGTATATGTTACTAATTTTTTACTATTGATTGCAATCATGAAAAAAATTAAGCAGATCAAGTGAAAGAGTTACATTCTTATCATGTGTAATGCACTGAGAGATTACAAATACAGTTATTCAGTTCAAATCTTTTCGGTTGTATTTTAAACATAAAAGATTTCATCTTTTTATGCAATTGAAATGAAACCTAATCTATTGAATATAAACCTCTCACACAAGACCATGAGAGTGGCCTCAACTACTCCTATGTAGATGGCAATATACAAAAATAGATGAAATAAATGCATGGGAAACAGTAAAGGAACTAGCCATTGCCTGGGGGTATATGGCTAGTGTAGGTCTGCTTGGTCCTTTGCCCAGAGTCTAGTTGTTGTCCTAGTGTCTTCAGGTGTTTTGTAGTCTTCAAATCCTAAAAAATGAAAAATGAATTGAGTTAGATCTTTAAAGTTCTAAGCAATGTTGATTCCTGTTACTACATACAATATATGTATATCAGCTACTCATAGTCTCTATCTAGGTAGGAGCAGCCAAGAACATAATCAAGAAAAGAAGTGAAGTCATTCATTATCATCAAAAGTTTTATTGCTAACACATTTGTTTCATGTGCAGATAGGTTCTAACTCTGATAGGTATGTGCCCTTAACCGAGGCTCCCTTAAGGGTACGAGCCCAACATGCCTCTCAGAGTTAGAATCTTATAATAACAAGTCAAAGGAATACATGTATACTTTCTAAACAAAGTATGTTATAGGATTGAAGACAACACTATGATATTGCACTATGCAACAACTACAAATCAAGAAAACAAGAAGTATTAAAGGGACATATTAATTTATGAAACCTTTTGCTTCTTTGCATCAGAATTATGCACAATAGTTATAAAAAAAACATTAAAGAGATAGAATTTCATCATTTTGAAACCTTTTGTTTCTAATTTCCAAGTGAACACAGCTACAAGTGTAAGCATAGGATATCATCAGCAAAAGAAACTCAAGGATCTTTACATCAAGAAGATAGGATGAAGGGAAATATACAATCAATTTTGCATAAGGAGTCACATAAGCATGGTATCCACAATTATTTGTCTCATTGGGACTATCCAGAGCATTCCAGGAAGAATTGTTAACAAAAAGACCAGGAATCTTTCAAAAGATATGGTTCAATATTACACAGACTTTCAGCATCAGTTGGGAATGAAGTGACTTAAGGAGCCAAATATTGATATTGATTAGGCTCATGGACAAAATGGAGGTTTGAATAATCCATCAAAAGGCAATAAAAATTATGATTTTGGCTCATTATCATAATTTGAATCACTTGCTGCCAAAGATTTTTCAAGTTCAGGACAGTCACTAATGCAACTTTTACAAGGAAAGTGAAAATAATACAGTCTTTTGGCACTTCTGTTAATTTTGGAGGTTCCTAGGAAGGACTAGTGTATTTATCCAAGTTTGGTAATATCTCTATTAGTAACCCAAGGGTTGCTGGACAATTCAATAGAGGAGGAAAAGAAATAATACTACAAAAAAATAATAGGTTGGTAGAATCTCAGACAGAGGCTGCACCTCGAGGGTTCTCAAGATGAGGGACATTGGGTTTCTGTAGTGTTGAAGAAGATATGGTGTGAATGGCTTCCCGTTTGAAATTCCCAATGAGTACTCTAGCAAACCTCTTCTAAAGAGTAAGGTGAATGTAGAAATAAAAGTAAAGGTCAAAGACAATCCCAATCTCAAAAATGTTATCTATCGACTGGTTCTCGATGTATACAATGCCCAGTTATAGCAGGAAGTTTTGCAGACCTGATAGAGAGACACTTCAACAATGGCATGGAAATTCAAAGAGAAAACCCCCCCTTTTTTAGCAATGTTATGGCATCCCAAGAATGAGAAAAGTCTTTTGGAGATAACATTTATACCAGGACTGGTGTTGCAGCAAGATAAATGAATATATTATTTTAAAAAATTCAGAAAAAGATATCATTAAAAGAATAAGAATTAATAGCCTGTATATCTCAAGTTTCCTAGAAAATGCCAAATATTTCTACCATTTCTCTTTGAAAAGAAGCTTGAGATTACCAGAAAACTCATGAATGTGAAGCTTATGTAGGATATAAACCTTTGCAAAAGGCGTAGAACTTCCAGTCAAACCCTAGCCTTGGTGGCCTCTTTCCTCAGAGCTCCAAACCCTCTTCTTGGCAGCATCTCTCCTTTTCTCCAAAGTGTAAAATATAAAATGAAAAGAAGATTATGTGTTTTAGGTTTTTATACCCTAATAATTTTGAAGACTTCATGTTTTTGTTTCAATAACACATCTTCAATAATCCACGTAACCTTAAGGCTTTATGCCTTAGGTTATAAATTAACTAAGACTATAGTTTCCTTAATAACATTTGAAAATTTATTTTTTTGTTTATTTATTTTAAGTAGTAATTAATAATAACTTTTTTTTTTGGTAAAAGGCTGAAGGCAATAAGTTTATTTAGCTCATCAATAGATATACAGAAACCCCGCTCAATGCAGGCACTAGTAGGGAAGAGCAGGGTAGAGAAACCCTCCAGCCTAACCTGGTACCATGGTCTAGAAATTAATATACAATTACTTTAGAGGGCATTCCCTTCAATAACAGAAATACAAGAGATTATGAAATTCATGAGCAAACTATTTAAAATCTAGGCCACCAAATAATCTTTTAATTAAAGGTTACTTTATCAACTCAGCTGGTTTGAGAAACTTCCTTCTAGGTTTTTCCTTTCATGCCTAATTAAACATAATCAGGTGGCTCCCAACATGGTAGAGACATCTTCAGACTATATTCCATTTTACCTCCTGAGCATTAAAACTTTCTGAATGCGTCTTGATTCTGAAGTTCCTAAAAGGGGAAAACTGCACTAGTTGACTAAGATCATTATCAGAATATTATGACTATCACTTTCTTCATAAGCTTTTGTAAAGAATTCATAAGGAGCTTAAAATTTGAAGCTTAAGTAGAAATACATGTTCCTACATCATTGGTCATAAACCAATTTGAGCTTGTATGTACAAAGTCCTATTCTAATCTAATATGGGCTAGTGATATACTTAGAGGTAAAGTTGATCATTATGATTTTTTAAAGTACTTCAAAACCTATGTTAACCATGCATGAAAAAAGGATAAAAAACCACTTTAGCTTAGCAAACTATGTCTGTTCAGATGACTTCATAATTAGCCTACAGCTAATAGAAAGGTTTGTATAAATACATAGTCTTATCCCTATCCATGTTATCTTGGCCTTAATTTAGTGTTTATTAATGAAATAGAAAACCACCAAAAGCCTTGCTAATACCCTTTAATATGTCTTTAGGATAGTTATGACTAAACTTGATAAACAGTAATGTCAAGAGTATATATAAAAATGACATTGTGTTAACAATGATACAAATGAAAGAAATAATATTTCTCTTTTAATCTCACATAAATAAACTTAATTCAATGAATAATAAGAAACAATTAAGAGGAAGGAGGGCACAAGATACCTGATAGCGAGACCCAAATCTGAACCATCTTGCTCTCTCCAGACATCAGAGCACCCAGATAAACCCTAATCTGAAGTCAGTATATAACCCCTATATACTGACTTCAAAATTAACGATTATCCTGGTAGACAATATCTATATATGTCCTAACTCAAACTACCGAACAATATAGCAAAGAGGAGTAATATGCATCTATCTGCCCTTTCTCAATCCATCTATAATAGTTTCCTATATAATGCAGAGCTCATCGAATCAAGAAAGGAGCCTCCATCTAGTCACCAAACATAAGAACACCAAGATAAACCCTAATCTGAAGTCAATATATAGTCATATATACTAACTTCAAGATTAGTGACTATCATGGTTGACAAATTAATCTACCCTATAACCAACTACTAGAGCATCTAGCTCAAAGGAGAAAAGGCTACTAAAATTGTCGTTAGGTTTAAAGACTCATAACAAGTCAAATTACCAAGAAAAAACTATCAAACATTGGTCCAAACAAGGAAGAGAGCGAGGAGAGAAAAGGCAGAAAACCCAGAAACTACACTATCCTCGAAGAAACTACAAGAGAAACTAAAAATCCCAAAGGAGGAGAACCCAATCAATGAAGTAGATAAACTACACTTGATAATCACCTACCTTAAGTCAATTTTTATATGTTTCGACTTCAAGATAACCGATTATCGAGGAAATTGTATCTGAAGCTAGCCTTCGAGGGGACCATCCACAAGAAAGGATAACTAATATAAAGGCTACATGGGTAACTTGAAACTCTTATACTGGGCTACTGAGTCCCTGCGAAACCAAAATAATTAGTAATTTACACTGGACAATAAATTCCTAAGGCCTACCCTACCAACTTCAACTGCCAAAAATCTTCAGATTGAACCTGACATTAGTTTCCTACTATTGTTTCCTTAATAACATTTGAAAATTTATATTTTTGTTTATTTATTTTAAGTAGTAATTAATAATAACTTATTTAACATAAATTCTTTTATGTTTGTTAAATAAGTTTTTTATTATTATTACTTAAAATAAATAACATAAAAGATAAATTTTAAAATTGAAGTTATGTTTTTATTATTTATTTCGTATATTATTCTCGATGTTATAGTCCTAGTTGATGGTAATTATCATAATACATGTGTTAATATTAAAACATATCACAAGGAAGAGTTGTGTCTTGACAACTGAAGATTATTTTGAGATGTGGCAGTCTATTTGTGTAAGTGGGGGAATCTTGTGTCAGGATTGTTGATTTTCTTGTTAAGTTGAGAAAGTTTAGGGGGGATTTTTGGAGTCTATTAGGAGTCCTTTGAGGAGAACTTTGAGTGGTCACCATGTACACATATCAAAGAATGAGTTTGGAGGACATTTGGCATCATTTGGGAGTTTTTAGAGTCCTTTTTTGAGCCATTTTCTTCTAGATTCAAGTTCATCATTCCTATTTTATAGGATATGGATTGGAGATGGTGGGTGATATATACTCCTTTTATGGAAGGAGTAGGGGTTCAATTTTTGTGGAGAGCAATGAGATGCATTTGTGACTTTTGTCCTTAACATTTTTTCCTCTTCATTTTTTCTGATCTATTCATGTGGTGATTCATTGTTCTATTGCCTTTGAGCATAATACACATACAGAGGACCTATTTTGGAGAGCTATTCATTTGCATAGTTAGTAATTGATGATATTTTGTGTTGTTTTATGACCTTGAATGTTGTCTCATTTCTTGCATTTACAATTAATAGTTTTTTGTTCATAGATTATGATTTATACACCTTTTTGTTAAATATGAATGTGGCCAAAAATCCCTTTCATTTTTACCCTTTAAGAGTTTTCTCATGAAATATGTATATGAATAGCAATTCTTTCAAAGATTTATGTTCAGACTATATTGAGTTGTTCATTGTGTGGGGATAAAATATTTTTTTGCAATCTTATGTGGTGTATCACCTCCTTTTCGGTTTCATCCAAGTTGTTTTACCTTAAGTTTCCCTTCTCATTTTTCCATCAAGTTTTCCAGTTCTATCAATTTAGGTGAGATATCAAATTATATCCAACAGGAACTGGCCTAGAACCCGAAGGTTCAGTCACCTTTTTAGTTTACCCACAAACTTGTGATTGTTCCCATGTTACTCCAAAATTACTAGGGTTTCAAGACTTAGTGTTTGGGTGCAAAATTTTGGAGATAACAATTTTGGCATGCCCAATGGGACACTTCCTACCAAGTCAGATTTATTTTTTGTTGTCTTGATATGTAGTCAGCAATTTATTTACCTTTGAAAAGGTTTTAGTTTGCATATCTGGTGACTTTTTTTGTGCAAGATTGAGGATCAATGTTGTTCAAATTTATGAGAAAATTTCAAACCACAAGTTCAAAGTCTTTTGAATATTTACAATTGGAGCCTCCCAAGAGAAGAGGAAGAACCCTTTCAAGATTTGAGCCATTAGAATGAGCTGAGTCTTCAGTTCCTAACTTGTAAATTTACAAAAGGAGAGAAAATTCATCTGGAGGTGGAGAAATCAGATATTCTACAAGTCCAACTTGTAGAATTAGGTTTTTTGAGCTAGAAGTCTCTGTTGTTTCAACATTGACAATAGAAACTCCTGGTACATCATCAGTATTAGTAGGTATTTCAACTTTTATACCTTCATTTACAGCCATTATACAACATGTTCATCTAACTCCAACAGTAAATCAAATGGCTAGATAATTTTTATTTGTACCCTTTAATCAGAGCAGCCCACTAGGTTTTGCCCGACACCATGATATTCCTTTGGTAGCATTAAAGAGCCTACCTAATTTTACTAGAGAGCGCCAAACTACTACATTTGAGCACATTAGAGATGTGGTTACTCTTTGTAATGTACATCATATCACTGAAGAAGATGTAGCCACCAAGTTATTAGCAGCATACTTTAAAGGAAAAGCATTAGAGTGGTTCAGAACCCTTGTAGTGGGCTTGATTAATTCATGGGACTAGCTTGGAGATTCTCTTAGAAAAAATTTTGAGGAAAAATCAAATCACCCGTCCCTAGTAGAGCAACTCACTACCATCAAAAGGGCCCCTCAAGAGAAAATGATTGATTACAATACATAGTTTCAAAGGACATGGCATAGGATTCCAAAATAGGTAAGGCCTTCTACAGACCATGCTTTTTTGTATTACTTAAAGAGTCTTAATAGTAATGTATCAGTTATGATACAGTCTATGGGAGGAAATTCTCTTCCCCAAAATTTTAGTGTTGTTGTTAGGGAAGAAAATAGCCTTATTTAGGCAGGAAAAATAGCCCCTAGGACACCCATGCCAAATTTTCCAAATATTCAGTCTAATATACCTTTGTAAATGCAACCTTTTACTCCTTTACCTGTTTCTACTAGTCAAGAGTTGACTCCTATAGGTCCATCTTTAGAATTGCAGGAGATTAAAAGTAGCCAACAAAAAATAGAAGGTTTGTTACAAACTTTTAGTAATGAGATTGTCAGCCTAAAAAAGTAGCAGTTTCAGAGTAGACAACCATATCAACCTCAAAGTCAAAATGCAAACCAATCATTCCAACAACAAAATCAAGGCCAAAACCAAACTAATTGCTAGTCTTATCAAGGAAATGCTATTAGTAACAAGAAGAATTTGAATCAAAGACCTTATAGACCTTATGCTTGTGTACCTTTGAGTACTTATGACAAATATAGTGCCTTCATAGAATAATTATGCAACTAATTATGAGTGGTGTTACCCTTGTAATCAGCCCCACAATTAGGCCACATGTTCTAATGGTTTTATTTACGAAGCATTAATGGTACAAAATTCTTCATCCACATAGCTTGTACCTGAGGGTGATCTTGATCAATAGCAAGATGTACCTCCTCTTAATGTTACTTTTATGAATTGGCTTGGAAAGGATTTCCTTGCAATGGGTGGATATGGCCCTACACCTGTTGTTTACACCAGATCTAAAAAAAGAGTTCTAGACAGTGATGATGTAGTAAAGAGAAAGAATGCAACAACTACAGGGTCATCTACACCTCAAGTACAATCAAAACTACAAGGAAATTCTCTCGTAGTCACTCAAGAGTAGCAGTAATAGCAGGTGCAACCTATTATTCCCAAGGTTTAGCAAAAGGTACATGTTGTATTACCTTTTAATATTATTGAGAAGATGAAAAGAATGAATGTTTTTATTAGTATGAGGGATCCATTGTCTCTTCCAAGTCAAGTTGATCTTTTATAGACTGAGGTGTTTAAGAAAAATAAATCTGTTAGTACTAGTGAGATTCCAGTTAGGACTGTCCTTTCAAATGCTAATAAATTTTATAGTAAACTAGCAGCTAAAATTGTTAAGCCTCCTCCTTTTCATGTGTCATTAATCATAGGATATAAGCTTGTTCATAATTGTATGGTGGATGGTGGAGCCACGAGTTGACTCATGCCCAAAAAGATTGTTGATCAGCTGGGATTAAAATATCAGTTGTTAGAGAAAGGGGTGGTTCAGCTTGATGGATCTACTGTTAATACTGTGGGTATCATCAAAGATGCCAGTTTGACTCATCGTGCTTGTCCTAACTTTTTCATACCTCAAGACATTTATGTGATTGATCTTCCACCTTATTTTTCTATATTCTTGTCTAGAGATTTCATAGCAAAAATTGGGGGTTATTTTTTTTCTAATTGGTCCTGCATGATTTTTAGAACAAGATATGGCACTAAGGTCACAATAAAGTCTGAGGTACTTTTTAAGGATCATATTGAACCCTATATCCTCCTGCCATTAATGCCAATATGATGTCTTTTGATGAAAATGAGAGATTTGTTGTCCATGACCCAAATACATATACTGATGAGACCCCTGTCATGCCCAAAATTTAACCAACCAAAAATGCAACAATTTTTTTTAAGGTGAAATGTTAAGGAGTAACGTTCAGAGGTTAATTGTAAGTTGACAACAATTTAGTCGGTCAAAGATCTAGAGTCAAGTTTTGGAGAGCATAAAACCAATGAGTTGCAAAAAGACAATGGGGTACAGTGGATTAAAGTTCATCACTATTGTTGTAAACGTTAGAGTTCAGATAGTGGAACCCTAGTGTACATAGTTTCCATGAAGACTTTTGTTCAAGATGTATTCTAGGTATCTAGGGCATTAGTCATCTATCCAATTCCATACTAATTAACCAATTACTTAATAAGTTTATGCATACCTAGATTATGACTTCTGGATAAGGTTGTATTAGTGGTTGTATTTTCAATTAAAATCCAAAAATGAACTTGATGAGGTTAAATAGAATCCAAATGTTATCTAAACATTGGAAGTTATATTATCATCTTCTAATTCCTACTAATCCCCTACTTATACATTAGATTATTTAGGACACACTGATTAGTCAATTCATAATCCTATTAGCCAATAGCAGCTAATAATTTAACTTAAACCAAATGACCTACTATTACCCCTCCTATGTAATCATTGAATTAAATGAACTATCTAAAATAACCAATTGATTTCTTAATTAACAAGACTAAGTACATTGATCCTTTAACTAATTATCAATCAATGACATGCACTACAAATTTTACCAATTGATTTATTAGTTTACCTATCTATTAGCTCTAATTATATTCATTATTAACAAATGAATTCATGATTAAATGCTTAAACCAAAATAAGACTAATAAGTTAACAACCAAGTTCCAAAGGGAAACCTTTTTAATCCTACAACTTGATTTATTATATATGACTCCAAACACATTACTCCTAACCTATTAATTAGTAATTTATTTTTGTTAACAATAAACTTTAATCACAACATAAAATTAATAACTACTAAGTAAGACTAATCAACTAAGAAGATAATGACAAAACTCAAAGTTAGTTCTAATCTATAAACTTAGCCTACTAGTCCTATTAACTAACCTATCAAAGTAAAATCTCCTAATCAAATACTAGTATTACTAACTTATCACTTAATAATTTGTTTTAAAAGATAGATTTGTGCCCATTAATAATATGTTTCTTTATCTAACAAATACTAGCAAGAAAATAAGTTAACAAATAAAATAACTAATAAAGTAAACCATTAATCAAACCTAAAAGGTGACCTACTCTATCCTAATTACACTACCCCATCCCATCATGGCCCACTTGCCAAGTGGGTGGGGAGGTGGAAATCCCAAGTATCCTAATGCTTACATGGGATGGTTATGAAGGAAGTCCCCTTTTAAAAAGACTTGCGCAGGATTCAAGGGGGAGTTTGGAGCCCACCTAGCAAATTAATTTTCCCTAAACCCAAAGTCCATAATCATGCCCAAAGCAGTACGCAGGGAGGAGAAAAAATATGGGGGCCCCAAACACTTTACCTCATCCCATGGCAAGGAGACTCTCACGCAGGTAAGGGGGAGTTTGACTTTCTAAACAAGGCAAGCATGTTGGAAAGTTTGCACGGGGAGATGGGAAGAGGTATGGCGCAGAGCTTGGGTGTGGGTGTTAAGCCCAATGAAGGCAAGGACATGAAGGTGTCCAATCACCTGCAAGGAAGACTTTAGCATAAATATATTTATGAATATATTTTTTAAAAGATATGATTATATTAACAGTGTTGTCTCTTACCATTTAAGGGTGGATATGAAGTGGGGTCCACGTGCAACCAAGAGGGAAGTATGTTAGAGAGTTATTTTATTAAATATAGGTTTATTTTTATGGCTAACATTGGTTAGCTTAGAGGATTTAATACTAATCTCTATTAGGAAATTGGGGAGGGAATATTCTCTATGGAAAAAGAATAATTTCCCTTCCCATACAAAATCCAGAGAGTATTTTGCTCTTAAAAATCTGGAAGATGTCATTGCAAATATGTAATTTTTCCTTTAATTTTTTTGCTTGTTTTTTTTTTAAAGCCAAATGAATGCATTGATTTATCCAACTAGTGTATTATACAAGGAGAATTATGGGTTGAATATTAGTTGTATGAGATTTTAACATAGTAATCTAACATGTACATTTGTTCATCGTTTCAAGCTTCAATTTAGAGGAATAAAATAAGATTTTGTTCAAATAGAGATTGATCATTATGAATATGAAAGTTACAATCAACATTAGAGAGTTTACTAATTTCATTCATCAACCAAGGTATGTAATCTAATGAAATTATTTCATTGTCTATTCTATCAACCTTGGATATTATTTCACAAAGAAGAATAACTTTTCTATTACAAGAATAGAATACACTAAGCATGAAAGTAATGAGTCATTATTTTCATTATGGTAATCTCTTCCAATACTAATACATATCCTTTATGATGGAGAAGTCTTCATAGTTACATGACTAACATACAATATTCCAACTCATAATGAAGAAGGCATTCCACATGTTACTTGAAGATGGTTCTCAATACATTACAATATGCAACAAGAGGAGGATCTTACTACAAAGATCAAAAATACAACAACATAAGGTGCTTCCACACAATCACACCAAAGAGTGAACTTCTTCAAGCTTCATCCACTTGGATCTTGACATCAATACCTTCAATGAAAAGGGAGAGAACCATGGGATGCTCACCTCCCAACCTAGGTCTCTATGAGACCACCCCCGAGCTTGGAGAACCAAGGCTAAATGGGTATGCTCAACAAAAATGCTCACAACAATACACATATGCATGAACAACAATTAACTCCCTCCCAAGGCTACACAAATGAGTTTTATAAGCTCATTGAAAGAGGGTGAAGGTGGGCTTTTCCAAGGAGGAGAATGTCATTGCATCCAAATTTTCTCAACATGAGTATTTCATTGCCTCTTCAAGGCTACATTATCAAACCTCCATACACATACTTTGCTTATCAACATCCTCAAGATGCAAGGATACGAATGGCTTCATGGAGCCCATACACCATGAATGTATCCCTCTTCTCCAAGAGAAGAGACTCTCACCACAATGGAGAGCCCAACTAACCCCTTCACCCAAGGCCATTTATTCTCTTCCTAAAGGGTGAGTAATGCCTCACTCCCATGAACAAGAACTCCCTCATTCAAGAAAAAGTAAAACCATAAACATGAATTCAAAACCCAAATCCCATCCCATACAAAACAATGACACAAACAACATTTCACATATGCAAGAGAGAGCGAGAACAACATGCTAATCTAATGGAACAAATAAGAAAACTTCCATGGAAATGAGTAAACCAACCTTCACAAGTGTTATGGAAAATGAATTTTGAGAAGAGCTAAATCCCCTTATCCTTCCTCAATCCAAACCCTAATGTCTCTAAAAGTAGAGAGTGGGTGAACACCCACTAACTCTACCAAGGGCCTCTAAAAAGACCTCCAACTTTTACCCACCCACCATCAATAAATTCAGACTTGACCCTATGGTCCTTTGGCTTTTCCTTGTCCCCTATTATAAATGCATGATTGAAAAGGAGTGTGGAGTTGGGTAAAGGTCAAGACTTCATCCAATTTCATAGCTTATGGTAAATGGGTCACCAAGGTCACTAAGGGGTTATAGTTGTGCTAAAAACATTCATAACCCATACCCCTACCACTTAGGTACTTAAATTATGCCAAATATAACCCTTAGAACCTCTTTTTGGCCTCTAAGAGTGGCTAAAAAAAATGAATTTAAATAATCACATAACAAGTGTCAAGTGACACTAACAATTGCACATCACATACAAAATGTCATATCCTAAACGACAACATGAAGTTAACTAATAACACACATGCAAATTCACATTTACAACAAGTTCACATTACAACAAGGTTTTCAATCCCATATCAGATTAAACCTTGGCTTACTCAATTCACATATGTTTAGCCTTGATTCTTCGAATAATTCCATGGTTCTCTTACCTGCACACTAAACATCGAGCATCAGTAGTTTAAGGTAGTAAAATCACATGAAATATACATATCTAATTCATTATTTAACAACATAAATCAATATGAAGAATTCAATCCTAATTGCAAATTTTTCATTCAATAATGTTTAAACATCATAATTACATAATCATCATGACATTTCATCTGTGAAGTAATCAAATCTACACATGATCCAATCTTCTCATCAATTCACATCACTAAACATGCATAATCAAAATCACAATCAATTCTTTGTTAGGATAATCAACAAGTGTATCAATGTATCAAATCATGAAGTATCAAAATGTGAATGATCAAAAATGCTATGACGGGTCGGGGTGAGGCCTCACAACCCCTGATATTTTGTTAAACCAATGGACAGTTGAAAATTCTTGTAATAATCAAAGTTATGTTATACATCAAACTGGTATGGGTATGTATATGATCTATGAGCCTGATGCATTCATGCCTAACTTGGTTAAAGCTACAGATCATGTTTCAAAATAGGAAAATGAGGTATGGGAGATTTTTTTTTATAGCTGAAAGAGTAAAAATGGTGCTGGTGGAGGTGCAATGTTGATTTCCCCAAAAGGAGACAAGTATTATGCAGCTTTTCATTTTGGTTTTCCTTTCTCAAATAATTTTGTAGAATATGAAAATTTAATTAATGGTTACGAATGGGAAAGGAAAATTGGAATCAAGTCTTTAAAGGTTCATGGTGATAGTGAGTTGATTTTTAACCAGGTTGAAGGGTCAAATATTGTTAAAAATGATGCTTTGAAAGCCTATGAGCATAGAGTTCTAGATATGATAGAAGATTTTGTGGCTTTTAATTTAATTTCAATTCCAAGAAGACTTAATTAGTATGATGATAGGTTAGCAGCAATAGGGGCTCAGTCAGATATTCATAACAATATTACAAAGGGATGTGACTAGCAACATATTAAAATTATTATCAGGCCCTCAATTCCTAATAATAATGTTAATTGGTAGGTTTTTGATAGTGATGAGTAGATTCATAATTTTATGCTAGAGGGGAATGTTTTTTCTGTGTCTAATCAAAGCAAACATGTGCAAAATTATGATGACCAGGTTATCCAGCTCAAATTAAATAAGATACCTAAAGGACTTGTCACATTAGAATCTATTTTTAATTCTGATGATCAATTTAAAAGAACAAATCTAGTATGCAAGTTAGAGGTGATCATTATGAAGATGTGGAGGTTGTTGCGGGTAAATTCCTTAAGGTTGGTAAGATCGGTACTAAACATGAAAAGGCTAATTTTGTTAAGTTATGTCAACAATTTCCTGATTTTTTTCTTGGGAGTATGTTGATCTTAAAGGATTTGACCCTAAAATTTCTCAACACACTATTGAATTCCTACCTAATGCTAAGCCTATTAAGTAAAAACAAAGACCACTCAATCCTAAGTTAGAACCCCTAATGGTGAAAGAGTTTACTAAGTTGATTGAGGGAGGTACTATTTATGAGATAAAGAACACTATTTGGGTTTCAAATCTAGTTCTTGTTAGGAAAAAGAATGGGGAAATTAGGCTTTGTGTTGACTTCAGGGATTTTAACATGGCTTCATTAAAAGACCACTACCCATTGCCTTCAATGGAATAAATCTTGCAAGTTGTAGCTAGTTTGGAAACATTCTCCCTATTAGATGAATATTCAGGTTATAATCAAGTTCTAGTTAAGAATGAGGATCAATACAAAATTCCTTTTACTACTAAGTGGGGAACTATGGCCTATAAAAGAATGCCTTTTGGCTTATCTAATGTTGGTGCCACTTTTCAAAGGGAAATGGACATGGCTTTTAAAGGGTTGTTGTATAAAATGGTTTTGGTTTATCTTGATGATATAACCATATTTTCAAAGGATTTTGATCAGCATTTAAGTCATTTGAAATAGGTATTTGAGAGATGCAGGGAGTTTGGGATATCCTTAAATGAGTTTGGGATATTCCTAAATCCTAAGAAATGTATTTTTTTAGTCCATGAAAGTAAGTTTCTGGTGCACATATTGTCTAAGGATGGGATTACAATTGATGTTGAAATATTCAAAGCTATTTTAGAGCTTCCCTTACCTAGCCACAAAAAAGGACTTCAAAGTTTCATTGGTAAGATTAATTTTGTTAGAAGATTCATGCCCAATATTGCTACATTATTGAAGCCTCTAACTGTTATGCTTAAAAAAAAAATTGTTTTTAATTGGACAAGAGAGGGTAAAGATAGTTTCCAATTATTGAAAGAGGCTTTGTCATCTACTCCTACTTTGGTGAATCCAGATTTTTCTAAAGACTTTATTTTGTATGCTTATGGGAGTATGGATACTATCTCTATTATTTTGGTGCAAAATAATACTGAAGGTTTTGAGCAACCTATTTCTTTTTATAGCAAAGGTATTGAAAATTATGAACAACATTATACATTTGTTGAAAAACATGTGTATGCTGTTGTGAAAAGCCTTAAAAAATTTAGGCATATACTATCAAATAATAAGGTTCATCTTATGGTTTCTCACCCAAGTGTTAAAGATTTTTTTCTCAGCAGGGATCTTAATGAGAAGTGTGCAGGATGGATTACCAAGGTGATGGAGTACAATTTTGATATTAAGATCACCAAATTGGTAAGAGGAAAGGGGCTATGTGAATATATGGTTGATGATCCCATCAAGGAAGCCATGTAAGTTAATGATATTACGACTACAAATGATCAGCCAACAAGCTGGTTGAAGCAGATGGTTCATTTTCTCAAGACTAGTGAGTGCCCTCCAAGGCTTGAAAGATCCAAAAGAAGGTATTTCAAGTTACAATTCATACCTTATATATGTCTTTATTAATGACACTTTATTTAGAAAAGATATCAATGGTGTGCTTTTGAGATGTATTGACATTGATGAAACTAGTAAGATTTTGGAACAATTTCATGATTCAAGAGGTCATTTTAGTCCCAAAACTATAGCTTTTAAGATTATGAGAGTGGGCTATTATTGGTCTAATCTATTTAAAGATGCTCATTCTTGGGCAAGAAAATTCTAGAAATGTGCCTTATTTGCAGGCAAAGAAAGGCTTGTAGCCTTACCTCTTCATCCTATTATTGTTGACTAGTCATTTATGAGGTAGGGTATTGATTTGGTGGGCTACATTAATCCAAGTTCTAGTGCTAGTCACAAGTGGATATTGACTATAATAGATTATTTTACCCACTAGACTAAGGTAGTGGCTTTAAGATAGGCAACAGAATTTGCAGTTCTAAACTTCTACCAAGATCTCATTAGTAGGTTTGGTGTTCCTGAGTCAATAATTTCTTATAATACTTTTTCATTTGTGGGATCTAAAGTTACTGAATTGGCTTTACAGAATAGTATCTACCTAAATACTTCCTCTAATTACTACCCTCAAGGTAATGGGTTGGTTGAGTCAACTAATAAGAACTTAATCAGGATCATAAAGAGGACTTTGCAGGAGAATCAGAGGGACTGGCATTCAAAGTTGAAATTTGCACTATGGCTGGAAAGAATTACTCCTAAGAAGATTATAGGTAATTCCCCTTATTTTTTAGTGTATGTGAAGGAAGCTAGGCTACCTATTTCAACAGAGTTCCCACACTAGATTTTTCTAATCACCTTCTCTTGTTTGAAGAGGATGACCCACTCAGTTTAAGGTATGCTTAATTGTTGGAATTAGAGAAGAAAAGGAAACAGGCTCTTAAAACAATGGAATATTAGTAGATTCAAACTAGGAAGGTATTTGATAAAAGGGAAACTCTAAGGAATTTTAAAGAAGGAGACCTGGTTTTGAGGTGGGATGTTCTTAAAAGAAGACCGGGTCATCACACTAAGTCTGATCATATGTAGTCTAGCCCTTTTCTAATTTCAGAATGCAAGGAATATAATGCATTTCAGCTAACTACAATGGATGGAGATGCTCTGCCAATCCTAGTCAATAAGATTCACCTCAAGCCTTTCTTTGAGGTTTGATTTCAATTTTTCAGTTTAGTTTTAGTTTTATGCTTTCAAGAAGGAACCTCTATCCCATAGGTTTCTATTTTCTTCCAAGTTTTGTTCAAGCACATGTGTGGTTTTGTTTCAGCATAGTTTTGTTTTCCTAGTCTGGTCTTTTGTGCTCAAAGTTACTTATGAAAACTAACCATCCTCAAATGATCAAAGCCATACCTATCAACTAGAAAAATGAATTCTTTTCATTTTTGTAGTCTTAAATATGATCATTATCAACCATTGAGGGTGGTTATTTCTCTAAGTTTTAAGTAGACTCTGTTGCCTAATGGATAAGCTATTGATTTTTCTTATGTCTAGCAGGTAGACAAACAACAAAAAACACCAAAAATATTACTAATTTTTTACTACTGATTGCAATCATGGAAAAAATTAAGTAGATCAAGTGAAAGTGGTACATTTTTATCATATTCAATGCATTGAGAGCTTACAAATACAAGTATTCAATTCAAATCTTTTCGGTTGTATTTTAAACATAAAAGATTTCATCTTTTTATGCAATTGAAATGAAATGTAATTTTTTGAATATAAACCTCTCACACAAGACCGTGAGAGTGGCCTCAACTACTCCTATGTAGATGGGAATATGCAAAAATAGATGAAATAAAAGCATGGGAAATAGTAAAGGAACCAACCATTTCCTGGGGATATATGGCTGATGTAGGTCTTCTTGGTCCTTTTCCCAGAGTCTGGTTGCTATCCTAGTGTCTTCAGGTGTTCTAGAGTCTTCAAATCTTGAAAAATGAAAGAATAATTGAGTTAGATATTTAAAGATCTAAGTAATGTTGGTTCATGTTACTACACACAATGCACGTATATTAACTTCTCATAGTCCCTATCTAGGTATGAGCAGCCAAGAACATAATCAGAAAAAGCAGTGAAATCATTCATTATCATCAAAAGTTTTATTACTAACATGTTTGTTTCATGTGTAGATAGGTTCTAATTTTGATAGGTATGTGCCCCTGACTGAGGTTCCCTTAAGGGTACAATCCTAATATGCCTCTCAAAGTTAGAATCTTATAATAACAGGTCAAAGGAATACATGTATACTTTCTAAACAAATTATGTTATAGGATTAAAGACAGCACTATGATATTGCACTATGCAACATCTACAAATCAAGAAAACAAGAAGTATTAAAGGGACATATTAATTTATGAAACCTTTTGCTTCTTTGCATTAGACTTATGCACAACAGTTATAAAAAATAAAGAAAAATTAAAGGGATAGAATGTCATCATTTTGAAACCTTTTGTTTCTAATTTCCAAGTGAGCATAGCTATAAGTATAAGCACATGACATCATCAGCAAAAGAAACTCAAGGATTTTTACATTAGGAAGATAGGATGAAGGGAAATATGCAATCAGTTTTGCATAAGGAGTCACATAAGCATGGTATCTGTAATTCTTTGTCCCATTGGGACTATCTAGTACATTCTAGGAAGAATTGTAACATGAAGACCATGAAGCTTTCAAAAGATATGGTTCAATATTACATAGACTTTCAACATCAGCTAGAAATGAAGTGACTCTTGAGGAGCCAAATATTGATATTGATCAGGCTTGTGGATAAAATGGAGGTTTGAATATTCCATAAGAAGGCAATAAAACTTATGAGTCTAGCTCATTATCAGAATTTGAATCACTTGCTGCCAAAGATTTTTTAAGTTCAGGATAGTCACTAATGCAATTTTTACAAGGAAAGTGAAAATAATATAGTCTTTTGGCACTTCTATAAATTTTGGAGCTTCCCAGGAAGGACTAGTGCATTTATCCGAGTTTGGTAATATCTCTATTAGTAACCCAAGGGTTGCTAGACAATTTAGTAGTGGGGGAAAAGAAATAATACTGCAAAAAATAATAGGTTGGTATAATCTCAAACAAAGGCTACAGCTCGAGGGTTCTCAAGATGAGGGACATGTTAGGAATAGTCCCAAGAGATAACTAAGAGGGGGGGGTGAATCAGTTATCTACAAGATTAAATTCTTTATCCAATTAAGTATAGAATAACATTAATCACATACACAATATGAGAACACTTAACACAACACCACAATCTTAGTTATGGGGAAACCCAAATAGGTAAAAACCCCAATGGCAATTAGCAGCCACTATAAACTGCACTAGAGTATAATGATCCCTATTAGAAGATCTTACAACCTTGTTAGGAGTTGATCTTTACAATGCATGAAGTACAATGACCTGGTCAAAGGTTAGAGCCTGTTAGGAGTCTTTTACAAATAACCTTATTAAAGGTGAGGACACATTGTTTAGTAGCACACTGCTCAAATGGTGAAGGCTCCAACCTTCTGCATAATAGATACACACTCTATCTAGATCTTGGTGAACTAAAAAGTATACTTGTTGTCTTAATTAGTTACAATGAATAGCATACACTCTTTTCTTCTTCACATAGATCTCCAACTGATGATTGACTATCTTAGTATATTCACATCTTCTGCTCTACTCTCTCAATCACAATCCCATAGCAATCACAACTGACTAGCTATAAGTATCTTCCTCCAAATGATATAATAAATTTGGCCTATTATAAATTCCTTGAAATCATATTAGAGAAACAATATAACTCTTCATTAACATCTCCAATAGTCAAATCAAGTACGCAACATAAATAGGACTGCGCAACTCAATATAAGTAGATGTGTCACTTCACACAGTCAGCTCCACTAAATTAACTAAAACTTTACTCTCATATTGAAATAAATTATGCATTCTTAATCAAAAATCCTTAACTCATCACACAACACAAAACTAAACACACATATCAAAATGATAGGCACAACTACTAAACCAAGATAAACACTATCGGCTCCGTTAGACAATCTCAGGAAACTATGACTGGCAAATAGAAATATCATAACTTAACTTATACTGCACAAATAACTCTATGTCCATGAACATAGCATCATAAACATGTATACAACATAAATATAAATGTGCAAGGCTCTAACATAGCCATACTAAAAATCAATTACAAAACTATGTCTGTAATACTGTCAGGAACACTACTAATACAAATAACTACACAACTATCTGTAATACTGTCAAGAACACTACTGATACAAACAACTACACAACTATCTACACTTAGAATCAACCTTTGCATCTATGATATCAGGATGATAACATATCCATTCAACATATGCTCAAGGCTCTCTTCATAAGACTTCAATGCACTTTGTTTACCATATGTTGTCATCAATGACAAACATATAGTCAACATTGGCTTGCTGGCAAATCTCCAACAATCTCCCTCTTTGGCATTGATGGCAACATATGGAATTAAAAAGACCACCAATCCAAATGTATAATTATTTTATAACATTCTCCATTTCCTCAACAAAACTTCCCCAAGGATGGATCCTCTATCTACTATTGAATGCTTTGAATATCAACTACTATATCTTCTTACTGTATACTCCCCCTTACTACTGCATACTCCCCTTTCTAGAATAAATCAACTATTTTGTTTTTCATGACTATATACTCCCCCTTTGACATAAATGGAAAAGGGTGCCAAAACAAATAAGCACAGGTGCTACTGCTAAAGTAGAGTAGTCAACCATTCATCAGTCACTAAGGACTGATGCACTCCTACAAACTCTAATCAGATCCAAAGAAGGGAATTACTCCCAACTTCTCCCTGAGATACTCAAATATATCCTTTGGTAAGGGATTTGTGAAAATGTCTATTAGTTGTTCTTTTGTGCTTACATAATCCAATTTACTTCTTTCTCTACAACTTTCTCTCTTAGAAAGTGATATTTTAGCTCAATTTGTTTTATCTTTGCATGCATCATAGGGTTCTTTGACATATTGATAGTGCTAGTGTTATCACAATGAATAACAATAGGGTAATCAATTTGAATTCCAAAATCTTTTATCATCTGCTTGATCCACACAGTTGTAGAACTATTTAATGCTGCTACTACATACTCTACTTCTACTTTTGACTGAGAAATACAATTTTGCTTCTTTCTTGTCCAAGTAACAAGTCTATCTCCAAGAAATACTTCTCCTCCTGAGATACTCTTTCTATCATCCATGCAACATGTCCAATTTGCATTTGTATACACATGAAGTTCTACATTCTCCTAATTAGGATACCATAAACCATAGTCTATAGTTCCTTTCAAGTATCTGAATATCCTCTTTACTGCCATAAGATGACTTTGTTTAGGTTCTTCTACAAATCTTCTAACAATACCAACTACATTAGAAATATCATGTCTAGATTGATTAAGATATATTAGTTTTCCAATCATAGACTTGTATAAGGTCTTGTCTACTGGTGCTAAATCATCTTCTATAGAAAGCTTGCTTCCTATTATTATAGGGGTACTTACTGGCTTGCAATCATCCATCTTGAATTTCTTCAATATCTCTTTCACATACTTAGACTAATTAATGAAAATACCTTTGTCTTTTTTCTACACATTCAATCCCAAGAAGTACTTGATAGGTCCAATCATGCTCATTTCAAATTCACTCTACATCTCTTTAGAAAATTATGAACTAAGCTTGTCATTGCAACCAAAAATAATGTCATCAACAAAAATAGCAACTAATAATAATTCATCGGGTGTCTCTCTTATGAATAAGTTACAATATGCTACTCCTTTCTTGAATCCTATCTTTGTCAAGTAACCATATAGTCTTTCATACCATTCTCTAGGGGCTTGCTTAAGTCCATAGAGTGCTTTCTTCAATTTTCATACCATATCAGGTTTGTCTGATAAAGTAAATCCTTCAGGTTGCTCTATGTAGACTTCTTTCAACTCTCCATTCAGGAATGCTGACTTGACATCCATCTAATATACTTTAAAGTCTTTGAATGTTGCATAGGATAGAAATAACTTAATGGCTTCCAATCTACTTACAGGGGAAAATGTATCAGAATAATCAATTCCTTCTCTTTGCACATATCCTTTACATACTAATCTTTCTTTGTTTCTTACTACTGTTCCATCTTCATTTATCTTGTTTCTGAATATCCACTTGGTTCCAATCACATTCTTGTCACTAGGCCTAGGGACCAATTCCCATGTATCATTCTTAACTATCTGATCTAGCTCTTCTTTCATTGTTTCATGTCAATCTGAATCATTACATGCATCTTCAACACTTAAAGGTTTAATTTGTGAAAGTAAACATACCACTTCATCAACTGTTGAATTCTTTTCTTTTGATCTTGTCATGACTTTGCTGTTTTGATCTCCAATGATATCTTCTTTTGAATGGTATCTAGATGTGAACTTTGGAAAATTAGGTGTGACTCTCTCATCTGTCTTATGTGATTCTTCTTCAGTTTTTTCAGGATCATTAAATAATACATCAATGTTGTCAAACATTTCATCAACAACTATTTCTCTACTGATAGGAATAGGTTCTTCTTCAATCATAAGTGCATAATCATGATATCTCTCTTGAATCATAAAATTTTCATCAATCTTTACATTAGAACTCTCAATGATCTTTTTCAATCTTAAGTTAAAACATCTATAAGCTTTGCTTTTAGTAGAGTAACCAAGAAAAATACCTTCATTGATTCTTGCATCAAACTTGCCAATACCTTCATCTCTCTTGATGTAGCACTTGCTTTGAAGTATTTTACTGTACGTACATTCCCAAACCATAGCTCATCAGGTATCTTGTCTGTGCCTGGCCTTAATTGAATTCTATTGATAGTATAGATTGCAGTATTGACTGCATCTCTCCAATAAGTGTGTGCAACTTTTCCTTCAATCATGATGGTGTGCACTGTGTCAAGTATGATTGTATTTCTTTTTTTTGTAATTCCATTCTACTGAAGGGTTCTAGGTGCACTTAGTTTTCCCTTTATCTCATGTTCTTCGCAATACTCATAAAATCTGTCAGAGGTGAATTCTCCTCCTCTATCTAATCTCACATATTTTATCTTTAATCCAGACTCATTTTCAACTTTAGCTTTGAATATTTTGAACTTTTTAAATGCTTCAAATTTATCTTTTAAGAATGCAACCCACATCATTCTAGAATAATCATCAACAAATAGAATAAGTACCCTTCACCATAGTATGATCTTGTTTGAGTTGGTCCACATAAGTCTGTATGCACTAGATCCAATTTGTTCTCTGTTGAATTATGCTTGCTTCTGAATGAATTCCTCAAATGTTTTCCCATCACACATTCCCTACATATTGTATCAACTAGTTTTGCAATACTAGGGAGGTCTCTTGCTAACCTTACATTTCTTATATTTACTATATTATCAAAATTGATGTGACATAGTCTTTTGTTCCATAACCAACTATCATCTACTTTAGTAGTAAAACAGCTTGCTTCTAAATTAAGCTGGAAAAAAATTACCTTTTATCTTTGAACCTGATGTAATCATTTCTCCTCCCTTCTTATTAATGATGCACTTATTGTCTTTGAATTCCAACTGATATCCTTTGTCAAGAAACTATCCAACACTTAATAGGTTATGTTGCAAACCATCAACATATAGAACATCATCAGTATTATTCTTTCCATCTAAGGTGATAGCTCCTCTACCTATGATAGGTTTAGGAGTGTTGTCTACAAATATAATCATGTCTCCTTTGTACTTATCCTAATGAATAAATCTATCTTTATCTCCTGTCATGTGATGTGAACAACCGTTGTCAATGATCCAGTCTATCCTGATGTCTGCTTGTGAAATTAATGCTAACTCTTGTGCTTTCTTTTCATCTTCAATATCCATTTCATCAAACATTTTCTCCATATCTTCAATAGCAATGATTCCAATTTCATCTTCTACTAAATCTTCATCTGATACTCCATCTGTACCATAGTAACATTATTTTGTATACTTAGGCTTGTAATTAGTTTTTAACTTCTTAACTCTTGTAGGACACTTAGATGCAAAATGACCAATCTTGTTATATGAAAAGCATTTGAATGGTAATTGACCTTCATATTTTCCATTTCCTTTTCTTTCTTTCTTAGCAATCATAGAAATGAAATCATCTAGTTCTTTATCCTCATCATTATCATCAAAGTTACCAGAAGTGTTCAAGGATTTCTTACCATGGACTAAGGTTTTGAAGGTTGCTTCACTTTAAGGCTCTATCTTCAAACTTGATATCTCAAATGTTGAAAACTTACTGATTAAGGTCTCTCTTCTAAAGTCTTTTGAAAACTACATAGTCTCATCTAGGATGTTTATCTTTCTCTCACATTTTGCTTTCAGAGTAGTCATCAACTTATTTATGATGTCTTCTTCTGAAATTTCTCCACCATTTTTTATGATTCCTACAACTGCTTCATTAATTCTTTGATTGTAGGATCTGATGTTCTCTTCAGGTAGCATCTCTAATGTATTCTACTTTTTCTTCCATGTCTTTCTATGTGCATTCTTAGCTTGGACATCTCCTTCAAACATGTCTTCTAGATACTTCCATATCTTGTAGGCTTTATCTACTTTCTTAGTCTCTAAAAACTCACTATCAGATAAGGTGCTAATAAGGGCTTCTTTGGAAATAGTATTTTGATTGAACATCTCCTTTTCTTAAGAGTTTCATCTTCTTTTTCAAGATCTGATAAAGAAGGAATCTAAACTTCTTTAATAGCTACTTCAAAAATCTCAAAAGCAATGCATTGCAAATGTGTTGTCATTTTGTCCTTCTAGTCTAGATAATTCTCTCTGTCAAACTTAGGACTTTCTTTTCTAAAGAATTCCATCTGATCAACCTCAAGCTGTTAAACTTTCTCTCTGAGGCACTTGGCTTTGATACCAATTGTTAGGAATAGTCCCAAGAGATAACTGAGAGGGGGGGGTGAATTAGTTATCTACAAGATTCAATTATTTATCCAATTAAGTATAGAATAGCATTAAGCACATACACAATATGAGAACACTTAACACAACACCACAATTTTGGTTACAGGGAAACCCAAATAGGTAAAAACCCTAGTGGCAATTAGCACCCACTATAAACTATACTAGAGTATAATGATCCCTGTTAGAAGATCTTACAACCCTATTAGGATTTGATCTTTACAATGCATGAAGTATAGTGACCTGGTCAAAGGTCAGACCCTATTAGGAGTCTTTTACAAATAACCTTGTTAAAGGTGAGGACACACTGTCCGGGAGCACACTGCTCAAATGGTGAAGGTTGCAACCTTCTGCATAATAGATACACACTATATCTAGATCTTGGTGAACTAGAAAGTAGACATGTTGTCTTGATTAGTTCCAATGAATAGCATTCTTCTTCACATAGATCTCCAACTGATGATTGACTATTTCAGTATATTCTCATCTTCTACTCTGCTCTCTCAATCACAATCCCATAGAAATCATAACTGACTGGCTATAAGTATCTTCCTCCAAATGATATAATAAATTCATCCTGTTAGAACTTTCTTGAAATCATATTATAGAAACAATATAACTCTTCATTAACATCTCCAATGGCTAAATCAAGCACGCAACACAAATAGGACAGCGCAACTCAATATGAGTAGACGCGTCACTTCACATAGTCAGCTCCACTAAATTAACTGAGACTTTACACTCATGTTGAAATATGTTATGTGCTCTTAACCAAACATCCTTAACTCATCACCCAACACAAAACCAAACATGTATATCAAAATGATAGGCGCAACTACTAAACCAATATAAACACTGTTGGCTCCATCAAACAATCTCAAGAAACTGTAACTGGCAAATAGAAACATCATAACTTAACTTGTACTGCACAAATAACTCTACGTCCATGAACATAGCATCATAAACATGTCTACAACATAAATATAAATGCACAAGGCTCCAACATAACCATACTAAAAGTCACATACAAAACTTTGTCTGTAATACTTTCAGGAACACTAGTGATACAAACAACTACACAACTGTCTGCACTCAGAATTAACCTCTACATCTATGATATCATGCTGATAACATATCCATTCAACATATGCTCAAGGATCTCTTCATAAGACTTCAATGCACACTATTTACCATATGTTGTCATCAACAACAAACATATAGTCAACACTGGCTTGCTGGCAAATCTCCAACAGGACATTGGGTTTCTGCAGTGTTGAAGAAGATATGGTGTGAATGTCTTCCCGCTTGAAATTCCCAATGAGTACTCCAAAAAACCTCTTCTAAATCATAAGGTGGTTGTAGAAATAAAAGTAAAGGTTAAAGACAATCCCAATCTCAAAAATGTTATCTATTAGTTCGTTCTTGATATATAGAATGCCCAGTTATAGCAGGAAGTTTTGTAGACTTGATAGAGAGATACTTCAACAATGACATGGAAATTCAAAGAGAAAACCCCATTTTTTTGAGTAGTGTTATGGCATCCTAAGAATGAGAAAAGTCTATTAGAGATAATATTTATACCAGGACTGGTGTTGCAGCAAGATAAATGAAGATATTCTTAAAAAACTTTCAGGAAAATATATCATAAAAAGCATAAGAATTAACAGCCTATATATCTTGAGTTTTCCAGAAAATGCCAAATGTTTCTACCATTTCTCTCTGAAAAGAAGCTTGAGTTTACTAGAAAACTCATGACGGTGAAGCTTATATAGGATATAAACCTTTGCAGAAGGTGTAGAACTTCCAGTCAAACCCTAGCCTTGGCGGCCTCTTTCCTTAGAGCTCCAAACCCTCTTCCTGGCAGTAGCTCTCCTTTTCTCCAAAGTGTAAAATGTAAAATGAATAGAAGATGATGTGTTTTAGGGTTGTATTCCCTAATAATTTTGAAGACTTTGTGTTTTTGTTTCAATAAAACATCTTCAATAATCCACGTAACCTTAAGGCTTTATGCCTTAGGTTATAAATTAACTAAGACTATAGTTTCCTTAATAACATGCCAAGTTAGTAATATAAACATAATAAAATTTAAAATTTTTATTTTTATTTTATTTATTTTATGTAGTAATTAATAATAACTTATTTAATAAACATAAATTCTTTTATGTTTGTTAAATAAGTTTTTTATTATTATTACTTAAAATAAATAACATAAAAGATAAATTTTAAAATTTAAGTTATGTTTTTTATTATTTATTTGGTATATTATTTTTGATATTATAGTCTTAGTTGATGGTAATTGTCATAAGATATGTGTTAATATTAAATCATATCACAAGGAAGAGTTGTGTCTTGACAACTGAAGATTATTTTGAGATGTGGCAGTCTTTTTGTGTAAGTGGGGGGAATCTTGTGTTAGGATTGTAATTTTCTTATTAAGTTGAGCAAGTTTAGGGGGCTTTTTAGAGTCTATTAGGAGTCCTTTGAGGAGAACTTTGAGTGGTCACCATGTACACATATCAGAGAATGAGTTGGAGGACATTTGGCATCATTTGGGAGTTTTTAGAGTCCTTTTTTGAGCCATTTTCTTCCAAATCCGAGTTCATCATTCCTATTTTATAGGATCTAGATTGGAGATGGTGGCTGATATATACTCCTTTTTTGAAAGGAGTAGGGGTTCAATTTTTGTGGAGAGCAGTTAGATGCATTTGTGACTTTTGTCCTTAACATTTTTTCCTCTTCATTTTTCATGATCTATTCATGTGGTGATTCATTGTTCTATTGCCTTTGAGCATAATACACATACAGAGGACCTATTTTGGAGAGCTATTCATTTGCAAAGTTAGTGATTGATGATATTTGTTGTTTTATGACCTTGAATACTATCTCAATTCTTTCATTTACAAGTAATACTTCTGTTGTTCATAGGTTATGAGTTATACACCTTGTTAAATCTGAATGTGGCCAAAATACCTTTCATTTTTACCCTTTAAGATTTTTCTCATGAAATATTTATATGAATAGAAATTCTTTCAAAGATTTGTGTCTGGACTATTTTGAGTTGTTCATTGGGTGGGGATAGAATATTTTTCTGCAATCATATTTGGTGCATCACCTCCTTTTCGGTTTCATCCAGGTTGTTTTACCTTAAGTTCCCCTTATCCCTTTTCCATCAAGTTTTAGTTTAGGTGAGATATCAGATTATATCCAACAAGAGTTGGCCTAGAATTTAGAGGTTCAATCACCTTTTTATTTTACCCACAAACTTGTGATTGTTCCCATGTTACTCCAAAATTACTAGGGTTTCAAGACTTAGTGTTTGGGGGCAAAATTTTAGAGATAACAGTAACATTGTGTGTGTAGAGCGAACGTAACCTGTTCGGAATAGGCGTAGACTTTCAAACATTAGCTAACAATAATTCTAACATCTTATTCCTAGCATATAGAAAATAACTATTCCCAAAGAGATTCAGATAGAACCAAAACGGGAGCACCCTGTCACCATTTGATTTGTTCTTGACTTAGGGATGTGAGTGTGCTCTCTCAACACTTGGAGCATATCCCTAATGAAAATTAGGGAGGATAGGAATGATTAGGGACTGATAGGACCCCATATTGGCACAAAACTAGGTATAGAAGACATATTTTGCCCCTAAGGCCTCAAAGAGCCTAACAATGCTCAGATTCAAATTATGTTATAGATGACTAAACTAGAGTTGATTTTAGTCCAAAATGAAGTGTGATGATGATATCCAATCCAAAAAGAAATGAAAAAAACTAATTTAATCCATTATTCTATGCTAATGTGAGTTAGAAAGCATGAAAATAAATTAAACTAACAATTATATGATTATGATATGAATCTAGGAGTAATCTAGCATTATAACTTTACTATGCAAATGAAAGATAAATTGATAGATTTCTCTAAGAAGTGATGGTACTTATAGGATTTAAGGGCTTGGGTTAGGAAGGAGAGTTGGGGTCAGAGGTAAGGTTTGTGGTAGAGTCTGGGGTAAGGTTTTGTTGGATATTGCTAATGTATGGGCTATTGATTGATACATTTAATATATTTAATCACTACATTACTAAATGGACATTCATACTGTTGTCATTTTTGGTTTGTCACTGATGTCAACATATGTTTCTATGAAGAGTATAGACTGAGTATGACAGTGTACTGACACTGTACAGATGAATAAGAACGTGCAAAGACAGATGATAGAACAAGAATAGGTCATGATCTTATATCCAAGATTGCATCATGTAAAGTTTCATATTGAATAAGTTACAGATGTTTTGGTGAGGATGGGTTCCTGGATAGTGACAGTGGAAGCTGACAGAGTGAGTCTCTATGTTTTTGATATATCTTATAGATGATGTGGATTAAGTGTATGCGAGCTTAGGAGATGAAATACAAGGCATTGAAGGATGCTAGTTGATCAACGCAAGGTAGGAAATGCTGGATGACATTAGCTGTGGCATGTGATCTAGAGAAGACTTGTTTAGGAGCTGACTTCAAAGGTGTAATGTGGATTTTTTTTTTTGGCAAATGTAAATTAAGGATGTCAGTTCTTAATTATTGTAGTAGAATCATTGTATGGTTTTTTTAGGTACCGTGTGTATCTTAGCAAGAGTTTACATAATTAGGAAAGCCTAATGGGCCGATCTAGTCATGTAGAATGTAATAGGGTATATATGTAAGATCTTTTCTTTAGAAAACATATGGAGAGAATATATGTGATCTCAAAAGTTGTGAGCTTGTGTCTGTTGGATGTAGAGTAGAGGATTACTGGTGAACTTCATTGGAACTAATCAAGAAAATAAAGTTGCTATCAGATAGTTCAAAAGATTTTGTATTTCTTCATATACACTTGTTGTGAACAATGAGTTCTAAAGGTGGATTTAACCTTCTTTAGGCAGTGAACCCACTCCTCTTTCTTCACTCCTAATAGGGTCTATCCTCTAACAAGGACTGTGTACTATAATGTTACAATAAGCTCCTAATAGGGCTAAATATTCTAACAAGGATACTATACTCTCGGTACATCATTTGTGGGTGCTAATTCTCATAGGGGTTTTTACCTTTAACAGGGTTTCCCCGAGACCAAAATATTGTGTTGTTGTGTTGGCATTCATTGTGATCATTAGATCTAATATTCCTGCTACTCAAAGTTTAAAGTTTAATAATCTTTCATACAACTGATTCACCCCCCCCCCCCTCTCAATTGTATTATGGACTATTATTCCTAACAATTGGTATCAGAGCTACCGGTCCTTAGAGAGAAATCTTAACAGCATGAGGTGATCCTAGAGATGGTGTTCTATAGGAAGGATAGTCTGAAATTTGATCCTAAGAACTTTGACAATTGGAAGAACAAGATGGGAACCTGTTTGTTCTATTTAGGCATTGAATGCTGGTTGATCACAAAGAATAAGGTAGCTATAAAGTCTGAGAATGACTTACCATCAGCTACTAAAGATGAGAATAAAATATCTTCACTTAACATGATTGCAAGGGAAGCATTGATCAATGCACTCTTCTAAAGGAAAATTTAATGAAATTAAAAACTTGGATTCGGCACACCAGATTTGGGAAAGATTAGAAGCACTATATGAAGGAGACAAGTATACCAACCAAGAGAAGTTACAGAACTAGAAAAAAAAGATGGAGAAGTTACAAATGAATGAGGATGAAAGCATTAGGGCTTATGTTCAAAGTGTTACAAAAGTTGTAGTTGGAATCAGAAATTGTGGAGGCACTTATGATGAAGAAGAAGTTGTTGCAAAGATTCTTAGATCATTAACACCTTATAAATTTAAGGTTATGTATATTCAAGAGACTATACCTCTAACTCTAAACTTTAGCAGAGAGATGTTGATTGCAAATCTAATTACCTTTGAAGCTACTAAATTGGGAGATTTTGTACCTAAAGTTGAATCTACATTTAAAGCATCTACACAAAAGAAGATAATGTTTGTACTTTCGAGCACCAATAGTGAGAACCTAAAAGAAGAGCTAGGTGAATATGATAAGTAATGGGAATAGATACAGGTAGAAGAAAGAAATATGGATGAACTTGTTGCACTGATTGCTAGAAGAGAAAAGAGAGGCAAGGGTAAATTTGAAGGCAAATTACCTTTGAAATATTTTTCATGTAATAAGGTAGGTCATTTTGCATCTAGATATCCTACAAGAGTTCCTAAGTACAAGCCTAAGTTTTTCAAATCTAAGTATTCAAAGGATAAGGAATGTTATTATGTTAGTGAAGGAATTTCTGATGATGATGATTTAGATTATGAAGAGATTAGATTTGTTGCTATTAGAGATGAATCGGTACATGAGGAAAAAGCTTTAGTATCTCATGTTGATAAGAAATCTAAATGGGTCATAGAAAGTGGTTGTTCACATCATATGATTGGAGATAAAAACAAGTTTGTTAAATTAGTAAAGTATCATGGTGGTGTTGTGAAGTTTGGAGACAATCTTCCTAAACCTATCATAGGAATAGCATCTATTACTCTAGATAGAAAAACTAATATTGATAATGTACTACTTGTTAATGGACTCAAGCATAACTTATTGAGTGTTGGATAGTTGATGGACAAAAAATTTTAGTTACAATTCAATGATGGTAAATGTTTTATAAGAAGTAAGGCAGGAAACTTGATTGTAACTGGTACTAAATCTAGAGGTAATGTATTTAAATTAAATACATCTGGAGCCTCTTTTTTTTTGTAAAAGTAGATGACAGTTGGCTATGGCACAGAAGGTTTTGTCCTGTTAACTTTGACAATATTGTGAAGGTAAGTCTGACTAAAGCAGTTAGAGATCTCTCAAAGATTGTGAAACCATCTAACACTGTATGCAGAGAATGTGTTATGGGAAAATAGACAAGAAGCAGTCACAAAATTAAAGCATATACATCAAAAGAAAAGTTGGAGCTAGTACATACAGACCTACATGGACCTACAAGGACAAAATCATACTATGGTGAAAGGTATTTCATACTTTTTATTGATGAATTTTCTAGAATAATGTGGGTTACTTAAAAGAAAAATCAGAAGAATTTGATAAATTCAAAATATTCAAGGCAAAAGTAGAGAATGAATCGGGCTTAAAGATAAAATGTTTAAGATCAGAAAGAGGTGGAGAGTTTACTTCAGACTTATTCAATTCATATTGTGAAGAGCATGGAATACAAAGATAGACATCTGATCCTAGGACTCCACAATAGAATGGGATAGCTGAGCGAAGAAATGGGACTATACTTGATGCTACTAGGACAATGGTGCTTGAAGGTAACGTATCTCGTGTGCATTGGAGAGAGGTTGTTGGGACAGTGGTGTACACATTGAAAAGAGTTCAAATCAAAGAAGGTACAAACAAGACCCCTCATGAATTATGGTTTAATCATACTCCTACTGTAAAATATTTCAAAATATTTGGTAGTAAGTGCTATATCAAGAGAAATGATGAGATAGGGAAGTTTGATGCTAGAAGTGATGAAGCAATTTTCCTTGGTTACTCTACTAAGAGAAAGGCTTACAAATGTTTCAATTTGAGATTAAGAAAAATGATTGAAAGTAACAATGTGAAGATAGATGAAAGGTTTTAGATACAAGAGAGAATGTATGACTGTAATCAGGTTACAGAAATCAAAGAGGTTGATGCTGCAGAAGAAGAAGAAATTTTTGAGACTGAATACAAAAAAGAGATTTTTGATGATGACATAGATGAGGCTATCAAGATTCCTAAAACTCCAAGGTATGTAAAGAACAATCATCTTGAAAATCAAATTATCGGCAATACTAGTCAAGGAGTATTAACTATATCAAAGGTTAGAGAAGAAATCTATTTGATTTCTCAAGTTGAACCAAAGAATACAGATGAAGCTTGCAGAGATGAATCTTGTATAAATGCTATGAAAGAAGAGTTAGATCAGATAAAGAAGAATAACACTTGGGAATTGGTTCCTAGACCTAAGAACAAAAATGTGATAGGAACTAAATGGGTTTTCAGAAATAAAATGAATAAAGGAGTTGTAGTAAAAAACAAAGCAAGACTAGTATGTAAAGGCTACTCACAACAAGAAGGTATAGACTTTGAAGAAACATTTTCTCATGTTGCTAGAATAGAAGCTGTGAGATTATTCTTGGCTTTTTTTGCACACAAAAACTTCAAAGTGTATCAGATGGATGTAAAATCTACATTCCTGAATGGGGATCTTGAAGAAGAAGTATATATAGAACAACCTGGTGGATTTCCTTTATGCGAAGATGAAGACATGGTATACAAGTTGAAAAAAGCACTATATGAGCTGAAGCAAGCTCCAAGGGCTTGGTATGCAAGGTTAGACAAATACCTACTTCATCTTGGATTCAAAAAAGGTAATGCTGATAGTAATTTGTATCTAAGAACTAGTTAAGATGGAGTTTTGATAATAGAAGTCTTTGTTGATGATATTATCTTTGGAGGTAATGATGATCTATGTGAGAAATTTTCTAAAGAAATGGAAAATGAATTTGAGATGTCCATGATTGGTGAAATGAAATTCTTTCTTGGACTACAAATAAATCAAAGCAAAGATGGAATTTTTATTTCTTAAACTAAATATCTTAAAGAAATGCTAAAAAAGTTTGGAATGGAGGACTGTAAACCAGTTGGTACTCCTATGGTAACTAGTAATAAGCTGACAGTTGATGATGAGTCAAAGTGTATTTTTCAGACCAAGTACAGATCAATGGTTGGAGGATTACAATATCTTACTCACACCAAACTAGATATTGCTAGTGATGTGGAATTGTGGCTAGATATTAGGAAGAACCCAAAGAAAAACACCTAGTTGTTGTGAAAAGGATACTAAGATATCTGAAAGGAACAATAGACTATGAATTATGGTATGATAGAAATATTAGCTTTGAAATTCATTCTTATACTGATGTTGATTGGGTAGGAAACATTGATGATAGAAAAAGTACTAGTGGTGATGCATTTTTCCTTGGGAAAAAGTTGGTTTCATGGCTAAGAAAGAAGCAAGATTTTATACCTCAATCTATTTTGGAATCATAGTATGTTGTTGTTACTATAAATTACACTCAAATTTTTTGGATGAAACAAATGCTGACAGATATTGGAATAACTTTTGATGAGCCTATATTTATCCATTGTGATAACATCGGTACAGTGAATATGTTAAAGAATCTTGTGATGCACTCCAAAACTAAACATATTTCTATCAAGTATCACTTCTTAAGAGACAAGGTGGTAGAGAAAGAAATAAAATTAGAGTATATCAGTACAAAGGAACACATTGCAGATATCTTTACAAAACTATTTCCAAAAGATACCTTTGAATATCTCAGAGATATGCTTGGGGTTCAGGCCCCTCCCAGTCGGAACTAAATGATGTAGGGATGCATCAATCCAAAGGTTTTCAAAGCCTTATCATATTCTGGACTAGATGAAGGGGTCTACTCCTCAGGTGGAGTGATCATAGAAAGAAGGTGTTAAAGAATAGTTTCTGACTCATGGCACCCTTTTCCATTGTTTTCAAAGGGGGAGTGTTGCTATGAGAAAATCCCTACTGTATGAGGAAATTGTATGTAGTACTATTTGGCTATAGAGCTTTGGATTGATATAACTTTGGGATGATGGATTTTCCCATATGTTGTCATCAATGCCAAAGGGGGAGATTATTGGATATTGCTAATTCATGGGGTGGTGATTGATACATTTAATATGTTTAATCACTACGTTACTGAATGGGCATTCATACTGTGATCATTTGTGGTTTGTCACTAATGTCAACATATGTTTCTGTGAAGAGTACAGACTAAGTATGATAGTGTACTGACATTGTACGAATGAATCAAAACATACAAAGATAGATGAGAAAATAGGAATATGTTGTGATTTTATATCCAAGATTGCATCATGTAAAGTTTCATATTGAATGAGTTACAGATGTTTTGGTGAGGACTGGTTCCTAGATAGTGGTAGTAGAAGCTGACAGAGTGAGTCTCTGTGTTTTTGGTATATCTTACAGATGATATGGATTAAGTGTATGCGAGCTTAGGAGGTGAAAAACAAGCCACTAAAGGATGCAAGTTGATCAGCATAAGGTATTGAATGTTGGATGACGTCAGCTATGGCATGTGATCTAGAGAAGACTTGTTTAGGAGCCAACTTCAGAGGTGTAGCATGGATTTTGTTTTGGCAAATGTAAATTAAGGATGTCAGTCCTTAATTGTTGTAATAGAATCATTGTATACTTGTTTTAGGTACTATGTGTATCTTAGCAAGAGTTTATGTAATTAGGAAAGCCTAATGGGCCGACCTGATCATGTAGAATGTAATAGGGTATATATGTAAGATCTTTTCTTTGGAAAACATATGGAGAGAATATATGTGATTAGAAAAGCTATGAGCTTGTGTCTGTTGGATGTAGAGCAGAGGATTACTAATGAACTTCATTGGAACTTATCAAGCAAATAAATTTGATGTCAAACAATTCAAAATATTATGTATCTCTTCATATACACTTGTTGCAAACAGTGAGTTCTGAAGGTGGATTTAACCTTCTTTAGGCAATGAGCCCACCCCTCTTTCTTGACTCCTAACAGGGTATGTCCTCTAATAAGGACTATGTATTGTAATGTTTCAATAAGCTCCTAACAAGGACACTATACTCTCATTACATCATTTGTGGGTGCTAATTCCCACCGGGGTTTTTACCTTTAACAGGGTTTCCCTGAGACCAAAATATCGTGTTGTTGTGTTGGCATTCATTGTGTTAATTAGATCTAATACTGCTGGTGCTCAAAGTTTAAAGTTTAATAATCTTTCATACAACTGATTCACCCCCCCCCCTTCCCTCTCAGTTGTATTGTGGACTATTATTCCTAACAAGTTTGGGGTATGGTAAGGTTGACCTTGTTTAAGGTTGCTCACACATGTATGACCAACACTAGGGAAGTGTGCAAGGGGAACAAGGGTGGAAGAGAAGACATGGATCTCTTTATGAGGTTGTAAGAGGCCTTAAAGAGGGTGTAAAAGGCTATTAATGAGTCTATAGGGCTCATTAATGAGGGGGTTTGACCAAAAGTCAAAGAAGACTGGTTTAGGCTAAGAAATGTAGGAATTACCTCCTAAGTTGGTTTAGGAAGGGTTTAGGAAGATTTAGGAAAGTCTAGGAAAGTTTAGAAGATTCTGGGGTTTTGGGGGATTAAATAAATATAAAATTTATTTAAGGTTTGTGACATCATTTATCAAATAATGATTCAATAAATGGGGGAAAATCACTCAAATTTGATTTAAGTAGTTTGGGGAGGGATTCTTTAATTAAATATGTTTAATTAAAATGGGAGGAATTAACGGCATAAAAATTAATTAATTAATTAACAAATGATGATGTCATTAGGGGTTTTTTGGAAAAATAAAAATACTTTTATTTACCAATGAATTTTTAGGTGTCTACATTTTTCCCCTCTTTGATGTGATGCCACAAGTGGCTTGGCATCAAAGACAAGAAAATAAGATGCCCTAGGCTAGAATAGAGGATAAGGGGTTGTGTCCCCTTAAGAAAATAACACAGAGGAATTGTTGTGGAATTTTCTCGAAAAGAACACAAAAAGGAAGGGAAGAATGGAAAAGGATCGAGGAAGAAGGGAGGATAAACAACCAAACTTCCAAGAGAAAAGATGGATGAATGTAATATGAGATGAAATGTACGATGCAAAATGTAGCTATATAAAAGATGCAAGATGCAAGATTAATCTATATGATGTAGGATTGGGGATTTGGGGAGCTCCAAGTGTAAATGTGGAGAGCACAACCTAGTTTGATATAGCAACATTAGAGACCTACCAAGGATACTGGGATCATGACGCCTTGTCACCAGCATTGCATAGGATGGATGTGAAAAAGACTCGTATGGTTACTCCAACATCATGCATTAACCCAAGAGGAAGCATGCTAGAAATGATGCTACATAAACCACAAATAAATGATATTTCCTAAGTGCACCATGTAACCTAGAAGATCACATGTGAATTGTGCAAGGGGCATGTCTGACTAACTCACAGGCAGAATCAAGAGATCAAAAGACCTTGCCCCAGATTGCCCTCATTCACAATGCACCATGATATAAAGGATCATGGAAACTTTGAGGAGAGGAACAATGAGAAGCCATCAAAGATTAACAAGATCCAAAGGACAAAATCCAAGACCAAAATGATAACTCCAAAAGAAATCCTTTGCCAAGGAGATAAATTTAATTGATTGGTGGTGGGAAGATTGGTCTGAATGTGAGGAAGGATATATCATTAGGGACCTGGTGTGACTGGTCAAAGATTAGGTCAGACAAGAGGAAGGATACATCCTCAAGGACCTGCTAATTGATGAGGAAAATGTGTGTTGTTGCTAGCAAATGATAAATCAAGGAAAATTGTTGTGATAAAAAATACTCAACAAAAGATGTTGTTGAAGTACAAGGCTAGATGGGACAAGTTATCAAATGCGGTTGCAGGACTGAAGAGGAGATGTATAATGGATGGGAAGAAATTTACAATAGATAGGTATAGAAGCTCAGGATTTGGGACAAGAAGATCTCACTATAAAGGATAGATACAGGAAAAATTGTGTTATACAAGATATATATAGGAAGCATGGGATTAGGGATAGGATCTTATTTCTGTAGTAGATAGGCTTGAGGATAGAACACCTTGGGGTTGATGGGATGTTGGTGGGGATTGGATAAAGAGGACTAAGATTGGGGATGGAGGGGTGGGATTTTGCTAGATAATGACTCATTCCACTATGTATGGTGCCTATTTCTAGGTTTTCACCAACATACTTGTCCAAGGCACTTGAATTGCCAAGTTTTCACCATTGGACGATTAATTTTTCTTTTCTTCTTTTCTTTTTTTCTTTTTTATTTTTTTCTTTCTTTTTTTTTGCCAATTTTTATGGATTTTCTAATTATGTAGGATCTGGTTCAGGCATAGAACCTCTCCAGATGTATGGTGTTGATAGGATCATTCAGGGGCTCACCTTCTAGTATTGATAACCGATAGGCTCCATAGCCAAAGCATGTTGTGACCACATAGGGGCCTAACAAAGTAGGCTCAAACTTACCCTTTTTCTCTCGATGTGCTTGCACTTTCTGATTTTCCTTTAGGACCATGTCACCCACTTGGAATTATCTTGGATGGACTTTTGTGTTATAAATATTTTTGAGTTGATTCTGGTATGCAACCAGGTGATCATATACTTGTTGTCTCTTTTCATCTAATAAGTCTAGTTGTGTGAGGCATGTCATGCGATAGTCTTCATCGGTGGTGTAGTTCTTCATGGAGACACATAATGATGGGAGCTCGACTTCGATGGGTAGAATAGCTTTGACACTATATACAAGGGAATATGGGGTGGTTCCTATGGGGGTGTGATAAGAAGTACAATAGGCCCAGACGGTAGGATTTATTTGGAGGTGTCAGTCACGACCATAATCATTGACAACCTTCTTGAGGATTTTGAGGATGGTTTTGTTGGTTGCCTTAGATTGGTCATTTCCTTGAGGGAAGTATGGACTTGAGAAATGATGGTGGATATGGAGTCTAGCACATAGATCATCCACATGCTAGTTTTCAAAAGGTGTGTCATGGTTTGTGAAGATGGTAGATGGTATGTCGAAGCAAAAAACGATGTGGTATAAGATGAACTTGGATATTTGGATGTCAGTAGTGAGGGTGAGGGGAATTGCTTCAACCCACTTTGTAAAGTATTATGTGGCCATTATGATGTACTTATGTCCATATTAGGAAAGGGGAGTGATTAACCCAAAGAGGTCGAAGCCCCAACATGAAAATGGCCAAGGTGGCATAATGGGTTGTAAGTTTTGAGCTAGTGCATGAATCAAATTTGCATGTTGCTGACATGGTAGACATTTCTTGATGAATTCATAAGCATCATATTATATCATAAGCCAATAGTACCCAACTCAAAGCAACTACTTTTCTAGAACCATGCCACTCATGTGGGCACCGCAAATTCTAGCGTGGACCTCTTGTAAAGCTAGGATGACCTTGTTTGAATCTAAACACCTAGAGAGGATGTTATGATATCCTTGATGATAAAGGGTGTTGGCTACAAGAGTGTAGCAGGATGCTCTGCAAATTAATTTTTGGCATTGGTTATTGGTGAGATGGGGAGATATGATACCATTTTTAAGATATGCATGGATGTCATGGTACCATGGGGACTGAGGACCAACTAAGACACACACCATTTCCACATCGGTGTTCTCATAAGCAGGTGTGTGTAGCTGCTCAGCTAAGAATTCATATTATGATGAATCATGTGGGATTTCCAATAAGGATCCAATGGTTTCCATTGCATTGGCTGCTTTGTTCTAAACTCTTGGTATCTACGTGAACTATAGATTTAGGAAATGTTCTTTCAGTCTTTCCACTAGTTCTTTGTAGGGTAGTAGCTTGTCATCCTTGGTTTGGAACTCATCTAGAACCTACTTGATAATCAGTTGTGAATCTCCATACACTTGTAGTTCTATTATATTCCACTAGATGGTTATTTTGAGGCTTGATACGAGTGCCTCATATTCTGCAATGTTGTTAGTACATGGGAATCCCAATTTGAATGATTTTAGAATATAGTCACCTTGAGGTGTGATGAATAGGATTCTTGCCCTTGATCCATGTGATGTATAGGAGCCATCAAAGTATAACTTCCATATTGGTTATTCTTTGATCATAAATAGGTGCTCATCAGGGAATTCCGTGATTAGTGGATATGCATCCACCAGAGGTGCTTCTACTAGTTGATTGGCAATTACTTGTCCTTTCATATCTTTCTGATCTATGTACTAGATGTCAAACTCGCTGAGTAGCATGACCCATTTTTCCATATGGCCTATGAGAGTTATCCTTGATAACATATACTTGATTGGGTACCTTTGAGATGAGCTTGATTGTATGGCTAAGCATGTAATGTTTGAGCTTTTGAGTAGCGAAGACCACTACAAGGCATGCTTTCTCCATCGGTGAATAATTGAGCTCATAGCTGACAAGAGTTCAACTGATATAGTATATGGTTGTCTCTTTGTTATCATCATCATGTTGTTCTAATAGTGCACCCAGTGCTATAGTGGTTGTCGAGATGTAGAGTATGAGAGGGCATCCTGAAACTGATGGTACAAGGATGTGAGAATTAGCTAGATATTATTTGAGCTTCTCAAAGCTTCTTTGACAAATAGGATCACATTTGAAACATGTGTCCTTGTGGAGTAGGTGCATGAAAAGTTGGCACTTGTCTTCTAGTTGTGATATAAATTGACACACTAATTGGAGGTTTCCTTGTAGGCTCCTGAGCTTCTTGAGTGTTCTAGGAGGAGGCATTTTTGTTATAGCTTTGACCTTTTTGGGATCAATCTCTATGCCACACCATGATACTATAAAGCCTAGGAGCTTGTCAGATGTTACACCAAAGACACATCTCTTTGGATTGAGCTTCAAGCCATAATGATGCAAACGATCAAACACACTCTCAAGGATGTCTAGGTGTTCATATTGTGTTTTAGATTTTGCAATAATATCTTCCACATAGTCTTTCAAGATTTTGTGGATCATATCATGGAAGATTGTTGTCATTTCTCTCTATATGTACCTCTAGAATTCATTAGCCCAAATGGAATCATTTTGTAGCAGAAGGTGCCCCATGGTGTGGTGAATGCTATTTTGTGTTGGACTACTTCTTCTATTTGTATCTGATTGTATCTTGAGAATCCATCCATAACTAACATCTCATGGCCCACTGTAAGATCTACTATGATGTCTATGTTGGGTAGCAGGAAATCATCCTTGGGACATGCTTTGTTTAAGTCCCTGAAGTCTGTGGAGATTCTTATCTCTCCTAAAGGTTTAGTAAAAGGCACCATATTGGAGATCAAATCTAAATATTCTATAGCTCTGATTATCTTGGCTTGTAGAAGCTTTTCTAGTTTTGCTTTCACTAATAGGGCTACTTTAGGATACATTTTACGTAGCTTCTACTTTACTGGCTTAATGTTAGGGTCTACTGCAAGATGATGGACAATGAGATTTGGATCAAGTCCTGACATGTGAGCATATGACCATGCAAAATTTATAACCAATTCTCAGAGAAGCATAATGAAGCCCATTTATTCACCTTTTGTTAAAGATGTCGCAATGTAGGTGATTCTTGGGCATTCTTCTATACCCAAGTTGACTTGCTTGGTTTCCTCAATGATGATGGTGATTGCTTTGGTCTGTAATCCTAGATGGGAGGAAGAGGCAAGTCTCCATCTTCTAGCACCTCAGAGAGGTTTTCACCTGAAGATACACCCTTTATTTTCTATTTTTTAGAATCAAAATGTGCCCCAAAGGGGTTTTCACATAAGGACTCGTTCTTTTCTTTTTCTATTTTAATTTTATGGCTAAATCTTTCCTCCTCCCTGAAATATCCTTTGGGGTTGAGCTTGCAGACATGAGATGATTCTTGTTCTTGATCTGCTTGTTGGCCTGATGTTCCCATGAACCTTAGGAGTGTTTGTGTGCTTTGGAACTCATCAATGTGTGTGACACCTAGTTGATCCCAGTCTATGAGTTTAGGGTGGATGAGGGGAAGTTCTATGGCATTAATGGTGATTTGATGGAGGATGGAAGCATCTAGGAGGGTATCATCATTGAAGATGTCATCATATGATTTATTTTATTCCTCTTTAGGGATGTCTTCAATCTCTACATGGTCATCCTAGCTATTCAAGAAAGGAACATTGGTCAAGTTAGTGCCCATAGTTGCGGTATTGGGTTCTTGTGTGCATGGGTGAGGGGTATTAAATCCAAGCCCTTGATGCTTCAGATTATTTGATGTTTTGATTGGATCTTTGCTTCTACCTTCTTGTGGTTCTAGACCATCACCTTGGTATTTCCATTGCTCAGTGGTATACTTGTGTGATGCTAGGTATTTCTCTTTTAAGTAGCCAAGGAGTTCAGTGTCAGGTGGTGGGGGATCTTGATATAGCCACTGATTGATTTCAAGGTTCATATCAAGGCTATCTATATTTCCATGGGATACAAAAGTCATAGGTCCCATTTTCTTGATTTCATGCTTGGCTTCAGCAGACCTACTTTGGTGACTTGGGCACCCTTGTGTATGTGGATCAAGAGGAAGGGCCCCTATTGTGAATGCATTGGTCAAGATGTATTCAAAAAAACCCTAGTTGTTGATCTTGAAAGAGGAGAGATTGGAGGCGAGGATAGTCTATGGATCGCTATGGGATCTGGATGAGCTTGCAATGGAAGTACCAACTTCAGTTCCAGGAGAATGGGTGTGATGGGGGAATGAATCTTCCAATGCTTTATAGTATGCGAAGGGTTGGGGATCAGTGTGAATGGTGATCTTAGTACCTTGATGCAGAAATTTTAGGCACTGATGATAAGTGGATGGTACAACCTTAATGGAATGAATCCATGGTCGGCCAAGGAGGTTGTTAAATGGTACGTCAAGATCAATAATATGGCAGGTAGTGTCTTGAGTTATTGGGCCCAACTTGATAGGAAAAATAATAGTACCTTCAAAGGTATGCTCTAAGTTGTCATAAGCCTTGATTGTGATCACATCATGTGATATATTGGCCTCTGTGAACCCAACTTGTTGAATGAACTTTAACGTGCACAAGTTTAGGACTGAGACATTATCTATCATGACCCTTTTAATGGAAAAGTATCTAACCATGATGCTGATATGGAGAGGGAGAGTGTGGTTAGGCTTAATAGATGGTATGTTAGATGGCTTGAAGGATAGAGCACAGGATGCAAATAGATACCCCACAAGGTTTTCAAACTAGATGGTGTTTATGTCTATGGAGACATGTCCTTCTTGGAGGGCTTTGTTGAGGATTTCTTGATGGATGGGTGAAGTGCAAAGAAGGACAAGGATAGAGATCTGAGTAGGTGTATTCCCAAAATGTTATATAAGCTTGTATTGTTCATTGTGTGTTGGCCTTGGATTTGCACCCATGATAGATATCTGGCCTCTGCAGGTAGTAATAGCACAATAAATGTCTTTTCCTTTGACATGGATGACATTTACTGTGGGTTTAGCTAGGGTTATACATCCACCAAACTTTTCATAGTTTATATGAGCAGTCATATAGTCTTTGTGATTGGCATGGTCTCCTTGCTTGCCTTTGCTTTGGTTCTAAGGTGGAGGATTGACATTGGCTTGGTTCTGTTAGAGTAGTCATATTATAGCTAATAATTAATTTATTTAATTATTAGTCTATTATTCTCTACACTTAAGTTAGACTTAGGCATCTCATTATTCTTTAGGGTTTTCACCTTTAGGGTTTCGGTATCCTTTATAAGGATTCCCTCTTTGTAATTCATAGGGAGATTGTATTGTAATTTCATTTTGTTAATAGAAGCTTTTTCTATCACAATGATTTTCCTGTCTCTGGCCTTTTGGCCGCCATAGCTTCTGGCTTCTCTTCTGTCTTCATTCTTGTAGCAGTCTTTGCATGCAGGTGTTCTTGGGAAGATTTGACGTTTGTCAAATCTAACATGGTATCAGAGCTCTCCTGTTGTTCGCTATTCGAGTTTTATTGAAGCACAGAGGGTTTCAGAAGTTTTTTGTGGATCTGGGGGGGAGCCAAAATTTGGCTCACCTTGGGCAAAAACGGACACCACCATTGTGTCCGGAAGGCCCAAGAACCCCTAAATCCATATAAAACTTGTCCATTTTGGACACAGTGGCATCTGAGGCAAATTTTTTTGCATACCAGGGCCGTACGGCCCTGGCACGCACTCCGAGGTGGGTACACGGCGATTTTTTTCAAAAAAAAAAAAATATTTTGGAGCGCCGCCCAGCGGCAACCGCAGCCGCGGCCCCCGCCACTGCCGCAGCCACGGCCCCCGCCACCGCGCCACCCGCGGCCCGCCCAGCTGCCGCCCACCCTGGCTCCGCCACAGCTCTGCCAACTTCCGGCTCCGCCGCCCTCCGCGGCCCCGCTCCGCTGGCTCCTCCGCCCGGTCGCCCCTGCGGCTGCTCCGCCCCCCGGCCCACAGCCGCCACCTCCTGCGCCGCTCCGGTGCTCCGCTCCGCCGGTGGCGGGAGTTTTAAACCCCTGCGGGCCTCAGCGGCCGGTCCTATGACCGACCAGGAGCTCCAGCTCCAGCCCCCTGCGTGCGCCATGCGCCCAGGGGCTTTGTAATTCCAGCCCCCGGGGCTTAAAAATATATTTTTTTGTCCTTTTAGAGCTTTTTCTAGGGGTAGCTGGGTTTTTTGGCCGTATCTGGAGCATACGGGGGCCTTTTTCTAACTTCTTTATATTGTCGGAAAGCTCTTTCCGAGCTCTTTCCGATGAAGGAGGTTAGGTTTTTGGGTTCTGCCATTTCAATAGCTTTTTTTGCTGTTGAAGTCTGATGTCTTTTTTTGCCTTCCGGGAGTCATATCTGGCTCATCCGGACTCCTTTTTTGGCAAACGAGATATCGTCGGAAAGCTGTTTCTGTGTACTATTTAGTGGCAGAGGTATTTCTTCCAGATTATACTCTAGGTTTTCACTCCTCCGAGTTATGCAGTTTATGCCCTCTGGTGGTGTGCTTGGTTCTACAGGTCCGGGGATCTCTTCTTCTGGTTTCTTAGTGCACTCTTCTTTCTGTCTTCTGAGCTTGCATGCTCTTTTTGATGTATCTTTGTTCTGTAAACGCACTGAGATAAAGTGCCCTCTTCTGCATTTATGGGATCTTTTTCACCTGGTTCAGTTTTAGTATTCGCACTCAGTTATAAAGTGCCATGGGGGGATTCTGATGCATTTGCCACTATAGGCGCATCCACTCTTGTCAAGTGAGCGTACCTTCCACGACATTAGCCCATGTAGACTGTGTCTATGACACCGCCCTTTATCCTGTGTGTGTGCTTCTGTTGCACTGTTGGTGTTCCTGGTTCTTCTTCTGTAGCTATTTTTGGCATCGCATTTCAGTGTTCCTGTCACCTCTCCCAGTTCAGCATTATGGGGGGGTTCACCTGTTGGTTCTATTGCTTCCTGGTTCGATTGATCAGCTCTTCAGACACTTGTCTTCTCTACCTGGTCATGCACTTCAGTGGGGGTTCCAGCAGTATCTTCTGACAGAGTTTTCAGACATGCTTCAGAGGAGTTTCTTGCTCTCTTTCTTGTTCCTTTCTTTGGGACATTCCCTAGATTGGAGGCTTTGTTTCCTTCATCTAGTTTATTTCTTGTACTTGGGTACCTGATCAGGCCTTGTTGCCGGGACCCATTGCTCTTTCATGCATTTTTGTTTTCATGCATCTTGTATTCCTTAGTTGTTTAGCTTCTCCCTAAGTTACACTTAAGGGGGGGTGTTAGAGTAGTCATATTATAGCTAATAATTAATTTATTTAATTATTAGTCTATTATTCTCTACACTTAAGTTAGACTTAGGCATCTCATTATTCTTTAGGGTTTTCACCTTTAGGGTTTCGGTATCCTTTATAAGGATTCCCTCTTTGTAATTCATAGGGAGATTGTATTGTAATTTCATTGTGATAGAAAAAGCTTCTATTAACAAAATGAAATTACAATACAATCTCCCTATGAATTACAAAGAGGGAATTCTTATAAAGGATACCGAAACCCTAAAGGTGAAAACCCTAAAGAATAATGAGATGCCTAAGTCTAACTTAAGTGTAGAGAATAATAGACTAATAATTAAATAAATTAATTATTAGCTATAATATGACTACTCTAACACCCCCCCTTAAGTGTAACTTAGGGAGAAGCTAAACAACTAAGGACTACAAGATGCATGAAAACAAAAATGCATCTTGTAGTCCTTAGTTGTTTAGCTTCTCCCTAAGTTACACTTAAGAGGGGGTGTTAGAGTAGTCATATTATAGCTAATAATTAATTTATTTAATTATTAGTCTATTATTCTCTACACTTAAGTTAGACTTAGGCATCTCATTATTCTTTAGGGTTTTCACCTTTAGGGTTTCGATATCCTTTATAAGGATTCCCTCTTTGTAATTCATAGGGAGATTGTATTGTAATTTCATTTTGTTAATAGAAGCTTTTTCTATCACAATGATTTTCCTGTCTCTGGCCTTTTGGCCGCCATAGCTTCTGGCTTCTCTTCTGTCTTCATTCTTGTAGCAGTCTTTGCATGCAGGTGTTCTTGGGAAGATTTGCGTTTGTCAAATCTAACAGGTTCTTCCCAGCATTGTGTTGAGGGAACAAGTTCTGATAAATCTATAGATTGGCATTATGTGAGGCTTGGGCTAGTGTGTCCACTTGGATCTCTTTCCTATCAATGAGATCTTGGATGTAATTCTTTAGCTTCATGCACCTTAAGGTAGTGTTCCCTTTGACATGATGATAATCACAGTACTCATGATCTTTGTACCAGTTCGACTTGGGAGTGGCATCATCAAATTGTGGAATTGGTGGGTATGTGATTAGATTAGCCTTGGCCACGTGATAAAATATTATTTCCAGAGGTTCACCAAGAGGTGTGAAGGTTCTCTTTTGGTGGGTATGGTCTCGAGGCCTATTCTGATTAGGAGTTGTTGATATGGCATTGGCCTGATTGGTTGGATTGCCTTGATTTTTTTCATGTGCTTGTTGCTAATAATGTTGCATGGGTTGTGGATTGATGGGAGGTTGTTGTTGATAGTTCTGCATAGGCTATTGATTAATCTGAGGATGATGTTGTTGATATGTAGGATTTGGTGTAGGACCGACCACAACAATTTGGACAGGCTTGGTGTCTATGGCTCCATCAGTAACAGGATTTTTGTTTTGATTCCAATGATGGAGTTTATAATTACTAGGCTTGTTGTGGGAATCATCCTTGTAGTTTCATATTGTGCCTTCATCGAGGAGGCCTCTTTCAATATATATCCCCTTTCTTTTGATATCTTGGTAAGTTTGGATGTAATTTATCCTTATGAAGTGGGATGGTTTGGGATGCAGATAATCGATAAAGCTCTTAGTTAAATGCTTCTCAGGTGGTTGGTATGATAACCTGGTAGTGAGATTATGCCATCATTGCAAATAGTCAGCTAGACTTTCTCCTCCTTTCTGCTTTGAGTTGAAAAGGTCTAATAAAGACAACTCATTCTCGACATTATGGGCATACTATGCAACAAACTTTTTAGAGAGCTTGGCAAAGGTTAATATTGTCCCATAGGGTATTTTATAGAACCACTCAATAGCAGTTCCTCCCAAGCTTTTGGAGAATAGGCGCATAAGGTAATTATCACTATATGCCACTTCTTGGCATGCCATATAGAACTCTTTGGCATGGCTTATTAGGTCTCCCTTCCCTCGATATTTATCAAATTTGGGTGTCTCAAAATGCTTAGGGAAAGGGATAGTTGTGATCGATCGATTGAAAGGATAGGGACATACCTCCTCAAATTTAAAAGTCTTTCTCATTGTTATGGCTTTTAGCTCCTTAAGAGCATTCTTCATTTCTTCCCACTTGGCATTGATCGACATTTGAATGGGTACTCCCATTTGGCAAGGATCTGATGGTTCTAGTGAATAAGGGTGATTTGGTGGAGGGCATTGTGGAGTGGGATATGGATACTGCCCAGCAAGATAGGAAGATTGGAATGGATGATGGGGTGATGGTTACTAGGGAGGATATTGTTGCTGAGGTGCGAGAGCATACTGTTGTGGCAGATATGAAGTGGATTTTTGTTGCTGGGGTATGATAGTATTTTGTTGCTAGGAGATGATATGATATTTTTGTAGTGTTGGATAAGAAGATTCTTGTTGTTGCTGAGGGATAATAGGATGTTGTTGTTGCTGTGGTGGAGGATTTTTGTGGAATGGTGTAGCTTGTTGATAGGATGGTCCTTGGTGCACTTGGCTTTGGGCTTGGTTGATGTAGGTAGGATGTAGCCTTGCATTGCTTAGAGGTAAAATAGATGTTGGGAAACTAGAAGTAGGTGGGGTTTGAGCAAGGTATCTTATGAGATGAGATGAACTCTGTTGTTCAGGTGGCGGAACCATTTGATAAGTGGTGGGTGGTGTGGATAGATATTTGGTGTATGAAGGAAAGGATGAAGTTGGCAGAGGCTGCGATGTTTGTTGTTGTGCTTCTTGAGGGAATGTGGCTTGTTGGTTTGCACACGTGGATATGGGAGATTGGGTTGGTATCCCTAAGGCTTGCATTTCTACTTGAGTGAGGCCCCAATGAGAACCATTTCATGGAGGGAGTTGTGATGTGGAGAATCTTGGGAATGTAGATGTGGGGATTTGGGATGTAGATGGTGCATTCTAAGATCCCATAGATGGCATCCCTATAGTGAAGGAAGATTGTTGGGCTTGTGTGTTGGAAATGAATGGTGGAGGTGGAGCATATACTTGGGAAAATCCTAGTTGAGATGTGGAAGGAGATGCTTGTGTTCCCCACAGAAAAGGGGGTGTTGATGTGGAGGTTTGTTGAGTAGGAAAGGGAAATGATTGTGTTTCCTTGGAAATGATGATGTTGATGCAAAAGAAGGAAATGATTACGTTGCCCCCAGAAATGATGATTATACTTGTGCCATGGAAGGTGGAGGAATTTCTTGCATGACAGCTTGTGTGAGAGGTGGAGGTTGATTTTGTGGAAAGCTTTGAGTTTGAGTGATGACTTGGGATATTATAGAAGATGATGGTGTTCCTATGATGGGAAATGGATTGAATTATGTTACTGCTTGTATTGTGGGACTCGCAAAGCTTCTTTTCAAGAAATAGGGAATGGATGAGGTTTCTTGAGACATTTATAAGTTAGGATTGGGGATTTGTTGGATGATGGGGATATAGGCTTCTGTTGGGATTTGGATAGTGTTTATGTGGATGTGAGGTTGGAGATATGGTGGAATAGGAGTACCTTCTTGTGCAAGATTAGCCAATATGTTTTTTCGATTCTAATTAATAAGTACACTGACTATTTGTGCATGCCCTAGATGGCTCATGAATATCTCCATGGAAAATGAAGTGGGGGGTCCGTTGGGATCATCCCATATGCTATCAGCTTATGGGATCTATGGATTGTAAGTCACCATCATGTTGGTGGGATTGTTAGGATTAGACAAACTAGTGGCCCAATTTGGATCCATATTCCTTCTCTTCCTGGATCTTGTCTTGATAGACATGGAATGCAGATCTATGAATGAAAAATGTAAATGATGGGCAGATGCAAAACTTCTAAGAATGAGGGATGCAAATCTAAAGGAACTCTAAGGATGGTGGATTTTCTAAGATGTGGTGTAAGGATTTGGATCAAATGAAGGATGACAGGATGGTGAAGAATTGGTGAGACGCTGAAGGATGGTGGGATGCTCTAATTTGGATTAAGGATGATGGAAGATTGGTGTAAGATGGTGGAATTTTGGTGGAAGATTGGTGGAATGCTTGATGATGGTGGAGGATTTATGGAGAATGGTAAAGGATTTTACTAAGTATCAACAAATGAGTTGATTTTTCCTGATGTAGGATCAATGAGGATTGTTGACCTAAGATAGACTAATGATCTTCAGAAGATTGGATTCTTATCAATGCACGCCAATCTCTTACTCGAGATGATGAGGCTAACAAGGACAAGTATGGATTCCCTAGACAATGCTCTATCATAAGGTGGAGATTTCTGATTTAGGATAAGGATTTGAAGTAACTCAAAGGATACAACACTAAGTGTTTGGATTTGGATCACTCGATTTGGTGCAAAGATGGTCTATTTTTGATTTGGATGATGGATGTTGGATTTGGATCAAGGATGATGGAAAATGATAAGGATGATGGATTTAGAATTTGGGATTCTGATTGTGGATTGCTAATGGAAGGATGATGAAGGATGACTAAATGATTCTTTTGCTAAGAGGATGATCTAGATGCAGTTGAAAAGGATGGACTATGATGCAACTAGGAAGATGACAAAGAATGCAAGGATGCAACTAAGAATGATTTAGGATGCAACTAAGGATAGATGGTGATGCAATGATGCAACTAGGGATGATTTTAGGATGCAAAGGATGCCAAAATTGGATTATAGGATTCTAAAGGGATGGTGGACATACAATGGACCATGCTAGTCCTCTCTCTCTAGGTTGACATAGCGATGGTTAACTTGGAATCGGTAAGCAAACTGCTTTACTCTAGCATTATATTCCACATTGTCAAGTTTCTCCTGATACTTCTCTTTGGCTTGGGTTCCTTTTAGGGAAGGTTGGTGATCTTTGAGGTTCCTCTCTGCAACTTTATTCTCTTGATAAACTTAGGAATTAGGAAGCTTGGCTTTCTTGTACTTGGTCAAATCGAACATAGCTTGGAAAGATTTGGTAATTGGATTTGGAGCAAAGCTATGAGTGTCTGATTTTGAAGGATCTCTTTGCAAGGGTGTCTAAATGATTGTGACCAAATTTTAGATCAGCTTGATGTCTCCAATGACAAAGGATAAACTTATCAAAGATTTCTAAGAAGTAATCCCAACAAAGGACATAGCAACTTTGTGGGATATAATAAAAATGATTGACCTTTGATTTTGATATTCTTTTGAAAAGAATGTATGTTTAGAAAAATGTTTGAACTAGGTTTGTAACTTTGAGAACACTTCAAATAGAACTACCTAATGGAAGGCTAGTATCAGAATCTTTGCCCATAGCTTGATACCCCTAAAAGGGGATATATATGGTGAGTATCTTAAGGTGATCCGAGAAACCATAGGGATCAGTCCTTACACAAATATTATGATACCTTTGGATGTAGATTGGGTAGCTTCTATTTTAATAGGTTTGTAGTTTGATCCGTGGAGTCCTCCCAATTAGTTTGTACATGCATGACTCGCTTAAGAGCCTAGTTGACCATACTGAAATGGTAGGGATATTCACCTACCTTAAGCTACCATCAACATGCATCGCCTCAGCTTGAGGGGATAAAGCAGAAGTTTTATCAATACTTTATTTCTATAACGACCAGGGAAGTACCAGTTTGAAGTCATTCTCCAAAAAGGAAGCACTTTTCTCTTTGGATAGGCTTCTCTAGAAGTAAGACAAATGAACTTGTCCAATTTCAATTGTTTTACATCACTTAGATTAAGAGGATTTGTAGAATTGAAACTACTAGAAACATATCATGAAGATTCTTTTCCCAATTGATTAGTAATTGAATTGAAATTTTTGCAAGCACAAGTGTTTTAGTTTTTGATTTGTCCTTTCCTCTTGAAAACAAGAAACTTTTGAGAGTTTTGTAATTTCCTTTGCTTGGGCATTCAAGATTGAGTTTTTTGTGCTTTAAGAATTTGATTCTAAACTTTTAGGAAGGGAATAGAGATTCTTTTCTTTTACCTTTAGGACATTCAAGAATGTGTTTGATTTGGACTCAAAGAAAAATGACTTCTTTTTTACTTTTGTTCATTTCCTTAATTTCACTCAAGATTTTTGTGTGCTAGAATTCAGTTTTAAACCCCAAAAGAGATTCCTAGATTGTCTTTATGCATGAAAATTTGTGAAAGAATTCAATATTTTGCAACAAGACAATTGTTTTCACCAATATCAAAGCTTTAGAACTGAAATAGAAAATTTTAGGAGCCTTTAGGATCGCTTACGAACTGAATAGGAAAGAGATGAAAATTTGTTCCTAGATTGCATTAAAGCTTTGAAATTACTTTGAGACTTTGCAAATGAGATTTACTTTTAGTTTAGAACAATGTTTTGAGATTGATTTTAGGACCATTTAGAATGTTTTAAGGATTGATTTTGAACCAAATTGAAATGAAATGCATATTTGAAGTTCTTTTTATGCTTCCCAAAACTTGAAATGTTCCTAACTTGCATGAATGAACTCAAAAACCTTAGATTTGCATGAATGATGTTCTTTTTAGCCAACTAAAAGTCATTAGGGATGATTTTGAATTTTTTATGACCAATTAGGAATGATTTGAGTTGATTAGGATTGATTGGAAATAAAATAGGAAAGTTTGCAAATTGGTTCTTTTAAGGCATTCAAGAGTGTATTGATGTTCGTTTTAAACCAACCAAATGAAAGTTTGAAGTTCCTATTTGCTCAAGAAATTTAATGAGACTTAAGGACTTAAGGTTTTTTATTTTTTACTTTATTTTGAAGAGCACCTCCAAAAGATGGGGTCAAAAACTAAAAAATTGCAGCTAGGAGGCACCAAGTTTCCCTAAAATCACTTAAAAACCAACTTGCACTTTGATCATGGCTTTACAAAACCCTCCCATTTCCCATATGAGTAAACAGGGCATGTTTTTTGGGGTCTTTACTTGTATTAGTATTGGGTAGTGCCAATAGAAGTCAGTATGACTCCTAGTATGAGCAAATAGGGCCAGTGGGCCAAAAATGCCTAGAAAGTTCCCATACGAGTATTGGGTGTTCCTAGTATGAGTCTAGGTGTTTGATTGTACAAGAATGTACTCCAATGAGTTTACTCGTACAATAATTCACCAAGAGAAGGATGATTTTTTTGAGAAAGTGATTTTTTTGCTTTAAAAAACCCTAAAAAATGCAGTTTAGGAGGCTTGTAGGGTCCCACCGGGCATGCCAAAATGTGTGCAGAGTGAACCTAACCTATTCGGAATAGGCATAGACATTCAAAAATTATTTAAAAATAAGTCTAAAAACTTATTCCTAACATATAGAAAATAACTATTCGCAAAGACATTCAGATAGAACCAAAACGGGAGCACCCTGTCACCGTTTGATTTGTTCTTGACTTAGGGATGTGGGCGTGCTCTCTAAAAACTTGGAGCATATCCCTAATGAAAATTAGGGAGGATAGGAATGATTAGGGACTAATAGGACCCCATATTGGCACAAAACTAGGTATAGAAGACCTATTTTTTCCCTAAGGCCTCAAAGAGCCTAACAATGCTCAAATTCAGATTATGCTATAGATGACTAAACTAGAGTTGATTTTAGTCCAAAATAAAGTGTGATGATGATATGCAATGAAAAAAGAAATGAAAAAAAACTAATTTAATCCATTATTCTATGCTAATGTGAGTTAGAAAGCATGAAAATGAAGTAAACTAACAATTGTATGATTAAGCTATGAATCTAGGAGTAATCTAACATTATAACTTTACTATGAAAATGAAAGATGAATTAATAGATTGATCTAAGAAGTGAGGGTATTTATAGGATTTAAGGAATGGATTGGGTTAGGAAGAAGAGTTAGGGTCGGAGGTAAGGTTTGGGGTAGAATCTGGGGTAAGGTTTGGGGTATAGTAAGGTTAACCTTGATTAAGGTTGCTCACACATGTATGAGTAACACTAGGGAAGTATGCAAGGGGAACAAGGGTGGAAGAGAAGACATGGGTCTCTTTGTGAGGCTGTAAGAGGCCTTAAAGAGGGTGTAAGATGCTATTAATGAGTCTGTAAGGCTCATTAATGAGGGCATTTGACCAAAATTCAAAGAAGACTAGTTTAGGCTAAGAAATGTATGAAACACATCCTAAGTTGGTTTAGGAAGATTTAGGAAAGTCTAGGAAAGTATAGAAGATTCTAGGGTTTTGGGAGATTAAATAAATATAAAATTTATTTAAGGTTTGTTTCATCATTTATCAAATAATGATTCAATAAATGGGGGAAAATCACTCAAATTTGATTTAAGTGGTTTGGGGAGGGATTCTTTAATTAAATGTGTTTAATTAAAATGGGAGGAATTAATGGCATAAAAATAAATTAATTAATTAAATAACTAATTAATTAACAAATGATGATGTCATCAGGAGTTTTTTGGAAAAATAAGAAATACTTTTATTTACCAATGATTTTTTAGTTGTCTACACATTATTCATGATCATGATTCACGTAACATGTTACAGTGTTACTGTATTGAAATTTGAAGTTACGTATAAGAAAATAATGCATAAAACACTATTTGAAAAAGAGTATTCTCATATGTATAATGTATTACTCATACTGATTCATTTACTATTAATTTCAAAAATGATACTCATACATTTAAATTTTTAATTTTTCTATATTTCTACTATACTGCCACTAGTAACTAAACGGTTGTGGTTTCCCCAGAAGGAGAAACGACAAGCTTCCAACTATTTCTAAAACCAAAATGAAAACATTGAAAATTATATCCGTATTTACAAAGTACAAGTAACAAAAATTATCCTATAATCCTTTTAGAGGAAATTAGAAAAGCCTAGCCTGACTACTACATATCCTAATACTAATAGTAATTTGTTATAGTATACTATACAGGATATAATACTATCCACAAAGAAAAAAAGATCAGTCAATGCGCAAACTAGCAAATAACTGGATCATCTCCTCCTGGAACCCCTCCTGGTTGAGGCCATGATCGTAAAAAATAGCGTGCATCTTCACCTTGTCATGTTCTACTTCGAGTTTGAACATGTCACTTTGGTATCCAATGTAACTGGTAGCATGATCCCATAATGCAAACATAAGATGACTGAGGACATCCTACTGAATCTCCTCCTCCATATCCAAATTTGGTTGGATAACAAGTTTTGGGTTCTCATTTGATGATCCCTCAGCTACTGGAAGATCCATTCTATCATCCAAATTTAGAAATTTAGAAAGTGCCTTGTGTTCTGCTATTCCACTACCGAGGAGTATATAAAGAAATTAATCACCAACTTGCCAGCCACAATAAATTTTGAAGGAATGTTTCACGTAAGGTGGCTTTCCTGAGTTGCCTCAGAAAAAGAAAATAATGAATATCGATAAAGAAAAATTGCAAATGTATCTTGCGTAACTTGGCTCTGAATTTGAAAAGAAAAATAATGAATGTTGATGAATCACAGCTCATATCCGACACAAATTATCCTTTTTAATGTCTAATCAAAATCTTGGCCTTGATTATGTACTACAGAAGTTACGCAGACTGTCAGGCGTGACTTTAAAAGTTGGAACCACCGTATCCTAGTTGCGATTTTAAATTTTAATCTAGCAACTTGGTAGCCGCATTAAATTTTGAAAGAATGTTTCACGTAAGGTGACTTGGCTCCGAAAAGAAAAATAAATAATGAATGTTGATGAATCATAGCTCATATCTCGTACAAATTATCCTTTTAATGTCTAATCAAAATCTTGGCATGGATTATGTCCACTACTGAATAATTTAAAATCATTGATAAGTCTCATTAATGTCCCTAATTGCACTTCAATATTCACTATCACTGTAACTTCGTGGCGAAGTTACGCAGACTGCTAGTGTGACCTTAGAACCCCCATATCCTAGTTGCAATTATAATTTTTGAAGTCACGCAAACTATCAACTTGACCTTTGTGTATCTTCGTGGCCTTCAACTCCAAAGTTCCAACATAACCACCAAAGTTACGCACGTCGTCAACCTAACCATTACGTATCTTTGTAATTGTCAGCATCAAGTTTGACCCTCCTTTTAGCATGCCAAAGCTATGCACATTATCAACAGTCACTATAAACTGACCTGACCTTTGCGTATCTTTGTAATCGTCAGCATTGACCTTCAATTTATCCTGTTGAAGCTACACAAACTATCGACCACAAACTTACTTGACCTTTGCGTATCTTCATGGCCTACAACTCTAAACCACCAACATAACAGCTAAAGTCATGCACACCATCAACATGACCATTGTGTATCTTTGTAACCATCGGCATTGACCCTCCTTTTATCATGTCAAAGCTATGCAAACTGTCACCACAAACTGGTCATCAGTAAATGACACGTAGCACCCAACTTGACACGTAGTCCTATCACTATGTTTTGAATATTCGCCAATACATATTTTGTATAATATAAATATTATTTTTTATTCACCAATATATATTTTGGTAGTTCTAAAATAAAAACACAATTCGCTAAGATTTTCCACATAGTTTCAGGGAGCACCAATGATTTGCCAATATTTTCACATAGTTTCAGGGAGCATGAATGATTCGCCGATTGAGATTTTTTTTTCTTTGAAAAGAAAAAAATTTCGCTAATAAAATTAATAGTTTCCCCTGTAGTTTTCTAAATTTCACAAGTTTTTTACACCTTTGAAGGGGGGGTTTCTTAAAGATTACCCTGCAGTCATGGCTTCACATTCCTACAATCATGGCTTCACATTACTAATAAGGGCCAAGCAATATGGACACTCTAATTAGATTAACAAGATCAAAGAGATAAATAGCTTTTGTTGGACACATTTCTAATGCTTGGTTGAACTTTGTCTACATAGCCAATGTAGACTTGAAATACAAACTATAAGGTTGGTTTTGGGATGGGAATTTCTCTATTCCAAAGAAAGGTATAGGGTTAAAATCATCATATCATCTAGCTTTTTTTCTTCAATTTTATATATAAACTAGCCAAGATTAGTCGTACTGACAATGACAAGGATTTTGGTTCGGGAAGAGTATATGGGAGGCATGGATTATGCTTTTTTTTTTGCACAACTGGGGATGGGTATCCCTCAATAATAGGGCCTTTCCAAAATCATAGTTCCAGATGTGATGGTTGAAAGGTTGTGCCCATTCATTCTGGATATAGATGGATCATAACTTGAATGAAACATGTACGAATTTGCTCAAGGTTATGACTTTATTAAAAAAAACTACATTATTTTGAACCAGTTCAGACTAGGATTGGATTGGTGATTTCTTTTTGCTTCACAAAGGACTATATGTTGGATAAGGTGAAGGGCTAAACTCTTTTTGGCTCTTTTTTCTCCCATCAAAGATGAGTGGCTAAAGGTATGGATTATTCTAGTTGGACATGGCATGGTGATGGTTTTGGCCATTTCTCCCACATGTATGCAAGTTACAATGAGGAGTCTTCTCAATAAATCAATTTTGTCTTTTCTATCATGGGTTGTATGAGATATCTTTAAGGAGTGATAGAAGGCCTAGAATGGCCCATGATGACTCCATAGTTTTTTGCCTCTGTAGAAAGTCCATTTAGGGACTCTTTGTAGGATTGGTCATATGTCTCCTAGATGTAATATTATTTTAAAATAAATATCACCACACACACACACACACACATTATATTGTTTTACTATAATATTATAGATGAGGAGGAGGGAGAGGAGGGGGATGCAATGGAGGGGAGACAAGACTATGGATGTGGATATATAGAGAGATACATATATTTTGGGTGGAGGGTATGGAGTGTTAATAGTTAGAGAAAGATGTAGAGGGGAAACATACATAGAGAATAAGGGAGGGAGATGTAGGAGAGAGAGAGAGAGGGGGGGGTAGATAGAGATAAGAGCATGAAAGATATAGAGGTAGAGAAAGAGGGAGAAGGATAGTGAGGGAGGGAGACATAGGTAGAGAGGAGGGAGGGATGAAGGGATGGAAGAAAGGGTTGAAAGAGGTAGAGCCTGAGGGATGGAGTGAGAGGTAGGTAGAGAGGGGGAATGAAAAATTGAGAGATGGAGAAATAGGTAGAGAGAGAAGTAGGCTAGGAAGGATAGAGGAAGAGGTAGGTAAAGAGGGAGTGGATGAGGGTGAGTGGAGATATAGAGAATCAAATGAGACAAAGTGTAGTGAGGGAAGAATGGAGGTAGAGAGAGGGGGGGGTAGGTAGAAGGAAAGGTAGGGTATTAGGTATGAGGAGATGTGTGTGTGTGTGTGTGAGAGAGAGAGAGAGGGGGGGCAAAAATTAGTTTAAAATATTTCCAAAAAGTCTTACTTAAAAATTCATAACTAAATATTTACTTGCAAAAAGAAAAATATGTGTTACATCAAGGCACGTGTTCTTTACTTATGTTAAAAGATTAAAAAAATCTCACACTAAAGGTTGGCCAAACTGACAAATTCTTTTTATATCTCTTCAAAAATTATCATATATTGTTGTATTGAAAATTTTAATTTTCACCAAGTAAATGTACTTTATTTAAAAAATCTAGTGGCCTACAAACTACATTTAATTTACTACAAATTCTATTTGTACATATTTTCTAAATTATGTTAATAACCTATTCAAATTTTAGTGTGAAGTTACTTTTTAAAAAAATCATATTTTTATTACCACTAAGAGATATAGTTTGGTTCATCATGATCCTACACTAACCCATGAGAACTTTCACTTTTGTGGCCTTTTTTGGTCTTTGAGATGTTGTGAAAGTTTTAGGGCTGATATGCCATTTCCACATGTCAATAATTGTCCTAGATTTTCAAAAAAATAATGACAAAGCCATATATCACTATGCATGTCAAAACCCTACATCTTGATAGTGGTGAAAGTCATGCAATGAGCTCAACAGGACAACAAGGAAATTGAATGCATCAAAAGAAGTAAAAATGGAAGGAAAATGACTTTCCTTCATTCTAGGATCAAGGAACCTTTATTGGTTCATAGTTCCCAACCAAATCTCAAAAGAGGAAAAGTAGACCATCAATAAGAAAGGAACTAGTGAAGAAGAAAAGAAAAGTGTTCAAGTTCCTCGTTCCTTCCTAAGCCCTGATGACTAAGGATAAAGTGAGAAGAATAAAATGTGTGATTGTGAACTAAGGTAAAAAAAGAATTAAGAATTTAGATGAAGAAGTCAGAGGTTCCACCCATTCTAAGAGCCATGAGAATGTCTATGGATTTATGTTTCTATTCTAAGTCCTAAATAGTTCCTAATCCACCAGGAATCCTTGGAATGCTTCAAGAACATGTCAAACTATTGATTAAAATCAGACATGCCATTTTTTATTTCATTAAGGAAAAAAATTGATTTCTCTAATAAAAAAATAGTTACATAAGAAGATATACTTGAGAAGATGTCCAATTTCGCTATAGAAGGATCAACAATATGTTGTTGACTATAATAAAGGCTCCAAGTTGTCACAAGTAATTGAACACAAGGAAAAGTTTTTTTGGACCCAAGTGACATGTGTCATCTTCTCATCAACATACAATTTCATCTTTTGCCTTTAAAAATAAAATTGTAATCAATTGTAAATAGTTTTGAGAAGTTCAAAAAAAAAAATTAAGCGGGGTGGGTGAACCCACAATAGTGGGTTACACTTTTTCAGAGGAAGGAAAACTTCTCGAAAAGCATGACCAAATAATAAATCCCTTCATACTTTCAATAGAAAGTAACCCATACTTTCGATCGGAAGTTACTTTCTATCGGAAGTTACTTTCTATCGGAAGTTACTTTCTATCGGAAGTTACTTTCGATCGAAAGTACTTTACTTACTTTCGATTGAAAGTAAGTGGGTACTTTCAATCAAAAGTTCCTAGCATTGAACTTTCAATTGAAAGTAAGTAATTAGGGATTTTTTAGTGGGGTTTTTAACCTACCGAAAGTGACTTTCACTGTCACTTTCGGCAGGATTGAAAGTTTTGGTTCAAGGCATCTGATTCATCGACTGTCGCTTTCAGGTTTTTTAGTTTTCATTTTTTATTATTTAAAGTATTTGATATATATATTTTTAGCATATATAAATGTATATATGCATGTATATGTGTATATATACATACATACATACATACATACATAGATATATATATATATATATATATATATATATATATATATATATATATATATATATATATATGTATGTATGTATGTATGTATGTATGTATGTATGTATGTATGTATGTATGTATGTATGTATATATATATGTATATATGTATATATACATGTGTGTGTGTATATATATATATGTATATATATATATATATATATGTATATATATATATATATATGTATATATATATATATATATATATATATATATGTATATATATATATATACATGCATATATATATATACATATATATACATGCATATATATATATATATATATATACACATGCATATATATATATATATACATGCATATATATATACATATATATATATATGTATATATATATACATATATATATACATATATATATACATGCATATATACACATATATATGCATGTATACATGCATATATACATGTATACATATATATATATATATGCATGTATTGTATACATGCATATATATGTGTATATATGCATGTGTATATATATTTCATGTATATTGATGCAGGGGCATTCTTTGTCCTCGGTGAAACTACATGGGTGGTTGTTATTTGGCCGGTGTTACTTGGTTGCATCCTTAACCAACGGTCTCGGTTATTGAAGGAAGCTCTATCGCTAAAGGAACTCAGTAATCTCTAGCACTTAGTGAAAGTGTTACTCGGTCATGTCTGTGGTGCTTGGTCGACACTGGTGCTCGGTGATGCTTGGCATGCTCAGTATTTCATTGTTGCTCGGTAGTTTTGGTTTACTAATTGGAGTTCTATGTGATTTGTTGGGCCGACTTGGTGCATTTATTGTTGGTAGATATTGTTACAGGCCGACATGTTGAATTAAATGTTTGTAAGACAATTTGTAAGCTGATTTGTATGGCATTTAATATTTGTTTGTAGGAGTTAAGGGTTTCATCCAGCTGACTTGTGGTTGATGATTAGTATTTAAGGGGTGTTTGGGTAGATGTTTTAAAAAACACTTGGCAGATCTAGAATACTAGTTTGGGATATGCTGGAAAGAGAGAGTTGGTGAAGTTGTAGAAAAGATCTTGCATGATCTTGTAGATTAGATTGTCATCTGATAATTTGTAATAGTAGAGCTAGTGGTTTGCACACTTGGAGACAAGGAGATTTCTTGGAGGCTTGCGAGCTCAAGTTTAGATCTACCTTAGGGTTTCCATCAGTTGTTGATTGTTTCAGAGCTGAACTAGTTGAGATTGTATTGGATCTATGTGGATCTTATAGAATTATTTCTGATTGTAATTGGCCTTAACTCGGAAGGCCTTACAGTCGGGCATGTTAGTGAAAATTACTTTGAAACATCTTGTTGTTGTTGAGTTTTTTGCTATGTAATTCTGAAGCTACAAAGTTTGGACTATCCTTCATTGGATCCACCATCCCTTGTCTGCATCATATATATGCATATATATGTGTATATATATATGCATGTATATATGCATATATATATGTATATATATATATATGCATGTATATAAGTGCATATATATACATATATATGTGTACATGTATATATATATATCTATACATGTATATATATACATGTATATATATATATATATATACATGTATATATATATACATGTATATATATATACATGTATAGATATATATACACATATATATGCATATATATGATGCAGGCAAGGGATACATATATGTGTACATACACATATACACACATGTATATATATATATACACATGTAATATACATGTACACATATATACATGTATATATATACATGTATATATGTGTACATGTATATTACATGTGTATATATATATATACATGTGTGTATATGTGTATGTACACATATATGTATCCCTTGTTTGCATCATATATATGCATATATATGTGTATATATATATATGCATGTATATATGCATACATATATGCATGTATATAAGTGCATATATATACATATATATATATGTACATGTATATATATACATATATATATGTGTACATGTATATATATACATGTATATATGTGTACATGTATATTACATGTGTATATATATATACATGTGTGTATATGTGTATGTACACACACACACACACACACACACACATATATATATATATATATATGCGCACACACACACACATATGTGTGTATATGTGTACACATATATATCTATATATATGTGTGTGTACATATATGTGTACACATATACATGTGTGTGTGTGTGTATATGCATGTGTATACATATATATATGTGTGTGTGTGTGTACATGTATACACACACACACATATGTATGTATATATACATACATATATGTACACACATGTATATATATACATATATGTACATATATATACATGTGTATGTATACATATGTTATGTATGTGTATGTATATATGTACATATATACATATACACATACATACATACATACATATATATATATATGACATGTATACATACATACATATATATATATATCACATATATATGTGTGTGTGTGTGTGTGATATACATGTGTGTACACATATATGTCACACACACACACATATGTACATGTGTATATGTTATATATATACATATACACATACATGTATATATACATGATATGTATACATACATACACATGTACATATGTATGACATGTATACATGTCATATATATATATATATATATGACATATACATATGTCATGTATATATACATATACATGTGTATATATATATGTCATATATATATACATATACATATATGACATATATATATGTCATGTATATATATGTATATATGTATATATACATATGTTATATATATATATATATATATATATATATATATATATATATATATATATATATATATATATATATATATATATATATATATATATATATATATATATATATATATATAACATATGTATATATACATATATACATATATATACATGACATATATATATGTCATATATGTATATGTATATATATATGACATATATATATACACATGTATATGTATATATACATGACATATGTATATGTCATATATATATATATATATATATATATATGACATATACATATGTCATGTATATATACATATACATGTGTATATATATATGTCATATATATATACATATACATATATGACATATATATATGTCATGTATATATATGTATATATGTATATATACATATGTTATATATATATATATATATATATATATATGTCACATATATATATACATATATATACATAAAATATGTATATATATATCACATGTATATATACATAACATATATATATACATACATATATGTATGTGTGTATATATACATATACATGTGACATATATATATGTATATATATGACATGTATACATGTCATATATATACATATGTGTGTGTGTACATGTCATATATATACATGTGTGTATATATATGCATGTACATGTGTGTGTACATATGTACAATACATGTTTATTTATATTTAAATGTAATTTATGTAATTGATTTTACTTTGAAATAATGTAGCGAAATGTGCATATTTTAATTTTATTTTCAATTAAATTAGGAAAACATATATATGTAGACTTCATTTGATAGTAAATAAAATCTTTCAGGTATACATATTCTATCTATCAGACATATTATTGCACATCACACATGGTAGATGCACTAATTCCCCCCATGGAACTATTTGCATGCACTAATAGAGAAAGTGAATGGTTATAAGAATCCATAAATAATCTGACTAGATCTATTGTGACACAAGATAGGACAGGAGAGGGGCCAAAGGTACACCCTAACCAAGTCCACCTTGCAGAACAACACACGGAAGCAACAACACACAACAATGAGAGAGAGAATGCAGGAAACTTTCATATATTATCTTCAAATTGATTCATACATGTCGGGTTGTAAGGCCTCCTATTTTTGGCCAGATATTACAATCAGGTACAGAAAGTCCTCAAACATGCGAGGATCTGTCAACAACCTCTAAACTTCTATCTTCTATCTTCTATCAAAACTTACCAAAATTGACTCCTAAACTCTAACCAAACAACTACATTTATACAAGAGGGCTACCAAATCAAGTTAGCCTTCAGGTCCACAATCAACAGAAGGAATGACTAGATCTAGGTCCACATGCTTCCCAATGATGGATACCAACATTAAATTTGTGACCCAAATTAACTGCACAAGTTGGCCTCAAAAAAAACTCAAAAGAAACCCATCGGTAAGCAAAGCCAACTGAGCGCCAGACAAGCATCACCGAGTGCCAAGTAAATAACCAAGCACTCGAGATAACCAACCAACACCACTGAACAAAGGAAAATAGAGCAACACTGAACCAACTCGATCAAAGCAGGAACTGAGCAACACAAACAAACTCAAATATGTTTTTGGTGACACGGGATTGCTAAGGACCCGAGATGCTCCTACATCAGACACCTGGGGTTATTTAAAATGATTCTCTAAATCATGAAACATGTATGATCCAAGCTGCATCCAACTCAAACTGTGAAATCTAAGAACTGTCTTCAATCGGTCTATTCTTCCACTTTACCAAATATTCCATATACTATTTTCCTCTTGTACTTCTGCCAATTCTTTGCTCCAAAATCTTTTCAAATTCTTCATTCTGCTTCTTAGGATAATCCATCGGTACTACCATGTCTTCTTCAAGTTCATGAAACTCATATAAATCAGTAATGTTGAATATAGGTGATATATCCATGTCATCAAGTAACTCAACCTCATATGCATTTCCACTGTCAAAGTTTCTCAAAATCTTGAAAGGTCCAAACTTCTTCATCTTCAGCTTCCCATATGTTCCAACAAGAAATCTACCTCTCCTCAAATGAACCATCACTTCATCACCAACATCAAAAGTCTTATGTCTTCTTGATCTATCAACTCTGTCTTTGTATTTCTGATTACTCCTTTCCAATTTAAGCTTCACATCTTCATGCAATGTCTTCATGTACTCAGCAAATTTTACACCTTCATCACTTCTCTTTCTTTCATCAGCAATGTCCCTCAAATTTGATATACTTCTTGGTTGTATTCCATTTACAATCTCAAAGGGTGTTTTTCTAGTACTCCTATTCACTGAATTATTGTATGCAAACTCTGCTTGTGCTAACACAGAATCCCAATTACTTAGTGTGTCTCCAACTAAACATCTCAAAAGATTACCCAAACTTTTTATTCACAACTTCTATTTGTCCATCGGTTTGTGGGTGAAATATAGAGCTATATTTCAACTCAGTACCCAACTTTCTCCAAAGAGTCTTCCAAAAGTATCAAACAAATTTATTGTCTTAGTCAGAGATAATACTCCTCAGTAATCCATGTAGTTGACAATTTCCTTAAAGAAAAGCTCTGCTACATGTACTGCATCTGATGTCTTTCTACAAGGTATGAAATGTGCCATTTTAGAAAATCTATCCACAACAACAAATATAGAATCATTACCTTCTAATGTTTTCGGTAAGCTAAGAACAAAAATCCATACTAATGGCAATCCAAGGTTTCTCAGGTACAACAATTGATGTATACAATCCAGTATTTTGACTAACTCTTTTTTCAACTTGACAAACTCCACAACTTTTCACAAATTTCTGAACATCTTTATACAACTGTGGCCAAAAGTATTTAATCCTTAAGCAAATTCAATGTCTTATCCACACCAAAATGTCCAGCCAAACCACTACTATGTTTATCTTTTATCAAATTAGTTCCCATTGCTCCTCTCGGTATACACAACTGAATACCTTTAAACAACATACCTCCTTGCATAAAATATTCATCCCATTTAGTACTTTGTTGATCTTGAATAGGTGCTCTGCACTTTCTCCATGGCTCAGAAAAATCAGGATCAAATTCATAAGAATCCCTCATGTCATCAAAGCCTAGAATTCTAATTTTCATCTCGGTCATCAAAGATCTTCTTCTACTCAATGCATTAGCAACTCGGTTAGTGACTCCACTCTTATTCTTTATCACAAATGTATAACTCTACAAATGCTCAACCCATTTTATATGTCTCTGATTCAACTTATTCTGACTACCCAAATATTGTAAAGCTTCTTGACTCAACACAGCTCCAATTGCACTTCCACTTGCATCACATTCCCACTTGAAATACCTTATTAAAATCAAGCAACACCAAATAGGCAATTCAACAACCTTCTGCTTCAGAGTCTCAAAACTTTTATCAACTCCATGTGTCCTCTTGAATTCTATTTTGTCTCCTCTCATAGTCTCAGTCATAGCATTACAAATTGAACTGAAATTCTTAATGAACTTTCAGTAAAAAATTTCCAAACCATAAAATGATCTTACCTCACTAGCATTCATAGGTGTAGGCCAATTCAAAATAGCTTCAACCTTTTTAGGATCCATTTTCAAACCATCAGCTGAAATCACAAATCCTAAATACATAATCTCCTCTTTCATGAATGAACACTTTTTCAGATTTATTAGCAACTTTTCTTCTTTCAATCTTTGCAAAACTTTTCTAACATGCAACAAATGTTCTTCTCTAGTCTTACTGAATATCAAAATATCATCAAGATATACAATCACAAACTTACCCATGAATTTCTTCAAAACTTCATTCATCAACCTCATAAAAGTACTTGGTGCATTAGTTAAACCAAAAGGCATAACCAACCACTCATACAAACCTTCTTTTGTCTTGAAAGCAGTATTCCATTCATCACATTCTCTAATTCTGATATGATGGTACCCACTTTTCAAATCAATTTTGGTAAAATACTTTGCTCCAATCAAACTATCCATTATATCATCCATTCTTGGTATAGGAAACCTATACTTCATTGTTATTTTGTTGATTGCTCTGGAATCAGTACACATTCACCATTCTCCATTCTTCTTAGGTGCCAATACACCAAGTACTACACAAGGACTCAAACTTTCTCTAATCAAACCTTTCTTCAACAATTCTTGAATTTGTCAGTTCAATTCTTGATTCTCGATAGGTGTCAACCGATGAGGTGCCTTATTTGGTAAACTAGCTCCAGGGATGAGATCCATGCAATGATCAATGCTTCTCTTCGGTGGAAAACCATCAAGTACATTATTAGAAATAATTTCACTGTACTCAGTGAGTAACTTATCAATCTCCTTAGGGACACTATCCTCTATTTTCTTACTCAGTTTGTTAGGAATTACAGCAAAGCATACATCATTTCTCTTTAAATCCTCAACAAACTTTCTTCCTTCCATCAAGCAAACTTTCAAAAATGTGCAAACATTATTCATAGGTTCTTCCATCAAAGGTAATAAGATTTGTCTTTTTCCATCAGCCCAAATAGTATACTTATGCAATCTCCCATCATATATAGCATGTCTATCATATTGCCAAGGTCTACCCAACAAAATATGACAACAATCCATAGACATGATATCACATAACACCTTGTCATAGTACTTTCCAATTTTCAAATTCACATAACATTGTTCACTTACCAAGAGTACATGCTCATATTTGATCCATGAAATCTGATAGGGCTTTCGATGTTCCAGCCTTTTCAACTATAACTTTGTGACCATTTCCTCAGATGCCAGATTCTTTGAGCTACTACTATTAATGATTACCTTCCAAACTTTGTCAGAAACTCTACATCTAGTCTTGAACAAAGTTTTCCTTACCGAATCTTCCTTTTTACCTTCATTCCAAAGTTCTCTTCTTACCATCAAGTTATTTTCCTTCTCAAGTTCTTTCGGTGACTCTTCTTGCACCAAAGCATTTCTACTACTACTAGCCTTCTTACTTGTATGTGTACACTCAAATGATCTATGTCATTCTTCTCCACAATTGTAACAAGTTCCTCAGAAACCACCTCTATTATAACCACCTCAGTAGCTATTGCCTCTACCTCTAGGTGAACTTTCACCCTTCCGCTTGGTCTTGCATTTATCCAAATTTGTCTTTTCTAGTTTAGATCTACTATTTTCACCATGGGATCTACCTCTTCCTCTAGGGAATCCACCACCTCTACCTCTTTGTCTTTGCTCATGTCTCTTATTCAATTTCTCCTCAGCTTTCAATGCAAATTGATAAGCCTCTTCAATGTTCTCCAATTTTACCAAACTAATTTCTTCTTGGATGGAAACTCTCAAACCATTCAGGTATCTAGCAATTCTTTCCACATCATCTTCATCATGTCCAGATCTGATATCTAATCTATATAATTCCTCGATATATTCCTTTACCGAGCTATCTTTCTACCTTAAACTTTGCATTCACCTAACTAGGTTAATATGATAATCACAAGATAAGAACTTTCCTTTCAATTTATTCATCTTTTTACTCCATACCTTGATTTTGTCTTTGCCTTTCCTCTTTCTGTCCAACTGCAGATGTTCCCACCATAAGGATGCATGACTCTTCAACTTTGTGCTTGAAATTTTCACCTTCTTTTCCTCAGGTACATTTTCATACTCAAAGTACATTTCCATCTCTATGATCCAATCCACCAATTCATCAGAATCCAACTTTCCGCCATACTCAAGAGGATTAAAGTGTGGTGTAGACTTCAGATTTGACAAAGCCTGCAAGAATGTTTCCTCACCCTAATCCATCACAGGTGCAGCTTCTACATCACCTTGTTCTACCTCAATTTTATCATCACTAACATCTTCAAAATGTCTTCCTCTTCTCTGGGTTGTTTCAACAACTTCTAATCTTGTAGCAAGTTGTCTCAACATGTCTACCAATCTTGGATCCGCATCTCGCCTCTCATGAACCATCTTGAAAACCCTATGCAATTGCAAGTCAGATCGTAATCTGCTACCCCACAATAATTCAACTAGGGCTTCACAAGAAGGAACCTTCAAATCTAGATTTGCAAACCTAGATCCAGATCTCACCTCGCTTTGATACCACCTGACACAAGATAGGAGAGGAGAGGGGCCAAAGGCACACGCTAACCAAGTCCACCTTCCAGAACAACATGCGGAAGTAATAACACACAACAATGAGAGAGAGAATGCAAGAAACCTTCATATATTATCTTCAAATTGATTCATACATGCTAGGTTGTAAGGCCTTCCTAGTTTCGGCCAGATATTACAATCAAGTATAGAAGTCCTCAAACATGCAAGGATCTGTCAACAACCTCTAAACTTCTATCTTCTATCTTCTATCAAAACTTACCAAAAATTACTCCTAAACTCTAACCAAATAGCTACATTTATACAAGAGGCTACCAAATCAAGTCAGCCTTCAAATCCATAATCAATAGAAGGAACAACCAAATCTAGGTCCACACGCTTGCAATGATGGATACCAACAATAAATTTGTGACCCAAATTAACTACACAAGTCAGCCTCAAAAGAAACTCAAAAGAAACCCATCGATAAGCAAAGCCAACTAAGCACTAGACAAGCATCACCGAGTGCTAGGGAAATAACCGAGTGCTAGAGATAACCAACCAACATCGGTGAACAAAGGAAATTGAGCAACACCAAACCAACTTGGTCAAAGCAGGAACCGAGTAGCACAAACAAATGCAAATATGTTTTTGGTGACATAGGATTTCCAAGGACCCAAGATGCTCCTACATCATATTTTCTATAAGAGCACATGTCAATTCATACTTACTAGCTTGATTAGTATTGGGTATGACATTCATGGTACAACTCCCTATGCCCCTGATGTTATAGAGGTGATACTTGAGAGGAAGAGACAAGAGGTTAACTCTGGTCTTTCTCTTAAGGAGGTATAATATTTAGTACCTAAAGTGACCCTAAAAAGGGAAGCTTTCCCATCTTATGAAGATTTATAGTATGTGAAGGGATATCAAGTTAGCAGGTGTCAAGATACTTCTACATCAACATTGATATACCCACGATTTCTAGCTACCCATGGTCGTTATCTGAATAATGACCAGATTCCATTGTACTTTGCACATCATATTTTTGTTGAGGTTCATTTAGGGAGGGTTGTTAATTACACTAATTTTCCATCACATCTAGGACAGGGGCATGGAAGACTTGCTAATAGAGATGCTTTTCATCGAGCTATTCGACAGAGGCCAGTACATAGGGCCAGTGTTGGTCAAAGGGAACCTACAATAGCTCCTTCATTGGGTCCTATTGCAGATGATGTTATTTGTAGCACCTAGCTTTGAGGTGCGATTGATAGTGTGGAGGACATTGCAGTAGCTATCACATCCATATCTAGTGATCAGGTTCGTCAATACCTGATGTCTCGATGACACTCCAGATCATGAGGTGGAGCACCCTCTAGCAGGACTGCACATGACATATATAGTGCAATAGGCATCCCTTCACTTTCTAGCCTAGAGGGACTTACAAGAGAGATGACATGTGTCACATTAACTAGTTTGGTCGAGGATCTATTGGATGCATATGCAATTAGAGCAGAGCATGATTTCCCCATATCAGATGTTAGATCTTCTATGGGTACTGTCAAATATGCTCAGACACATCCTTCTCACCTAGACCGTGGTCATAGTGGTAGTTCTCATGAGGATCCACCTACTGACCACTCTATTGTTGTAGGGAGAGGCACAACATACATACCCTTAAGTTGGTACAGGGCACCAGTTCTCTGATGTTGGCCTTCATGATGTTGACTTTAGCATGACCACTACAAGTTATCTAGATTTGTTGACACATGATGATACGACTTCCATGCCATCTCATTTGGTTAGTCCATTACATTCATCATTAGAGATGTGTGTGCAGTCTACTCATGTTGCAGATGCAAAGTTGAGCTTGGACCATGTACGATGTGAAGGGATGCCCAATGATTCAATGTCGGGCGTGCAATGAGTGGGGTCACTTCACAAGGGAATGTAGTAATAATGATGCCCCTCAAAAGCTATGTCAGTGGTGTGGGCCTGGTAACAATGAAGATGCTGATTGTCTGAAGTCTAGCGTAGGGGCCAATCTGATTGATATCGAAGGCAACACATGGATTAAAGAAGCTATACTTGCTCTTACTCGAGGGCAAGCGAAGGAAGCCCGCTACCCCCATCCCCGAATAGAGAAGCAGAGAATGGTGGAGGCAAGGGAGGAAATAGAAAGGGTGATGAAAGCCCAACAAGGAGAGACACACGAATCATTTGGACCCTACTACACAGACGCGGAGAGGAACATTGTACGGTAGATGCTTCAACTGGAGGTGTCTGTCAAGCTAGAGGACCTCCTATACACCATGCCTCAATTGGGGATAGTGTTGTTGGGTACAAAAGTTGATAAACCCAAATCGAAGCACACAAATGCTTCTGTACCGGGAAGCTCGGTGACAAATCCAATGCTGCTTGCCATCAATAATGGCAGACATCCAGCCATGGTGGAGATGGGCATCCTAGGCACCATCCTAATAGATACTATAGTAGACAGCGGATCCGGGGTAAACATCCTTCCAGAGGACACATGGAAAAAGCTAAGGAAGCCCACTCTATGGCCACCTACGTTTAATCTGCTAAGTGCCGACCAGCACGGGATTAAACCCCTCGGCACGTTGATGCCACAACAAGTCACCGTGGGTGCACAACCATTTGTGCTTGACTTTGTGGTCATTCCATTGAAATAGAAAGGGTATGATGCCATACTCGGAAGAGGATGGCTGGTGGCAGTGAAGGCAAACCACAACTGGAAATGGAATACACTCTAGATGGAGAGCGAAGGCAAGAAATTTACTATTGATCTCCCGACCCAGTTGGTGAGCGAGGAACTTGCCTCTTCCTCGAGATCCAAATATGAAGGGGAGAATGACCCATGAGATGAAGGCAAAGAAGGGATGGATTAGGATGCCGAAGGCATACTAAAACTTAGAGGATGTTGTTCGGAGGATGACACAGATTCATTAAATGGATTGTTCCATTGGCAACAAGAGGACTATGAGATATTCTCACCCTCCTGTAACGTATTAAGCATCAAAGAAGAAGAGCTAGATCAATATCCTCCAGAGTACGGGGAGTATAAGGAAGGAGAAGCTACAATGGACACCGTACCCACACATTAGTTTAAAAACAAGGAGGCTATGAAGTATGAAGAACCGACGGTGAAACCTTTGAATTTGGGTACAGAGATGAATGAGAGAAATTCAAAAACCATCACCATGGGAGATGACTGGAATCCTGTGTGGAAAACTGTAACCTTCAAACTCTTGATTCTCCTTCTTCTTCTTATGTATGGGCAAGAGGCTATGGTCCCTATAGAATTTATGGTTCCAAGCCTTTGGATGGCCATTGAAAATGGACTCAGCCACAGGGAAAGCTTGAGGGAATGATTGCACAATGAGATTAAGTGAGGAACATGTCAGGAAGTCAGCTATGATAGGGCTGTCAAGTTATGGACTCTCGATGAATGGATACATGACGCCATCAATGGGACCAAATTGAAACCTTCCCTGGAGAGGATGGACTAGAGAGGAGGAACAGAGCAATCGAGCGGATGGAAAATGACTCAAGCGGTCATGCAGGCAACAAAGAGTCATCCGTATGGGCGACTAGAGAAGCCTCCAGATAGGAAATTGAAAAAAACCCGTACGGCTATGCATGACCGTACGGCAGAGGAAAAAAAAATTTGAAAAAAAATTTGAAAAAAAATTTGAAAAAAAATTTGAAAAAAAAAAGAGAAAAAGGAAAAAAAAGTAAGTCAAACTATACGGTCGTACGACACTTAAAAGGCACGGTATTCATCATGTACCGTATGGCATTCATTACACAAGCACGATGAAAAGGGGGAATATAAAGACTGTACGACACATAGCCACATTGCATAGTTACCATATGGCACATCCATATTGCAGAGCAAGTGTGAACCGTATGACATTCTCAGAACAAGTATAAACCGTACAACATTCAAGTGTGAATAGCATGGCATTCTCAGAGCAAGTGTAAGCTGTACGACAGTGTGGCACTTAAGTGTTTTCAAGTGCTCAACATCCATACGACAGTCAAGGTGAATAGTAGTACTAGATGCCCATAGGGTAGGGGCACGATAAAAGAAATAAAAGGTGTACGACAGTTAGCTGAAACATAAGGAATGAAAATGTCATTAAGACTGTACAATAGGAGCAATGGAGGCAACCACACAAAGATAGAAGTGTCATACGGTATATGAATGAGAGTTAAAGTGCCACATCACAAGCATGTGTACGGTAGTCAATAGCATATATAAACATTTGTACGGTGGTCCACAAGGGAATACAAACACAAGCCGTACTAAGGGGAATAATAGTTGGTGAAAGGGAAATCAACAAAAGTACATAGTTCTGGCATTTCATACTTCCAAAAAGGACTGGCAGTAGGGAGGAGAAGATTAAAAAAAAAAAAATCACGACAAATCAAAATAGTTCAAAATGAGTAACTTATGGTACCGAAGGGAAGGGCATAACGAAGGTAGTAAGGAAAACATAAGTGCTTTACAGAAAAGAGTATGGGATCAGAAGAAAATCACAAAATGGTGTGTTCCATAGACTTCTGTGTGGGTTTGAGAGTGCTAAATTGGTCTTGGTGGCAGGGGCACTGCCCCTTGACCCCCAGTTGGTTCAGTTATCAGCCCTTGGAGAGTGTGACCTATTGATGAGATCGGAGCTGCTACAGACATGGAGTGTCTGCATGTCGGAGGTGAAGAGAGCACTGGAGCAAGTCTTTCAAGAGGGGTACTATGCTTTGAGGAACTTGGAGTAGATGTTGGCTGGATGTGAGACTATCTTGGTGGATGCATCGAGAGCTTGGGAGGAGTTGACCACCCAATTGGAGGCAGTAGAGCGACACTTGGCTCAGCGTACCCAGGAGTTGGAAGCAGAGAAGGCAACCTAGGTGGCTATCGAGGTCAGATTGGCTAGGGAGACAGTATGGTGTTAGCAGAGGCTATAGTTGGAAAGTATGTTTTGGAGACAAGTTTGGCATAGGCACGGGAGGAATGTGATGTGACAGAAAAAGAATGACGTAACATTGATGGGAAGGGTGGCACTTTAGCTTTTTCAGGGACACCATCTGCCCCTTCTCTTCAGTGATTTTCTTATTCTATGTAGTGTGTTTCATCTCCCTATTGTTGTAAGTTGTCAGAGATGACTTGTTTTTGGGGGGGGGATGATGTTGTCGGGATAATTGTATGTACGGGTTATTATATTAGTAAAGTATTATGTTACTCTCAGTTGTTAGTGACCGAGAGGCTAGACAATTATGTCACGACGTTTTGGTCGTGGCCCTTCGGGTACTTTATATACTCTCTCGGAGGTTGGACAAGGGAGATATTATTGTATGATCATCACGATGTAAATGTACTTGCCAGTCTAGAATGATTAATGAAAGTATTTATTATTCTATGATATATTATGTGTTCATTATATTTTTTGTATTATGTCTATGCAATACTAAGTTTACCCCAACGGGAAAACAGACCAAACGCAGCAAAATCTTGATACCTTGGTTGATAGGATCGAGGCTAGGGAGTCTTAGTACTATAAGTTTTCACCACCTACACAGGTATAAATCAGATTATATATATTTAATGTTATAATTTAACTTATTTATTTTCAAATTTTCAATCAATATATATATATATATATATATGATATATTTTTTGTCTACCAGGATATGCCTCTTGTTACTCCTTCTTTGAGCACTAATTGTGTATGTCATCGTAACTCACTTGATGGTGACATCACTAGTGGACATGTGAGTTTTTAATTTATTTATGTGTGTACACACTTTATAACATGTTTTCTTGTACAATATTTTATCAAACTTAAGACATGTGTACAATGTTTATATATTAATTTATATATCTCTTTCTCTGTAGGGATCTGTACATCCTTCATAGCATGATAGTCACTCTGGGTCTGACTGCTTAGTGAGGAGTCATAATGACAAGTCCTAGGCACTTTCATATTTGATCTAGACATATTACATATATATATTTACATGTGTTTGATGAATTATATTTCATTTCTAGACTCTGCAGTCGATTGATGTGTTTGATGTTATATTTCATTTCTAGGCCCTTTTGATAGAATGTTTGACACGTGATTGATCCATGTATGTTTCATATTTACAGTGCTTGATCTACATGATTGATGTTTCCTGCATGTTATATATATACTTTCACTCTATATGTGTACATGTGTGATGAACTTGTACATACTTTCAATCTGTGTTTTCAATTTATACATATGTACACATGTTTGATTCTTCATGATTTCATGTGATTTTGATATAAGTAAATTCAATTTATGTGTTGGTAAATTTATAAATATAAATTCAATACTTTCAATAGATTACATACATGTTTAATTTAAATACATGTGTACATGTTGGATTATATATAAATTTTATGTTTTAAATTTATAGTATGTACATGTGTTTGATTCAACACATAAATGATGTTTGATTACATGTTTATGAAAGTTATGAATGATGTAAATTTGACACATGTGAGCTATATAATTGAGGTCCCTAGATGTTTGATTGAATCTTACTTATATTTATATGTACATTCAATAATAGTTGTGCATGTACTTTTAATTTAATGTTGTTGTACAAGTCAAGTAGATTCTATATTTAAAACATGCACGTCCTAATGTAACATGAAAATTCAATGTACACACATTCATATTCCAAAGTTAGAGTACTTCATATTTAGATAGATAATTAATATATCATATCCAAGTAAGACATTTTTTAGATCTATATTGTAAATTTTTAATTTAATTGCTCCATTCACTATGGGCACCAGTAGGAAAGAATAGAGCTAAGAAAACCTCTAGTCTCACCTATGACAAATTTAGTACAAATCATATTACCTACATGATTTAGTCCACATCAAGTGATTCATCTCTCTCTTGAATAAAATTTAATATTCTCTCATGGTCATCAGTATCAAGTCTCCACTTACGAATGCCACATCCTGTCACAAGAAGAAGAGATAGGAAAATGGCAATTACAAGATGGCTATACTAATAAACCTTATTGTTAGGTTGGTAAATCAACAAAATGAATCCCATGTTTAAGTATTTTGATTTTCTTCAAATATGTTCCTTTAACAACAATTGAACCTGCACAGACAAGTTCAACAATGTTAAATATATATCTAGATGTGAAATTAACCATATAAATAAATGTATAAGAAAATCAGAAGTTGGACCTCACTCAAGTTTAATACAAGTTGTAAAACTTAAATATAGTACTAAAACCTATGGGAAACATAATTCCATCGCTTGTTTCATTCTTTTTTAGCTTCATCCTCTCCTTGCAGCAATGTAATAAATAGTAACTAACACCTTCCACATTTCTAGGCTCTGCTACTACTGCAAAAATATGTCCTACATTTAAAGCAAACTTTTAATTTGAGGTTTTTAAATATAAATTAAGCAAACTTTATTTATGAATTGAGTTTATGAATCCTTTTTAAATTTATTTATATTTATATATATATACATGTACATAAACATACACGTAGCAATTTTGATCAAACCTAAAATATGGTCATAATCTATAGAAATAAATGGAATATCATCAAATTTTTCATCCTAAACTTGATCATTTGTATTTGTAACATCTAGTGGAACCAAATTCCATTCACTAACATATCCATATTTTTGGTTGATACATTCGTCATAGTTTTTAGAAATGCAGACATAACAAAAGCATGAGTAATCTCTAGTGTACAATGACTACACATTACTATCAGTACTCATAATTGAATGCAAGGATCTTGTTTTGTCTACTCTCTTGCACCCATGGATTGATCTTCTATCAACACCTAAACAATAGAGAGACACGTGTAAAAATTGAAGACAAGTTAAAATCATGTATATATATAATGTACACATATAAGTTAACTGAAAAATGATCAATAAATTTAAAGCACATGTACATAAATTATAACTAGACAACAAGTGATGTTGAAAATTAATACCTAATATGTCCCAGAATAGTTAGAAGGGTATGACTCGAACTGATCGTGATGATGTGTTATCATGATTTGGCACCACAAAATGCATCTTGCACCACTCAACTGCATCATGAGCATTATTTATACAATATCCCTAATAGTCCAGTTGATACTTTCTTAAAGCACATTTGATACAAGCTCCTACATCATCATGCTCTCCCTTTCCATGACCACTCTCAAAGAAACTCCAAATATGTGCTATCTTTTGGTATTGATGATATCTACATAGTGTGTAAAATGGACTTGCTGATTTGAATTGTACTGTACATCCATCTGACCAAATGAAATGCTTTTCAATTTTGATGCCTTTATTTCCAAATATCCAAAAAATGTCTTAAAGCAATGCTCGACAAAATGTATGTCATGCTCTTTATCATCACTAATGTAAAAGTCATATTCTTTCTTTATGACTCGTGCTTGATATGTACTTTCAACACCATCCAAACCTAATTGTGCATGTCGATAAGACACATGTACCATGATCGTGACCTACTTTGTATAGTAGTATTCTGCTTGAAGTTGTTTTTGAGAAACAAAGGAGTAATTCTCTACAAAATCAACAACTGATAAAATTGTTCCAACTAGAAAAGTTTCTTTTAGTATTTGGAACTATTTTGCCTGTCATTTAGCAAAAAAAAACATGACGTATGTATGGTTGAGTCAATTTACAAAAATTTTCCATAAATGTTGCAACAGGTATCTCATCTTCTACAGATTCCAACCTTGTTGATTCTTTCCCGACTTTTGTTTTAGACTTTATGTACTTGTATCTCTTATATTTTACCATCCTTGTCATGTCAATATCTTCAAGTCTCAGAGGAAATTTATCCAAATCCCCGCATGTTTGACAAGTTCCTCTTATGCAATCTATTTCAGGTATTTCATGATCAATTGATTTGTTACACAAGATTGATGCTATGAATTGGCTTGAATGTTTAGGAAAATCATTTTGATAATGACCACTTTCTTCTATCATCTTTCTAAACCCTTGATAGTAGAGATTGAATTCAATATGATATCGATAACAACAAGTTTCAAAAGATTTATTTATCTTTACAAAAAATGGCTTTAATCTTTCAAACATTGTTTGTCCAATCTTAATGTCAGGATTTGAGTTCCAAAATAAGAGATACAATTCATGTTGTGTGGTGTCTAACCAATGTTTTATGTGTTGGAAATATTACTTAGGCCCAGTCCTCTTCTTGATAACGTCTCTTGTGTTTGGGGAAGGACGAGTATGATCAGTCTAAAATGATGTAACTAAGTTCCTAACTGCTTCATTAATCCTATTAGACCGAGGAGCTCTGCACATTAGTGACCAATTACCTTCCAATGTATTACCATCCAAATTGATTCTTCTTTTCAAATAATGTGTCATTGTCTTCCTATTGTACCTGATTTGAGATAAAAGTGAAGAAATTTGTCTTCTTTGGGACATGTTTTTATTTAAAATAGATGTTAGTATCACTCTTCTTGAAATGGACCTATCTGTAGATCTAGTTGTTTTTCCAATGGAATGCAAACCTTCCTTAACACTGTCAACAATAATTTTTTGTACGTTACATGATTTTAACTTTTTCAAAATTGCATATACACCCAACAATTTTAATGGCTCTTTTAACTCATCTTTAAGAAGTGTAATTGATAACCGTTGAGTTTTTTCAAGTGTACCAAGATTCTCAAATTGTTTCATTATTTGCTTAGACTTTTTATTCAATGCCCTCTTCATAATATTTATGGGTTGTTTAGCATAATCTCTCAATTTTTCCACATCCATTTCAATTAAATGATCTATGCTTTTACAATTAATTTTTCTCTTCAACTATTGGAGTAGACTATCATTCTCATATGTTTCTTGCACTTCCGCTGCAAACAAAATAAAAAAAATATCTTAGTATCTCATCTTAAGGGGACCTTCATGAAATAGTTATTTACAAGCTTGAATGTCAAAGGCAATAATTTATAAACTAATGAGAGAAACACATACTTATTTGACCTTGGATTAACCCTTCTCTAAAGTCCATTACTTCAACTTGGGATGCCCCTTGTCCAACATTTTCATCATCAAAGGCTACATGTACACAACAAAAACAATAACTTCTTAAGGGGAAAGACCCAAAATGCATATTCACCAGTAAGAGACTAAGTTAAGATAGTGAGAGAAAGTCAATGAGAGAAAGAGATGTGTACTTGTTTAATATTCTGAGAGTTGTGCTTATTGAGCTTGTGATGACCCTTCTCCTACTTCAAAAGGTTGTGCTTCTTGAGCATTTCCTACATATGAAGTAAAAATTATTAAACAAAAACTTTTGAATGAAGTTAGATCTAACTAGGTTCATGTATTAAGTCAAAATATGTCCTAATAGGTCTAGTTGGGTCTAATTGGGTTCTAATAGGCCCTAACTGGTCTAGAATTAAGTTTAATTAGGTCCTAATTGGTCTAATTTAGTCTAATTAGGTCTAATTAGGTGTAATTGGGTCCTAATTAGGTCCTAGTGGGTCTAATTAGGTCCTAATTGGTCCTAATAGGTCTAATTGGGTCTAATTGGGTCCTAATAGGTCCTAATTGGTCTAGAATTAAGTTTAATTAGGTCCTAATTAGTCTAATTGAGTCTACTTAGGTCCTAATTGGTCTAATTAAGTTTAATTGGGTGTAATTGGGTTCAAATTGGGTCCTAGTGGGTCTAATTATGTCTGAATTGGTCCTAATAGGTCTAATTGGGTCCTAATTGGGTCCTAGTGGGTCTAATTGGTCCTAATTGGTCCTAATAGGTCTCATTACGTCTAATTGGGTCCTAATAGGTCTAGAATTGAGTCTAATTAGGTCCTAATTGGTCTAATTAAGTCAAATTAGGTCTTAGTTGGTCTAATTAAGTCTAATTAGGTATAAATAGGTCCTAATTGGTCCCAATAGGTCATAATTGGTCCTAATTGGTCTAGAATTAAGTCTAATTAGGTCCTAATTGGTCTAATTGAGTCTATTTAAGTCCTAATAGGTCCTAATAAGTCTAATTGGGTCCTACTAGGTCCTAATTGGTCTATAATTAAGTTTAATTAGGTCCTAATTGGTCTAATTGAATCTAATTAGGTCCTAATTGGTCTGATTGAGTCTAATTAGGCCTAATTGGGTGAAATTAGGTCCTAGTGGGTCTAATTGGGTCCTAATTGGTCCTAATAGGTCTAATTGGGTCTAATTAGGTCCTAGTGGGTCTAATTGGGTCCTAATTGGTCCTAATAGGTCTAATTGAGTCTAATTAGGTCCTAATAGATTCTAATAGGTATATCTAATTGAATCTAATTAGGTCCTAATTGGTCTAATTAAGTCAAATTAGGTCTTAATTGGTCTAATTAAGTCTAATTAGGTATAAATAGGTCCTAATAGGTCTAATTGGGTCCTAATAGGTCCTAATTGGTCTAATTAAGTCTAATTGGGTCCTAATAGGTCATAATAGGTTCATATTATGTCTAATTAGGTCTTAATTGGTCTAATTAAGTATAATTGGGTCATAAAAGGTCATAATAGGTTCATATTATGTCTAATTAGGTCCTAATTGGTCTAATTAAGTCGAATTGGGTCCTAATAGGTCATAATAGGTTTATATTATGTCTAATTAGTTTTTAATTAAGTCTAATTAGGTCTAATTGGTCCTAATTGGCCTAATTAGTCTAGAATTAAGTCTAATTAGGTCCTAATTAGTCTAACTGAGTCTAATTAGGTCATAATAGGTTCATATTAGGTCCTAATTAGGTCTAATTAAGTCTAATTAGGTCCTAATAGGTCTAATTGGGTCTAATTGGGTCCTAATTAGTCTTATTGGGTCCTAATAGGTCCTAATTGGTCATAATAGGTTCATATTATGTCTAATTAGGTCTTAATTGGTCTAATTAAGTCTAATTGGATCCTAATAGGTCACAATAGGTTCATATTATGTCTAATTAGGTCCTAATTAGTCTAATTATGTCCTAATAGTTTCATACTATGTCTAATTGGTCTTTAATTAAGTCTAATTGGGTCTAATTGGTCCTAATTGGTCTAATTAGTCTAGAATTAACTCTAATTAGGTCCTAATTAGTCTAATTGAGTCTAATTAGGTCCTAATAGGCCATATTAGGTCTTAATAGGTTCATATTATGTCTAATTATGTCTAATTAGGTCATAATTGGTCTAATTAAGTCTAATTAGGTCCTAATAAGTCATAATAAGTTCATATTATGTCTAATTAGGTCCTAATTGGTCTAATTAAGTCTAATTGGGTCTTAACAGGTCATAATAGGTTCATATTATGTCTAATTGGTCTTTAATTGGTCCTAATTGGTCTTAGTTGGTCCTAATTGGTCTGATTAGTCTAGAATTAAGTCTAAATAGGTCCTAATTGGTCTAATTGAGTCTAATTAGGTCCTAATTGGGTCTTAATTGGTCCTAATAGGTCTAATTAGGTCTAATTGGGTCCTAATAGGTCCTAATTGGTAGATAATTAAGTCAAATTAGGTATTAATTGGTGTAATTAAGTCTAATTAGGTATATAAATAGGTCCTAATAGGTCCTAATTGGTCTAGAATTAACTCTAATTAGGTCCTAATTGGTCTAATTGAGTCTAATTAGGTCCTAATTGGTCCTAATTGGTCTAATTGGTTTAGAATTAAGTCTAATTAGGTCCTAATTGGTCTAATTAGTCTAGAATTAAGTCTAATTAGGTCATAATTGGTCTAATTGGTCATAATTGGTCTAATTGGTCCCAATTGGTCTAATTGGGTCCAATTGGGTCCTAATAGGTCCTAATTGGTCTAGAATTGAGTCTAATTAGGTCTCAATTGGTCTAATTGGTCCTAATTGGTCCTAATAGGTCTAATTGGGTCTAATTGGGTCTTAATAGGTCCTAACTGGTCTAGAATTGAGTCTAATTAAGTCCTAATTGGTCTATTTAAGTCAAATTAGGTCTTAATTGATCTGATTACGTCTAATTAGGTATAAATAGGTCCTAATTGGTCTATAATTAAGTCTAATTAGGTCCTAATTAGTCTAATTGAGTCTAATTATGTCCTAATTGGTCCTAATTAGTCTAATTGATTAAAAATTAAGTCTAATTAGGTCCTAATTGGTCTAATTAGTCTAGAATTAAGTCTAATTAGGTCCTAATTGGTCTAATTAAGTCTAATTGAGTCTAATTAGGTCCTAATTAGTCTAATTAAGTCTAATTAGGTCCTAATTGGTATAATTAAGTCTAATTGGGTCCTAATAGGTCATATTAGGTCATAATAGGTTCATATTATGTCTAATTAGGTCCTAGAGTTAGTCTAATTAAGTCTAATTGGGTCCTAGTAGGTCATATTAGGTCCTAATAGGTTCATATTATGTCTAATTAGGTCTTAATTGGTCTAATTAAGTCTAATTGGGTTCTAATAGGTCATATTAGGTCCTAATAGGTTCATATTATATCTAATTGGTCTAACTAGGTTCATATTAAGTAAAAATAGGTCTAATTGGGTTTAATTGTGTCCTAATTAGGTCTTAGTGGGTCTAATTGGGTCCTAATTGGTTGTAATTAGTCATAATTGGTCCTAGAATAGGTCTAATTGGGTCTAATTAGGTCTAATTAGGTCTAATTAGGTCCTAATTAGGTACTAATTAGGTCTAATTGGTCCTAATAGGTCCTAGTAAGGTGTAGTTAGGTCTAATAGGTCCTAACAGGTTATAGTTAGGTCTAGTTGGGTCTAATAGGTCCTAATACCTGTCTAGTTAAGTCTAATTGATAGATAGTTAGACCTCTAATTGGTCCTAATAGGTCCTAATAGGTCATGTAATTGGTCCTAATTGGTCTAATAGGTCCTAGTTAGGTAGATAGTTAGGTCTAATTGGTCCTAATTGGTCTAATAGGACCAAATAGGTCTACACTTAGGTCTAGTTAAGTCTAATAGGTCCTAATTGTTCCTAATAGGTCCTAATTGTTCTAGTTACCTGTCTAATTGGTCCTAATAGGTCTAGCTAGGTTTAGTTAGGTCTCTTTGGACCTAATAGGTCCTAATACATCTAATTGGTTAGACTAAAAGTTTCAATAGGTCTAATTGGTCCTAATAGGTCCTAGTTAGGTCTACTTGGTCCTAATAGGTCTAGTTAGACCTCTAATTGGTCCTAATTGCTAATAATTAGTCTTATTAGGTCTAATTAGCTCTAAAATTAGGTATTACAATATCACATTTACATGATGAACATTAAGACAAGTCTTGACCATAAACTTAAAATATCTAGAGAGAGACAACTTAGACATACCTTGTTTTCTACGATAATATCTTTTTCATGATTCTTCACGTAGTCTTTGTTCAACCTCTTCTGAATAATGTCATGTAAACTTGTTTAGCATTCTCTTTTTATTTCCCATCACAACTTACAAAATTGTTCTGTGCCAAAATGTCTTCCTTCTCCTAAATGTGAATTATTTTACAGCTTTCAGGTTAATGAAATGAGAAAAATATATATTTATTTATATGTAATCTGTATTAACCCGAAAGGACACCAAATAGGCCGACCTAGGTTTCTATCAAAAGTAAAAGTTGACTTTATATCGAAAGTAAGTTAGTGATGGTTAAACATGGCATTAAACTTGAAAGTACTTTCAATCAAAACTCAAAAGTTTCGATCGAAAGTACCTAGTTTAGGCCATGTTTGCAAGCTATGAAGACATTCTGAGAATTTCATGGCTTTGGACCTCAAGTGCGGTGATCAAATGGAATAATAAGAAGACTTACTTTTGCATACAATAAGTACTTGGAACTAGCTTTCTAACGATTATATATTTGATTATTTTTTAATTTATTATGTGTATGGTTTTTGACGTTAATCAAATGTAGGTTTTTTATCAAATATAAACCTTTGAGTTTGACGTTCAATGAAAAATAGTAAAAAAGAGATTTTTTTTTTGAAAAATAATAGTGCCCTCCATCTTCAAGTCTACTTTCTATCAATTTTTTTTTGAAATTCGATAAATACACAACAAGTTATAAGCTATGTAGTCAAGATATGTCAAAATTATGGTTTGGTCAACTTCAAATGTTAATAAAATATGCAATAATCGTGATAATGTCGTCAAACCAATGGCATGCCCTCCGTATGGATGTTACAAAACTAAATTTGAAATAATCACATTCATATCTATTTTACAAAAAAAATTATGCTCTATGAAAATAATATTACTATTTGAAAATGACATTTTCAACACCATACCATTTTTTGTGGGAGAAAGAAAAAAAGTATTCAAATAAATTCAAAAAAAAAAATAGTTAGAATCTAGACAAAAAATCTTAAAAGACTCTAATTTACTTCATCCTCCGATTTCGAATGGTTCAACGACAATATGCATCCAAATCTGAAAGTTTTTTCAAAATGTAGAGTTCAGTGTCTGTTCAAGCAAAAAAGTGTAACTCACTATTGTGGGTTCACCTGGGTAAGAGTGTTTTAAGTCTCTTTTGGGGAAATAGATGTTCAAGTCTATACAAATTCTCTATAATAGCATTGTATATTTATATTGAAGCTCATATGTATACATGCTCCAATGTGTCATCATTTCCAATTTGTGATGTGATACTTCTTTGAATAGTATAGTGAATAATTATAAAGTTCTTCAATTCACATGATTTGTTGCAGTCTTTGTTCAAAGAACATTATGATTTCTTTCATGAGAATAATGAGAATTTCGCTATCACAAAATGGATTATAAGTATGATTATATTGTTAGTCCACCACAAGTCACATTATTTAGATGCATATGGAATGAAATGAAAATGTATGGCTTCATGATTGTGATCTTAAATAGACACTTGTTTGGCTTAGTGATTGTGACCCTAAATAGCCTTAAAAGTGCTTCTAAAATGATAGGTTTTAAGTCAATCTTAAATTATATGTAAATATTTATCTCACCATACCTAAATCAAATTGATTACAAGAAATTTGTATACTTTTGTAGTTATTCATAGATCCTTGCCTAAAATGCACAAGAACCAATCTTTAGACATCGTCCAAAAATAGATTCTAAATGTTTCCTTTTCCTTAACCAATCTTTCATTAGAGGAAGAACACTAATAGCCATTATGACTAACTTTGCACACCCTAAGCTCCTAAATGGTACATTAGATTTTGACATTTTTTATGGTTGTCGTAATAGCCGTTATGACTAACTTTGCACACCCTAAGCTCCTAGATGGTACACTAGATTTCAACATTTTTTTATGGTTGTCTTTATATGTGACTTAATTGCTTATAGCTATTCTTTTAATTTTTGAGTGGTAAAGACAAACATTGCGAGATTCATTATGGGTGCAACACTCAAAAAGAGGTCATTTCAAAGTGTTGTTTGAAATATATTCCTTATTGTCCCATTATCCATTCATTTTGACAACAAAAAAAAATTGCATAATTGATCTAATACATATACATTTTTTTTTTTTCTAAAAATGAACTTCTATTGACTACTAAATAACTTTTAATTGACCTTTAATTAACAAAATCCATTTAAGGACAACTCAGACTTTTGCCTTACCTTGAATGAATGAATGGGGGAATTTTAATGATGTGCACAAGGCCAATGGTCTAAGGAACCAAGAGAAAACCAATTAATCTACATGTGAAATCTTCTCCATATTGACCCTTTTGTTGTGGATCCGAAGTAAGAATGTTATCATTTTGTGTAATCTTGCCTCTTCAAAAAGTTCATTCAGACTGTTCACCTTTAAGTTGTCTTTGTATTGACTACATATATCTTTATATGCTACACATTCTTTGATAAAATGACATTCCGTTTCCACCACCCCTTTGCTGCAAAAATTATAGATTCTTTCCTCTCACACCTCTTTGAGAACTTTCCATCAACCAGTTTCACATCTCAAATGATGAGAGCTGGTTGTGTAATTAAAATTTTGGCCTTTCCTTTAATTGTGGAGCTTAAATAGTCTTTATCACCATGCTCCCACATGGGGTTAAATTCTTTGACATAGTAATTTTTTTTCCTACTAGTCTGTTTAGTCCACATGACAGTCTTGAATTTCTCTAACACCCACTTTTTTTTATCTTTATATTAGTGTTTGGGCACTCATGGAGATTTATGTTCCATTTATTCAACCATTTGCTATTTTGTTTCTTCCATGTTTTTTTCCCTATGTTCTAGCTCCTCTTCAACCACCATCTTAAGCTAGTGATGTTTATCCATATTTCCAACTTTTTAAAGTAACTTAGCAAGCGAATGATTGCTGAGGGTTCAACCAGAAACATACCAACCTTTGCCAAGAGGATCTCGTAAGGAACCATTGACTTGACCTTGAGATTAATAGTGATAAGATATTTTTGAATTCTTTCTATTTGTCACCATTTGTGATTTGACACGCTACTCTCCCAAACCATCCGTAAAGAATAACCAGAACCACCAAAAGATCAAAGAGAGTCTTCTTAGTCTTCCAATCCCACAACTCATCTTTCCTGCATCTATTCTAGAGAAGGTAAGAGGCTTTCCATCCCCCTTGTATTATTTTTGATTTGCATGTCTCCCAACTTAGTCCATAGTGGAAATTGATTCCGAGATATTTATACTCATCCACAATCTCTAAAGAGCTGCCCTCAAATATAAAAGTATTCTATTGCTTTTTCTTTTTCAAAGAAAAAGATCATGACTTTTTCCTTAGCAGTATTTACTTGCATCCCTACCTCTTGGCAAAAGAGCTCCAATTTTTTTAAATGTTCTTTCAAACCTTGAGCAGATTTAGCAATAAGAATAAGGTCATCAACATATAAAAGTAGTCTCACCACATATCTTGCTAGATGTATGCCTTCTCCATTAGCCTTGTTTAACTACTCTTCCATTTTATCGATGTAAAGGCCAAACAAAGTAGGGGATAAAGGGCATCCTTGTTTGACACCAATGTCACCCCTAAAGCATTCATGCATGCCCTCCTTAGTTCTGATTTTGGTTCTGACCCGCTTGAATACAACTTATAAACAACTCTGTACTCTTTTGGGACCTCCAATTCTTCCATTATGTGCCACAACTTATCCCTAGGAATGGTGTCAAAAGCTTTCTTAAAGTCCATGAAACAACAAAAAGCTTCTCCTCCTTGTTTCTCCCAAACTTTTTCAATGAAATCTCTTAGAGTGATGCAATGATCAATGGTAGAATGTTTTGGTTTGAAACCCACCTGTCTCTTTGCTCTTCTTTCTTCTTTTTCTGCCCAATTGCTGATTCTACACTCTAACATACTTCCAAAGAGTTTTCCAAGAAGGGGGTTCACCATAATGGTACAATAATTGGAGGGATAGCAACACTGGTAGTCCATTCAATAGGAAAGCTGCCCTGTGGGACCTTGTTAAAGATGTTCTTAATGTGAGGAGCCGAGAGCTCCACTCCCCATTTAAAAATTTTTGCCTACAAACCATCAATATCTTGTACTTTACCATTTGCTAGCTTCTTTATACCCAATTTAATGTCTTCAATTGAAAATAGCTCAACTGAAGTATTAATTATAAAGGGGTTAACCTCCCCATTTAGCCATTCATATAAAAGCTTCGCATATTCCAACCATTGATTATCTGTGATATTGTTTTCCACTTGTTTTCTCTTTTGTTGTAGCTCTCTCCAAAAACCCTTAGAATAATATTTCCCTAAAAAAGATTACTCTTTCCTTCAAAGTGTCTACATATCTCTCTTTTTAAATTTTATCAACTGCTTGTATGCATTTGTATTTCCTTTGCTCGACTGCCCCTTGAAAACACAAGTTGAGAATGATGTTTAGAAGTTAGGAACTAGAGGATTGGGAACCAGGAAAATAGAAAATATTATGCAGGTAAGTAACATTAACATTTTATGCATCATAGAGCTCTTTTACATCTAAATAAAAGATCATTGAGTATAATCTGAATGTTGATGAAAATAAAATTGAAACAGTGAAATCCATAAAAACACAACATAACACATTTTATGCTGTAAACGTTGAACATAAATATTCGTTTCGTCTTAAGATCTCAAAACAAATATCTGCTAAGCCCATTTCTGGCGTCGAATCAGACCAACACTTGCGCCCTGCATATATCAAAGCTGGATTCCTCGCCTCCCAGGTATCGCTAGCAGTACTAACGTCGGGCCTGGAAATCTCTTGTTTCTGTCTTTGCTATGTCAAATAATGGACGTATAAGTCCTATCAGCTTAATCGCAGAATGTTACAAACATCATTTACCCAGGTAAGATTTCTAAGCCCATAATTTTTCTCACGTAGCAAGATTTTCTTAAACGTCAAACCCCAAATGCATTTAAACACAATGAAATCAATTCAGTTCAAGCCCTATCACTTCACTTGTCATGATATTCATTACAGTCCATACTTTCTTCTTGGAAAAGTATATTCTTCCACTGTTGCACGAGGACAATATCAAACGGATTCGGATTTCGTTAAGAATATTTCTCAAATGTTTATGGAGGGCAGGTGGGTCAGTTTGTATAATACCCAAACAAGGTCAAGGCTTATTTCTCCCATTGTGAGTGACATTCTTCTCCATATTGGAGAACATAATGGAAGGGCAGCCTGGAGATTCTTCAACTGGGCTGACAAATTGCCACACTATCAACATACGTTGCATACATATTGGATCATGATCCATATTCTTACAAAAAATTATCACTTTGAAACTGCCCAATCATTAGTACAATCCATTACCTACAAGGATTTGCTTTCCTCTCCCGCAGTGCTAACTACTTTGGTCAATGCTCATAGCAATATGGGCATCAATTCCGCTGTTTTTTGCATTTTTATCAATTCCTATGCCCAATCCGGGATGACCCAAGACGCAGTGCAGGTCTTTCATCAAATGGGTGCTTATGGAATCAGTCCAACTATACATTGTTGTAATATCCTTCTAAGCAGTCTTGTCAAGGCAAACTGCACGGCCATGGCTTGGAAAATCCATAGGGAAATACTGCATAAAGGAATTGCTCTAAACTCTCGGACTTTCAATATAATGATCCATGCCTGCTTGAAACAGGGCAATTTGCAAAGAGCGGAAGACTTGATAAAGGAGATGGAGAATAATGGATTTAGTCCAGATTTGTATACATATAATACTATCATTTCTCTAGTTTGCAAGAAAGGAATGATCTATGAAGCTTTCAGTATCAAGGGTACAATGCTGGAGAAAGGCATTCAACCTAATATTGTAACGTACAATGCCATCATACATGGTTTTTGCAGAGAAGGCAGGATGGCAGAAGCATTGTCATTTATGAATGACATCACTGAGTTGATTCCCAACCATGTCACTTACACAACCCTTATTGATGGCTATTGCAGAGTAAACAATTTGCCAGAGGCATTGAGAATGCGAAACAAAATGCTAGCTGAAGGACTGGTGCCTGGGATAGTTACATATAATGTCTTCATCCATAAGCTATGTGAAGAAGGAAAATTACAAGAAGCAAATGACATCTTGAATGAAATGGTTGAAAATAATATTCAGCCTGATCAATTCACATGCAATACTATGATTAATTTTTACTGCAAGAGAGGTAATATGGATGATGCTTGGAAGCTTCGTTACAAGATGTTGCAGAGTGGGATAGCTCTTGACATGTTTACATACAAGGCTCTTATCCTTGGATTTTGTAAGTCTGGGAAAATGGATGACGCAAAGCAGAACATTTTTGACATGATGTATGGAGGTTTGTACCTGGTTTCTATTTTACAATTGGGTTTCAATTTTTCAAAGTTTCCATACTACTGCTTTCCCATCCTTGTGCAGGGCTTTCTTCATATCAGTATTTTTTTTCGGTTTCTGACTCCAAAGAATGATCATCTGTTTCTGTTTGGACACCAAAAATGTTGTTAATACTAGTAATAAACTTAAAGTGTTTCTGTCTGCTGCTTCAGGTTTCATTCCCGATTCCAGTGTTTACACTTGGTTAATCAATGGGTATTGTATGCAATACAAGGAAGAGGAGGTTTTGAATTTGCCTGAAGAATTTATAAAAAGAGGTTTTAGTGAAGACATTTCTATCTATAGTGGCATTATTCAAGGATTCTGCAAGCTAGGCAAGTTGAAAAGTGCCCGAAAAGTGTTCAATAAAATGTCGGACAGGGGTCTTGTTGCTGATGACCTTATATATGCAACTCTTGTTTATGCATACTCTAGAGCAGGTTGTCAAAATAAAGTTTCAGAACTTTCTAAAGAAATGAGTTCAAAAGGTGTTCTTATCAACCACAAGACATTCTATGCTCTTCTTAACTCAACCCCAGAGATGGATGGAAGGCTTGAGACATTTTTGAATGTAATGATAGAGAGAGGCTTGGTTGTCAAGAATGTTGCTAAGAAAGTGCGAAATATTCAGCAATCTTACAGAGTGCCATATTAAGGAAACAGATAAAAATTACATGGGTAGAGCAATTTCAAGAAGACTGGGTGACAGGAAATATCACCTTCAAATTTGACGAATGCAGTATCCAGCACAACAGAACAGGAATATTCAACTATTGAGATGAAAGCTAGAAGGGTTAAATACCCGGGTAAGAAAAAGAGGACTGTAAATGTTCTAGAGTGTCCTTCAAGAACTGCATATGATCCGCTGAGCCTTAGAGGATTTGGGAGCATATATATATATAATCTCATTCATATTATCAGTGAGCGTTGATTGGAAGTATATATGCAATTCATGTTTGCAAGCTACAAAACAGGTACAAGTCTAATGCTGGAAAGCTTCTTGACTTACAAAATGTGTTGTTTAGAAGTGCTTCTGGATTTAATTGTGTAGAAATTTTTAGCATCAATGTTTATATCATGCTACATGATCCATCATTAAGTTTATCCTCTTTCTGATGATGGATCACGGAGTGCTCTGAAATATTGATGCTAAAAATTTGTATGCAGTTACATCCAGAGGCATCTCCAAACACTATCGTAGACTGTTATAATATCATGTCTCTTGCAATGTAATTAAAACTGGATATCGATAAAAAGTTTAAAAGTTATTCATGAAGATGTTCCTATTAACTGTAACATCTGCCAAGATTATTTCTTTTCAAATATTAGTCCTTAATCTATTCGAAGGAAATGTCTGAAATTTTGCAGTAGAATTTTTATCCCACAAAAGTAATTGATATTTCTGAAATAACAATCTTTAAGTAAATTTGTTTAGAAATGGTGATTATGTAAGTCAAACACCAAGACTTTTTGGAAAACTGGTGAAAATTCCATTTACAGACAATTTTAACGTAAATGAGCATAGATGGTGTTAGGCCCAGTAGGGACAGAATACCAAAATATTTTTTATTCTATATTACAAAAATTACATTCTGAAGAAATGTTTACAACATTCTTTTATAGGCAGAAGAACAGTTCAACTGCCATAACTATTTAAACTGAAAAACACATTAAAAATATTTTAACCCAGTAGATTAACATGTTAACAGATGGTTCATAAATTATTCACTTCAAAATACAGAATGCTGTATAGTAGCCAATATTATTCATCGTTTGGAGGAAGACATCCTTATATCAATTATTTGATCAGGAAGATCCTTAAGCTCGGAAGTTTTAAATAGAGTGAAGATGGTGAAATTTGCGGCACAGTTTGTATAGATAGTTTGATCCAGATGATTATGATATGGGTGCAGGATAGTTAATTATAATATTCGTTTTTAAGATACACGAGGAAGGGAAATGGCAAGAAGCAAATGACCTCTTAAATGAAGTAGACAGAGGTTTTCAACTAGATCACTCCACATACAATACTGTTATAAATTTTTACTGCAAGAGAGGTTCTATGGATAATGTTTCGAAGCTTTGTAACAAGATGTTGCAGAGTGAGATAGCTTTTGATATGTTTAGCGAACTGCTCTTGTCCAAGAATTTTGCAAGCCTGGGGAAATATATGAAACAAAGCAGAGCCTGATTGAAACAACGGGTAATGGTTTTTACCTTCAGCTGAATTTTCATTTTCAATGATTTAATTACTGCCTTCTTTCCCATCATTTTCTGCAGGGTTTTTCTGATGTTTGTGTGTGTGTGTGTTTTGTAAGGTTTTGAACTTAACAGCTGAACCCAATATATGGATCTATGTTGTACGATTCATGCGTGATTCTAGTGCCACTCTTGGATAAATTATAGCTTTAACATGCAAGACAAAGAAGAGGGGATGTAGAAGTTGCATAAAAAATTTGAAGAAAGAGGTAGTCCTGAAGATATTTATTTCCATAGCAGCATGTTTGGAAAATTGTGAGAGAAAGACAAGCTTAAAATTGCTCAGAAAGCATTTAATGGATGGTCAGTGCAGGCTGTAAAAGCTTCAGAAATTTGTGAAGAAATGGGTTCAAAAGGTCATCTGATGAAATAAAAGATACTCTATTTCCTAACTAAACTTCACAGAGAAAAAAGAAGGATTGAGATTAAAAATTTAAAGGTTTTGTTGATGTAGTTTTGTTCCACTACAACATTCAGAATCGAATACTTAGTATTCCAAGATGAAACACCAAATCTCCAACTCTCTCTTGAATAAGGATGCTCATATGCTAAACAATGTAGATGAATTGTGTGATCAAATGAGACAACCTCAAGGTTTGTTCATAATTGTAGAGTTTCACTCAGTTTTATGATGTGATATGCTGGTTATCACAAAGGGACTTACACTATTCATTAAATGGATATCAACTTGACTTTTACTTCTTCAATCACTTCCAACCAAATAAATGGAAAGGTGATAAGGGTATAGAGAATCTAATCTAACTCTAAGAATGTAAGACAATGTTGATGATGGGGTGAGCCTCTAACCAATCCTTGCTTCCCGTATCAACTAGGCATAGGAGGGTGATATCTTCTATGGATGCGGGAATGATTTTCACATTGTCAATGTTCATCCAAATATCCTATGAAGGTGCAATCTAAATGAACATCTCCAATAGAAGTTAAACACTTGCAATCTAGGCCCAGACTAACGTCGCATTGTTACTTACAATCAACAATACCAAAAGGTATGGACACTAGCTTCACCATTAATCACCATTCAACAATATCTTCCATCCATCTACTTCTACTTTTACTTAACGTGAAATGATATCCTAAATGAGGAATTGAAGAACCTATGCAATACTTCAAAGCAACATTAAACAATCCACCATGAAGACCAACAATGAATCATCAATTACTTTGATAGCATTATAGCAACAATTTGATCAAGTCTCCTCTCCTACTCTACTTCTACCAGTAGCTAACCTTAATGTCTAACCCCTTACAAATGAGAAGGCCTTGGCCTTTTATAGTTGTTCAATTACAATGAAGGGCCAAGATCAATTCAAGATCAACGGTGAAGATTCATCCCTACAAACACTAATTAGGGTTGCCATCCTATTAACCAATTACATGAAGGCACCACTATGTGGGCCTATAAGAAAATTACAATGCTCTTGAGAGCCAATGAGAAAATTGTACACTTGGCATGATATGATTGAATGTGCTTGTAACTAGAATTTTTTGATTGGTAGAAGACAATTGGGTGCCACCTCAGTATCCTTATCTTGTAGACTTGATCAATTCTTTGTGATGAGAAAATATCTCTTGATACTCAACATTGTCAAGCTCTCGATTGTGATGGCATGTTCCCAAATTGCTTCATCTTCTCAAATCTTCTCCATCCCTGCAAATTTTCTCCATCTTCGTTCTTGGAAATTTTCACAGTGCCATGATTTGAACTTGATTGTACTTGCAGACTTGAATATTGAACTTCTTGAAGTGACGAAGTTCTTAATGTAGCTGCATCCTTCAAAATGAATTTGGATTTCTAGAGGAAATTCAAGTTGGTGAAAATTTTCTCTGATTTCTCTTTCTTCTTGTTCTTTGTTTTCTTGGACTCCATCTTGGTCTTGATCCTTGAATTTGCACTTCGATGATCTGATTTGAATCTTCTTCTCATTTGAAATCCTTGAGCAACCTCCTGCTTGAAGTTTTGAGCTTGACCTACCATCATCTCCTTATCCTCCTAGCTTCCCTCTTTTCGCCTCGCAAAAGCAAAAAGGAAATTGCATTAAGCTCATAAAATGATAAGTAAAAATGAAATGAAGGAAAATCTTAAAATTTTCATGAAATGAATTGCATCTAATTGATAAAATAATCTTAATCTTGCAATTTGACATGAATTCCCTTACGATCTAGAAAATAAGTGAGTTTTCAATGAGTATCATGCCCAGATTTCACTCTTCTTTCCCCCTCTTTATCTCTGATTTTTGGGAAGAAATCTAACTTCGATATGCAAAATTGATGTCTTTTGATGTTTCAAGTTGTTGGCAAAGATGTAGTTTCTGTCCTCACAAGATGGTTCACTCCTTAGATAATCCAATGCCTCATGTAAATAATTTTCTGCTTTATTTGAAGAAATTTCTGCCTTGTCTAGGAAGTTCGCTGTTTTCAGAGCAGAGATAAACTTGCTTTGGTGTGATGTTGAAATGAATGATGGTAACTCCCTTATATAGGCAATGAATGACTTGAAGGGGCACGTCCCATGTAGAGGCTGACTAGGCCTTCTTAAACCAATCAAATCATTTTACTTAATCACTTTTCTATCCATATGCATGCCAACATGACAAGGGAGCAATAGATGCAAAATTTTTAATTATTAACTACCTAATCATGTCACAGCCTTCTCATTTCCAGTGATCCTTGAAGTCTAGGTGGAAATTAACCATGATAGAGGATTTTGATCCTTGGGGGATGGCGGGAACTGTTAAAGATATGGATCAGTGATAGAGAAACACAATAGTCTTTTAATCTCAATGTATATCTGATATTTACTCCTAGACTATATTACAGTTTTAATATATAGTCTGATAATTACTTTCAGACTTTATCACAGTCTTGAGATATTCTTCCTTAAGAATATAGTTTCTTATTACTGATTAATAATCTCAGATTTGATCTGAGAATTTAATAAGAATAATGCTATATAATAAGAACAGACTTTCAAAGTGATCGCTGATATATATATATACTGATCATTGATATATATATTCGATTCTGTCAACTTATAACTGATGAGTATATTAATTATCGACTGCTTGCTGTATGATGTAATTGACACTATTATTGATTTCATTATCAGCAAACATCAATATCATTGTGTATATATATATTGGTGAAGGGTTATGTCTACGTAGGGGCATGACCCCTACGTGGCTTATGCCATGTAGGGTCATGACCCTACGTAACCATAACACTTCAAACATATTATCAATCATCATTAGTTATACACCGAAGCACTTATCGTGCTCAATACTGTCATTCTTACAATATAACAATTCGGTTATAGTAGTATCGAACATGACTTCAACTTCATGTCTCGATACTCATATATATTATCAATACCCAGCCGTCGGGTAATACAATAATAACAGTCATTGATCTGCCATAAGGCAGTCAGCAACATATTAATGTTGCTTTCATTCAATATATATATATGTATGTGATTTTAATTGAAATGATATATATATATATATATATATATATATATATATATATATAGTTTCCATATATATATGTATTAGTTTACTTATAATATATTGCTTGCTTCAATCTGAATGAAGCTACATCCTTAACACTCCCTCTTAGCAAAAGAGGATTGAATAACATCTTAGGAGTATAAGTGCACTTATAACTACTCTGAAATGCTCACAAGTAGAGTGCATTACAACTCAGAGAGATGTGAGTTATTTGGCCTCCGGCACTCCGGGACAACAACTAAATGAAGTCTCCAAGATCGTAGGTAGCACAAGCTTAAACACATAGTTCATTTTGATGCATAAGTTATCATGACATCCGACACATTTCGGAACAATAATTTAATGAAGTCAGTCATGATAATAGATCAAGAATAACTATCTCAATATCATGATACCCGACACAATCCGGGACAACCTCTTACTGGAGTCAATCATGATATGAGTGTTATCACAATCCCCGACTCAATTGGGAACTAGATTTAGTGATAACCACAGAAATTCAGTATCAAGATATCCGACACATTCCGGGACAGCAACTTAATGAAGTCAATCTTGATACATTCGTTTATCATGAATTTCGGCACATTCCAAGACAACTAGCTAGAGTAGTCTATCATGATAACAGGTCAACCTATTGTTAAAGTCGTCACCTCACAATAGCAACCTCACACACATGAAAAATCATCACCTTTCATAACACACAAATGCAATATTGCAACTCTCTCAAAATTCTCCCTCTAAACAACGATCTTGGGAAATCAGGTCCTCTAGCTGCTCCCTCAGAAGCTCAAGTTAAGGCTTCTTCGCTTTTCATTCAAGAATGCTTGGGATAAATTGTTAGACTCCCTCTGAATCTGATATCAATCTTTTGACCTCCTCATCCAAGCTTGCCTTTGATGAATTGTCAGACTCCCTTTGTTACGGAAGGATACTCTGCTCACATAGTCTCAATCATCAAAGATATTTTTCCAAAAAAAACTCATAGATCGAGTCCTGCACTAATGCCTTGGCAGCATACCTAATGCACAGTTCTTCTCTTCCTGCAAGAGCATCCCTAGAGACCAAAGAATGGAACAAGAGTACATCAAGGCACATGACTCTTATTATTCATACATATAAGAAAGAGATTATAATAAACAAATAAGTGTAATACTCAAATATAATAAATACTTATCTGTACATCAACATCCTTGATATAAATTGCCCCAGTGAAGGTCCATATGTATCAAATCAGAAAATGCCTCCAATGGGGAATGAAACATTGGTTAAGGTAATTATTCACCCCCCCACAATGTAAAATTCCTTCATTATTACCATGTTAAATAATGATCATTTATAACTGCACAAATCCTCTTTTGTATCTGCTTATATTCTTCCTATGTATTAATCCTCTATTATATTATTTATACTCTTCTTTTTCACGGTTTATACTCTCACAGTTCTTATATTTCCATTATGCTCTCACACACTTTATTTCCTTAAACAAAGAGGAATATATAAGCTTCCATATAACTAAAGGATGTACCTTTTCAAAACAACATATCCTTTAATTAATTACACGGCTTCCTTTTGATCTTATCTTCCCATCTCCACGGTAATTTGGAAGGATCACGGTAGTCTGTGAGATATTCATCACTTTGTGGACTCATGTTTCTGTTTTGCTCGTCCCCTCAATTTGTCATCAATTCTAATCTTCAGTTCTGCTATTTCAAAGTATTAGATATTCAAGTGCATACCCAAATATTCAATCACAACGAGGAGATTAGCTATCCCATCAAAAATCTGAAAATATCCTCATGATTTGAAATTATTAATTTGGTTTGTTTATTGGATTCTTCCTCTTTTGTCTTAGTGATCTTAGTGATTGAGCTGTTAATTCATTTCTCAAAATATTGATGAGTTGTGCAACCAATATTCCAATGCTTCCAATATATCTCAAGGCTCTACTGTTACCAAACACAATTTGATTTATACGGTAGTATTTGATAAATATCATAGCTGAATATCACCCCTAAGTTTACCATCTTGATCACATAATGGATGCCACAAATACCTTTGACCAGTGACACACACGACTTAAGGGCCCACTGCTTTGGTCAGTAGTGAGTGAAGCACTAATACTTTGAAAGAAATTCATGACTATAAATATCACGCTTAGGGCGCAAAGGAGGACATATGACTATATGAGAGACTTTTGGTCTTTGGTTTATTGTCTTGTGAGCGCGTTTGGGCCCCCATCCTGGGTTTTTAAAAATAAATTTCCTGACATAGTGATTTTCCCACTCTAAAAAAATTTGGAAATCTTCCAAATATTTCTCGCACCCTAAACATTACAATATGTGGTCCCAGAGTGCATTTGGCAGTTGAAGAGGGATTTTGTATTGTTCCCAAATCCATTGACACGATAGATATTTCGCCCAGAGTGTATTAGAGGCCTCGTCACGAACTATGATATTTGAGCGGGGCTCCATGTGTTGAGGATTTGCTCTCAAGCCGGACATATCACATTTCTAAGGATTTTGAAACCTTTCAAATTTGTGTATCATTTGTTCCCATGAATGTAAGTTGCCATGGATAGAGGACAAGGTTATTATTGTTTGCTATTTTTATCTTGATGGATATCCAATACTATTCTGCAATTCCCATCATAGCGTGGGTATGGAGGTATGCCAATGAAGAGTTTGGTTTCACACTTGCTGGCCACTTTTAATTTTTGTATGTCCATATCATATTAAATTCTCCTATTTTTCTGCAAACATAATGGATGCTAGCAAAGGTTATGAGATTCACCGACCTTTTCAAAAATTTGATAGTACTGTCTTTCCCACAAATCTTCATAAGAACATTGTTCATGCTTGATTTTAGGAAATTGGTTCTCCAAGGTTTACAACCCTCTATGCAACGCAGTCAAAGAAGCCCTACTCACAATGACCTTTCATCTGTTCACGCAACATGGCACACTGTGGAGATTGTTGACATAAAGGTAGTTGTCATTGGCAAACATCAATCCCATTGGAACACCGGTACATCACACCAGTAAACACCAGTGCTCATATTAGTGTACTAATTGTGAACCGGGTAGAATGAGCAAGAAAGCAGTGTACCTTAACCAGTCACGCTTATACCAGTCTAGGTTTTGTCCAAACGGTCTTGGCAAACACACAAGGTATAGATGACTAACCGGATACAAATCACACACCGGTTAAGTGCATGATAATCCGAACCAGATTATGCGGAGCGTTTTTCAGTTAAACTGAAGTTAGCTTTTTTAGTAGAACTGGAGTTAGCTTTGTTTTTCTGCGAGCGTTTCGGTGTCATAAGACATGAGAAGTGTGTTGTTGAAAATCAAGAGCATAGAGCGAAGGATAGTAGAATCTTCTAAAATGAAACACAGTCACAGAAGGTGAAAGGGAGAGAAAGATTCAACAGCCAAGCAGAGGAAAGGGTGAACATGTATGATCTCAATCGACAGATATAGTGTCATCATAAGATCATTTCTTTACTTGTGAAGCATATTTAAATCCCTCAATCAGGGTGAACCCTAACAGGTTCTTTTGTATAAATCCGTTTACCGGGTAACATCTTTGTTGGTGTTTTAAGTCCTCTGATAAGGCAACTCCTAACAGGGTCAAGATCCTAACAAGCCTTCTATTAAATCCCTTAACTGGGTAGCACTCTCACCAGTGCTTTGTAATCCTCCAATAGAGCAGCACCCTCTTCCGTTGCTCTACTTTGACCTCGGCCCACAAATTCCACTTTGTAGTCATAACTATGAGTTGTAGTGCCTCTTGAAACTTGATCATTCTCTCCAAGAGAATGAAATAGGATGCTTGTTTGGTCTCAACTGGTTTTAAGAATTCCTTTGGGAAGCTCCTGAAGAGTGCAGGTGAAGTGTGGTGGTTGCAAATAAACATCTACACATCTCTCACACCACTGGTCACTCTTCTAATCCACTAAATCTTCTCTATGTTCTTGAGTGCATTGTTCATGGCATCCACACATGGAGTCCACCAAATATGTATGTAAGCTATCTCAATAAACTTCCCTGTAGCTCTACACCGTGTTGCATCTATCACTACTCGGACCACATTTTGTGCCCAACCTCCTTAATAGCCCCCCTAAGGACCTCAAACTGAAAATCAGCATCTTTGCGATGCCCTGTACAGTCAAGTGCCCTAAGAAAGTATGGGCCCTTTGCAAATGTAACCATGATGTTGATGAGCCTAATGTCCATCCACCCATGCATAACTATGCTCCATCTAGACTCCAACCAACACACCTTCATCTTTTCCATCAAAACATTGATCTTGGAATAATTCTTATCCAAGATTGCCATCCTCAATTTATGCTCACTTAGTGGCACATATGATGGTCCTACCCTTGCTGCCATCGATATCATCTCTTTATAATAAGGAGATCAAGTTATATGAAATGGGATGCCATTGGAAAAGAACTTGCCAATGGCATCATCTATCTCATCCTTGAGTTGCATAATGAACAATTCAGCTAGTGGGGTACTTTGCATCTTGCGTTTCCCCCTACCCTCTCGTGATTCGGCCACAACATTATGAGTGGATGAAGGTCCTAACATCGAGCATGCTCTTTGATGAATGTATGACTTGAGACGTGGCTAGCTCTAGCACCGCTGAATAGCCTAAACCAGCATCCTATTAGACAAAGTAGTAGACATTGCAACCACACTGTCATAAGGAACACCCCAAATCTTTTTGATCTCAATTCTATAATTGATATATGCATACCATTTCAAAAATTTACAAAAATCCATACCTTTTCTTCCAATAAAGAGAAAGTGTGCATTAACTCTAGTATGCTGCCAAACCATTGCATACTGCACATGTTGCATCTCCATTTCCTTGTGCCACCGCTTGTCGCCTATGTGCATATTATTCTTGTTGCAAACTATTTGAGGAGACTTAGGATCATAAGGACCCTTAGCAAAGTTTGCCAAAAGCTCAAAGGGACAATATGTAGTAACTAGTGCACTTGCTATGGAACTAGTTTGGCCTTCCCAATCAGCCTCATGCTCGGGCTCATATTATAATTCTCTTCCACCATGAGGATGAATTGCTCTCTCATCCTCACTCATATCATGACTATGAGAGCTCATTGTGACACTACATTTCACAAAATAAATTCAATAAGCACCTATTTTCAGCCTACTTTAAAAAATTAAAACTTTAATTTTTATTTTAACAAATTTCAAATTCGAAAACAAAATTTAAATTTTTTGAATCTTCAGGGCAAAATGAAGAATGATTCCAAGGGCAAAATGAAGAATGATTCCAATGTTACATAACATTGTACTGATTCTTCAATTTTCCCTTAGTATTCAACATCAAGTCTGATTTAGAAAATGAAACAACAAAAACAAATGAAAATCAGAAAATAAAACAAACAAAAACCCTACCTTGTGCTTGAAAAATCTCTTCAAGAAGGTATAGAATCTTCCTCTTCTTCTTGCTCCTTGTCACTCCTCTTTCACTTGCACTCACTCCTTTCACTCCAATCACTCTTTTTTCTCCTTGTCACTCCTCTCTATCTGCTGTAGCAAACAATGAGAAATGAAGTTGTGAGTAAAAATGAAGCTTGGAGGGGCCTAGATGGGACCCACCATAAATTAGGGTTTGAATGCACCCCTAAAATAAAATAAAAAGATTGTATTTTTTTTTTCAAAAATTTGCTTTTTGGCCGTCCAGCAACAAGAGACTTTTGGGTGTCCCCGGTATGGCCGAGGGACGTCTGGATGTCCCCAAGATGTCCCAGGGACACTGAACTGTCCTTGATGTTTCCAGACGCTTGAGCGACGATGGTGGGACGGTGGGGGGATGCACTGTCCCTATCCCACATCTCAGGGACATCCTCGTCTCCAAAACACGGGGTCCGGGGGCAGAAACACGTCCCTGTGTTTCATTGCAGTAATGTGATTAGGACTATCTCTAGGTATGCCTATAGCTGATTAGTTTGATAAAGTCACTATTTACACCAATATTATGTTGAGAATCTTTTTGTCCCCTAGAGTTTTCCATTACTTGTGTCATTGTGTCGAGAAAACATTAAAGAAAATCAATGTTTTTCTATTTTTATAATCATTATATCATTTTTTACTTCGTTTTTGCTAAGTTTTTCCTGTTTTCAAACTGGGTGATTTAATTCCAGTCACACTTTGCCATATGCCCGGCAAATGGAGTGCTACTAGCCTACTACAATTCACAGACTGTGTTTCCATCCATAACTTTTAATACTAATAGTTTACAATTTTAAAGGAATGAAAAAACCTAGTAGTTGCATTTTGTTGGCCACATTAGCTTATGAATGCAGCCATTGACCAACATAGTGTGGTCTGGGATCAACTTTTGGAATCAGCATTTCAACCCAAAATGATGCTCATCAGAGGCACATAAAGATGTTAGGGCTCCATACTTGTTTGTAAACAATTTCTATAGAACTTAGACATGTTCAAAATCTGAAGCAAAGCATATGAAAACCGGAATAACAGACTTAATGCAAATATTAACTTTGATGTAACCAGAGAAGAGCAGTTACAATGGATACCATGCGGTGGAGGAATCAGAATTAGAAAATGTTTCTATTAATAATCTACCCACATAGTACAAATATTATTTATTATCGACCCTAAATTTTATCAAATGCATGTGCAAAGATTTGAGTAGTTCAATACAACCCATCTATTTTGTATTTGACAAACTTCACATGCCTTAATAATGTTACATTTGGAAACTCTGTATATGAACATGTTATTCTCAAACTTTTTATTTCTTCAAGGATTCCGTTACTTGTGTCTATTGTATTGAGCAAACATTATTAGAACGATATTTCAAGCAATACAGCAGCATGAACTGACTGCCTTGCAAAATGCATGTCTGATAAACATGATATTTTTACAGTCTGTAAGTATGGGTGTAATTGCTTCTCAAAATAAATGCATTTGTTTTGTTTGTATCAATGTTTTGGATCACATTTTGTGATCCATCATTACAGATTTAACATGAAAGATGAATAAATTGCAGATTATCATGGTGGATGGATAGATGGATTGCAGATGGGTGTTAAATCTGCAATCCATCCACTGCAAATTATTAATGCAAACAAAATAAACATTGTTATTTCCAGAGGCAGTTACTCTCGTTGTCAAGATTTATTTGTCTGATATTTAATAGATAACATGACCGATAAATTGTTCCAGATTATTTCTATTATATGAATTACTTGGATCTTACGACACTCTAGAAACATCTCATTAAAACCCATATATGGAATGCTGAAGACTGCCCAATCCTACATATTTATACAAATGAGGGCGTTGAAGGTTGCTACAGATTGCTACCAAATTAGATGGTTCCTGTGAGTAAGGAATATTCTGCGTAATCCAGATGGTCAATATTAGACATATTGGCCTCTTCAGAATATTAATGATCATTTGTGTGAGGATTTTGAGGATCTTCTGGTGTCTGTGCATAACCATCTTCTTGCCTTTTGTGTGTGCCCTCTTTGGTTTATTTGTATGCATGCAGATGCATGAGAATTTTCATCCTTTAGATTTCTTTGCGGTTTGATCAACTTTTAGACATAAAACTAGATGAAGAACTTAACAGTCTCCATTTGTCGTCTAGTCAGGGTGACCATCACTCTACTATGCTTGGTTGTAAAGAACAAGTTTCTCTAGGTCTATCTTTTGTAGATATTCAGTAACAAAGGTTCCATGTTGCACTAATCCACTCTGATATGTTGTTGAAAGCTTTTGCACTTCTTAAAAACAAAATCTTGGTTCTATTGTCATCATAGCATATGCAAATCTTGACACTTTATCTTAGAGGATCACAGCCCATTGCATATGTTCTCAACTACTAAATAGAAAGACAAGTTTTAGTTCCTGGTAGTTGTAAGTTGAGGTATTAAAGAGGCATATTGGTCGGTGCATCTTTTTTGCATGTCTTAACCTCTCCAAGCCTCCTCGGCTGGTCCTCAAATTCAAGCAATATCTTTGCCTCTACCCTGATCTTTGTTTCCCTCTGATCTCATACCCACTTTTGAATCCTAAAGATGGCTTTCAGATCTTGCAAAGTGAATAAATAACTATACACATTTCTTATCCAAACACAAGGTTTATCCTGTAGCCACATGCATGCATGATTAACAAATTAAATAATTGTACAACTTTTTTATGTACTTCTTCACTCTTTACTGCAACAGATTCCTTAATCACCATCAATGCATTAACAAGATCTCGGGTTGTTCTATTGGAGTGAATAGTGTGATAGCATCCCATGGAACTTTAAGAAATCATCATATTTATCAACTTTAGGAATGAATTCCAAACAATGTATAAAATGGTTGGCACTCTTGAGGCTAGCTTGTTTGTATCAATTGTCAGTGACCCCCTTCTCTATTTGAAGTTGAGCATTGGCAAATTCAAGTTGCACGGTCTTATTCATAAGTTGATCTCCCTCCAATTCCATTTAGCATTTGTTCAAGATCATGTTTCGCTGAACCCTGAGTGAACATATTGTGGACTACTATAACTTTTTCCATCGTTGTCGACCATCTTGCATATCTCCTGTATATCCAGGGATGAATACATTTTACTAGTAATGCCCTTGGCTCGTGTTTGTTCCTTCTGCTCCTACCCTTGTACCACAATGGCTGTTATCTTTATCAATCTTGGCTTTCTCTAACTAAATATAGTGAAGATAGTCACCACAAGGGACTGACAAGAGTGTTAAGGAAGCTGTACTTCCTAGTTAGTATGTTTCCCTGTGGTTGTGAAGGGCTCATTCAACCAATATTCTACAACAGCAAAAATTTTCTTTTCCATGAGGCAGTGTGCATTTTTTGGCCATATCAACACCAATAAGCTAAAGTTCTCCCTGTGGTCACATGTTGCACATCTCTTATAAGCAATGCATTGATTGTGCTCTCTCCACTCACCAAAGTAGTTCCTATGCTCCGTTGGTTTGTGGCATGCTTTCTTCTTAAGGAGGCTTTCCATGCGTAGGACACCCTTGGTTTGACTGATAATGACATACGCATACATCTGCCCATTTTTAAAATAATACACCCTTGTTCAAGTTTGGGTTACGCTTTGCTGCCTCAACCCTGTACAACCCTTCTCTTTCGCAATCTCCTTAACCTAATAATGATCTAATCTTCCTTACATAATTGTGTGCACCCCTTGTCATTTTGGTTATCATCCAAGCATTACCTCTGGTGCATTTAAGGGTAGGATGATCTGAAAATTGCAAGGATAAAAGTCACAGATCATGGACCAACTAAGTGAGTTAACTCCTGTATCAACATTCTTGAAAGCTAGAAGCAAGATGTGTCTGGTTTGTCAATAGTGGTTCAGGTAGTTGTCACAGTTACATAGAAGTTGGAAATAGTAAAGGTATAGATTTATTTATTGATAAATTCTGAGCCATGTCATTTCTAGCTTGCTAAATAAAATGAACGTACATGAATAGATAAACTGTCCGGAGAATCTGCACTACTTGATTGTTCAGCTTTTAGAACACGCCAGATATGGAGAATAATAAGTTAAGGTTCCATTGAATTTATATGAGATGGGTTGAGAGATTAATTTTTTGATTCTGTGTATCATTTAACATATGTTTCTGACAAGTTGGAGAAAGAGAAAAAAAGATACTAGCTTGTGAGAAGTAACTTTACCCAAGAGTGTCTGACGAGGATAGTTCATACGGTGTAAGACACAGAAAATACTGCTTTGGAAGTGTTTCAAAAATCCTTCATGTAATAAGCAGCAGTATATGCTCATGTTTATCATATGGGCTTTTCTCTTAGGCAATCTTTATGTTATGGTATGTTTTTTTTCCCTCGTGTTTGTTCAACTTCCAATTGTTGTAACATGCATTCGAGTTAAGGCTAGAGAAGTTGGGAGTCTCAACCTTTAAAATATGTGTTTTATAGAAAGCCTTTGTTAAGTAATTATTATTTTAATAATGGTCAAGACTTTAATAAAATTGTTGAGTTAAAGTTACACTTCATATGTTGTTTCCATTTAATATGTTCGTTCTGTTTATGAATGTGAATGTGGTTTGTTCTCCATTATAATTTTATATTTCACTTTTTTCATCAATGAATATCTTTATATTCTGTGTTCAATTTCCATAAATAATAGAAGAGCTTGACTAGAACCATTGAATTTTAGAGAGCGTGAAGACTTGAGGATTATCATTGACAAAGTTAAATTGAAAAATCGGTAGCATAGCACAATAAAGAGTTGAAAGTTTCATACGTCAAATTAATATGGATTTGCAACCTAAAACTAAGTCACAGAAATTTCCTGAAAATCAGAGGCTTGTTCAAAGAAGAATTGCAGATTTGTTCTAATATGAATTGCATGGTAGTTTTTAAAAGCTAAGATTCACGGATTTCTTCTATGGAAAATTATGGAATTTTTTTAATTGGTATTTTCACTATAAATCACGTGCCATTTATCTGAAATTCATGTGGGATTTTTATCCAAAATCACCCTATTTTTGCACGAAAACCATCATTTTTGTTTATAAAAATTCTTAGCAACCATGACCATGGAACGGAAAATTGCAATTTTTGCATCTCTGTCTAGGTTTTTCCTTGAAGAAATTATTGTTGTGAACTAAGGCATGAGTTTTTGCAATTCTTCTTTTTCTAAGCACACATTTTTTGGGGGGAGCAGTTTAATAGCAAGGAGACATTTATCTGAAGGAGAGAACGATACAAATGGCTTCATTACCCAACACTTTTGGAAGTTGGCCGAAGATTGTCAGTAAAAAATATAATATGTGGAAGTAGCATACATGTTAATTATTTTTAATTACAAACATCTCACAACTATTGTCCTTGGTAAAGATTCTCGTCCAACCATTGCAAGATCAGATCATGATAGTTTCGATGAGCCTGACAGAGAAGCAGTCATATTGATTAAATTCTCAATAACAAATGAAGTGTTTTCCCAGGTTCAGATTGAGAAGAATGCAACTAAAATTTTGAAGCATCTACAAGATTTGCATGAGACCTTAGACAAGGGCAGAGCCTTATTTGTAAAAATATGTCATTTTTAATCACAATAGATGAGAAAGCTTCATTGCTGATGCAGGCCAAGATCCAGGGGCTGTATCGAGCCACTACATCAGGCAACAACCTAAAATTTATAGACAACAATTGAAAATCTTTATTAACTTGCAATTAAAACATTACAGGAGTATCGGATGTTCATTACATTACAATTTAGCCAGTATACATGGTTTCTTACATGCCTTAGCCTAAACCTCACAGTTATAGATATTGATCTAGACAACTTCCTCAATGTTTGCCATCAAATCACGTTCAATCTGCAATCACTCTGCAACTTTTCTCTAATTCAAACCCTATAGACGAAGTCCCTAGCATTTTTTTTGCCTAGATAAAGGCCCTAGCAATTCAACCTTTATAGATGAAGTCCAGCAATTTTTATTTTACCTAGATGAGTCCCTAGCAATTCAACCCTTATAGATGAAGTCCACAGCATTTTTTGCAATTGGAAGGTTTTGCAAAGAAAGTTGGGGAAGTGGGAAGTGGGAAAAATTGAGTAGGACCAAACAAGTTCCGGAATACATTAAAGTTTCACAATTAGGAATTCTGGAAAAATATTAAAGGGATAAGGACATTGTGGAGATTCAAGGGGCAAACAGACAAGATCAACATGTAGGACCAAGTTCCACAATCTAGATAGGCATGAAAATTCCAGAAGTGTGTAACTTGCTCAAATTTGGCCAGAACTTCACCAAATTTGAAAGGTGAGTACCCTTTGAGTTTTTGAAAATGTTGAGTCCAACTTTTGGTTGAGAGCTCATTGCAACCCAAGGAAAATTGACCAACCATTCCTGCAAGCACAAACAAAGAAGAAACAAACAACAAAGTAAAGAGAAATCTTTTTCTTTGGTGAGAGGATTGCTCGTGGACCCTAATGCTCCTATATTGGACACATTGGATAAGTGAAATGTTACATGAGTTGGAAACTCATGAACATTTTGACTATTTGTGAATTAGAATTCCATATTTGACAAGCTTTGCAACACTCAACCAAGACGCCTTGTTTGTAGCTCTATTTTCCCAACAGATCAAGTATTCCATGTACTCCTTTACTTAGTGAAGTGCACACGGTTATACTGAGAGGGGTGAATCAGTATAACAATGAATTTTACCAATTTAAACTCCATCCATCACAATAGCATCAATAAGTAAATTTAACAATTATGCGCATGAAAACACAATAACACAATGTTTTATGTGGAAACCTAAATGGGAGAAAACCATTACAAATCAATACTTTTGTATAATTCTTCTTTTACAATTCATTTGTAGGCACCAACCTACTAGAGGCACCAACCCCTAAGTTTATGAGCACCAATTCATTGGAAGCACAAACTCTTACAATTTGTAGGCACCAACCTACAAGAGACACCAACCCCTAAAAGCAAGGCACCAACTTTATTCAATCTGAAATTCCACCTTGACAATATTGCTATCTCAATTGATGATGGATTTGGATTTACTGTTTTGCCACAAGTCTTTTAACAAATCTTCTAAGATATCTGAATATCACAAGATAATCACACTTTTCTCTTTTCTTGTATCCTCTCTATAGATATGCAATGATCTTTGTGAGCTCTATTTTTTTTATATGTATTTGATTTTTCTTCTACTTCAATACATCTGATATTCTCTTCAAATATGTATTTTTCTGTCCTTTTTACTGTCGGCTCACTCTTCACTACACACTTCATTCGTTTCATAAGTTTCGTATCCTTTATATAATTTTATAAAATAAGTAAAGGTTCACACCTTTTCTATATAGTCGCTGCCTTTGCAAACTCAATCACAACCTTTTCTTAATAATCACTACCTTTTCATAATGAATCGTTGTTGTCTTATTATTCTAATTTCACCTCTGCTGCCTTCTAAAAAAATAACGTGGTGATTTACAATTCGGGTGCTGCCAAAGGAAACGTAAATCACAGAACCCGGCTGGTGTGCATGATGTACATGTGATGAAAACTGGACAGGTCGTAGAGCAACGATATGCTGGAGCGACGCCCATCTCACAATCAGCACTTTGTCTCTGATCCGTTTTGAAAACCTTTGTGTTTGCCCACTGGGGTAGACTAGTTTACTGGTGCATAGACATGATACAGGAAATATAATAAACACAAAATATATCAGAGAATAATAGATGCTTTCATTAATCATTCCAACATATGAGTACATTCACTTCATAAACATAATAATTCCTTCACCCGTAGGTGGTACATATTTATCTACCCGAAGGGGTGTGACCAAACGTCACCGCCCAACCCAACTACCCTTCGGTAATAACTAATTACCGTCGGAACAACATAACTAATACTCGACATATAATAAGGTAGTCTTGCCGGCTAACATCATCCCCCCCAAAAAGAAAGCCATCTCCGGTGACTCACAACAAAAGGGAGATGAAATACACCACATAGAATAAGAAAATCATTGAGAAGAAGGGGCAGAGGGGCGTCCCTGAAAAAGATGAAGTGCCGCCCTCCCCATCAATGCTGCTTCTAGTGGGTCTTTTCTATCACATTACATTCCTCCCATGCCTGCACCAAACTTGTCTCCAAAACATACTTTTCAGCTGTAGCCTCCACTAACTCTTGTTCAACCAATACTATCTTCTGAGCCAATCTAACCTCGATAGCCACCCATGCCGCCTTCACCGCTTCCAACTCCTGGGTACGCTGAGCCAAGTGTCGCTCTACTACCTCCAACCGGGTGGTCAGCTCCTCCCGAGCTCTCTATGCATCCACCAAGACAGCCTCACGTCCAGCCAACACCTACTCCGAGTGCCTCAAAGCGTAGTACCTCTCTCGAAAGGCTTTTTCCAGTGCTCTCTCCACCTCTGGCATGCAGACACTCCATGCCTATAGCAGCTCTGGGTCTCATCAACTCGTCACACTCCCCAAAGGCTGATAACTGAACTGACTAGGGGTCGAGGGGCAGCGCCCCCAAGGGGTCCTAGGGCCAAGACCAAATTAGCACCCTCAAACCCACACAAAAGTCCATGGAACACACCATTTTTGTGATTTTCTTTCGATCCCATACTCTTTCTGCCAACCGCTTATGTTTTTCGCACTACCTGCTTCTGTCCTTCCCTTCGATACCATATGTTATTCACTATGAACTGTTTCGATTTGTCATCATTTTTTATTTTTTTTAGAACTTTCTCCTCGCTGCTGCCAGTCCTTGACATTCTTATTGGCTCCCAGCCGTACGGGATTGCCAAATTCTGCTAGTCATTCTGTCTTCTCTTTCTTCGGGACGTACTGTACGAACTTTACTACTGGAGCTAGACGGTCTTTATTATTTTTTTCCTTGCATGCTAGTGGCTTTATGCCGTATGGTCATTTGTGTGCTTTCCATGTGCCGTACGATCTGTTTCTTTGGGCAGTACGAGCTTCACCCTGTGCATATTTTTTCCTAAGCCGTACGGTGGCTTTATGTCCACATCTCGTGTGGTGGCTTCATGTTACCGCCGGTGGACATGCTACCATTCGGTGACACGTTCCACCATTCAGTGGACATGCCACCATTCGGTGGGGTCCACCACCATTCAGTGCTTTTCTTTTTTTTTGCCTACCGTATGGTCGTTCGGCCAATAGCCGTACAGTGTTTTTTTCCCCCCACCGTACGGTCATGCATAGCTGTACGGGTATTTTTCCAATTTACTAGTTGGATGCTTCTCTGGTCGCCTATACGAACGACTCTCGGGTCGCCTGCTTGAGCACTCGAGTCCCTTTCCATCCTCTCCTCTCGGGTGCCCTGTCCCTTTTCTCAGGTCGATCCTCTCCAGGTAAGGTTGCAATTTGGACCTGTTGATGGCCTCATGTATCTCCACCCCGTCGAGAGTCCACATCTTGATAGCCTCGTCGTAACTGACTTCCCGAAATTTTCCTAGCTTAATCTCTTTCTTTAGAGTGTGCAGCCATTCCCTCAAGCTTTCCCTATCGCCGAGTCTATTTTCAATGGTCATCCAACAACTTGGAACCATAAATTATACAGGGACCACAGCCTCTTGCCCGTACATAAAAAGGAGAATAAAGATTTTGAAAGCTACAGTCGTCCACCAATGATTCCAATCGTCGCGGACACGAATGATCTTAGGTTCCTCTTCCTTGCCTAGATTCATTGGTTTGACAGATAACTCCTTATACTTCATGGGGTTTTGCTCATCAAATTTATGCATTTGGACTTTGCTTACTTTTGCATCCCCTTCGTTGTATTCACTATACTCGAAGGGAAATGTTTCTAGCTCTTCCTCAATACCTAGTACATTACAGGATGGCTGAAATAATTCATAATCACCCATCTGCCAGTGGAATAGGCCGTCCATGGAATCTGTGTCATGCTCCAGCTTGAGTATCCCTTCAGCATTGGGCTCCATACTTCCTTCCCCATCATCTATTCCGTTGTCCGATTCCGAATCAGAGGAGGATGCCATTTCTTCCCCGACCATCTGCATTGTGAGATCTATCACAAACTTCCTTCCCCCTTTCTCAAATGACAGGATGTTCTTTTTCCAGTTATGGTTGGCCCTGGCAGTCACCAGCCACCCCCTTCCTAGGATGGCGTCATACCCCTTCTGCTTCAGGGGAATTACTACAAAGTCCAAGATGAACGGTTGGGTCCCGATGGTTACTTGTTCCTCTATCAAGTTTCCGAGGGGCTTGATGCCATGTTGGTCGGCCCCTAGCAGGTTGAAGGTTGGTGGCCACAGTGATGGTTTCCCGAGGCTCTTTAATGCAAAGCCTCCATTATCACCTTAAGTAGGCTAACTCAACTCGAGGATTCAACAATATAACTTGGAATCAACTCAAGGAATTACGCCTACTCAAAGATCAAATGGAGTTCTCTGACTTAGTAAGACACTCCCACACACCATGCTCATGAGTTCACCATCATTTTGCTTTGTTCCAATCTCTCTAATCACCGATACCCTCCTAGGCCACCTAGTGCCTCCAACACACCAAAAGACAAACTAGACTTCTTAGCTTGATCCCAATGCTATGGATCATCTTAACATGGTACATTTTCCATGTTACAACTCCCCATTCACTTCTATCCACCCATCTTTCACCATTCATCAACTATAGCCTTCTAGGCATGTCTAGTAGCCCTGCCAACACTGAAATCAGCACTTCATTCCCAAAAATCCCAAACAACCTATCTATATTTTTACACTTTTGAATACCCTTTTTAGAGTTATTAAATGCCTAAAAATATTAGGTTCTCACCATGTGACTGGTAAACACTTCCTTCACAATCTACCCTTCAACTAGGCTTAACTAGCCCTTGCTCAAAGACGGAACCCTTAACCCCACTTAACTCCAAGACTCCCAAGTGCGAAACAATCTTCTTAGACCTTCTAAGACTCCATATTTTCAAACTTTCAAAGTTTCACTACTTACCATACTCTCAAAACAATTAACCCTTGCTTCTAGGTTCATTAGCCTAGGGTTTTAGAGAATACACCCTTCCCTGCTACACACAACTTCAATACTGGTTCTAACACCTTATAATGCATCTCCATAGACATTTTCAACCATCAAATGCCCTCTCCACTCAACAGATATCTTCCAGCCATCACTGGTGTCAATTCAAGTATTCCATTACTAGATTTTACCAGGCCTGTTACTCCTCATCACTGGCGTCTTTCCCTGCATTTGTAATTAGATAAACTACTTAAAATACATTATAGGCATCTCCCACCAAACCACAGTTAGTACAGAGGTGGGAGTGCCTTCACATGGTTGAGGAATACAATGGAAATTGCTGATTGTACCCTCAAATCGCCACAGTCACTATAACAGTCTATTTCCTTGCTTCTAACAATGACCAAACATTGATATTATGGTATGAATGTGTGGGAACAATATAAACAAATGTCTTTAAAACATATGGAAATCAAACACACATTTATTGTAATCAAAACACTTCACTGTTAACCAGACTGTTCCACTGGACAGTGAACTACAAAATTGCAGAGAAATAAACTTTTATTGCTCAAAAACTATTACCAATTCGTGCCATTACATGTCAATAATGATCTCCTCCCTGTCCACACCTGTGTATCTCTATAAAATAGACTCTAATAATCTAAGTACTGACTATAACCTTATAACTAACTCCTAACTGTCTCCTTTACCAGTCTAAACTGACTGTTAACAATTTAAACAAGAAAAGTTATTGTCAAGTTGACAACAAAAGTTGTCAACTCGACAACACAATATATTTTTCTAACCTAAAAACTTATAAAGGTTTAGAGACAACCTTTATTAGACCAAAACCAACCTACTAACCCCAACCAAGCCTTTTTAGGCTCATAATGCCAATATAGGCATTTTACAACTTATTGCACTTAAAGTGATTTTGACACCACTTAGAGGCTTTAATAGCCTTATTACATTATTTAAAACCATTATTTATCATTTCCCAATCCCCTAACCTAGGATCAACACTTAATCCATTCCTAGTGACCCCTAGGCACCTTGTAGACTCATTGTTGCCATTGAGGCTTACATTTAGGATTTTGAATACAATAAGATCAATATATGATCAAAAGCACATTATATGACCATGATTGGTCTCTTTACATGTTTTAATGACCTTTGAAGGTCATTGGTCTTCTACTCCTCCCAAGGATCAATTAGTGATCCTAGTGCTCTTCATAACTCCTGCTTGTGACCTTGGTGCTCCTGCACCACTCTTCCAAGTTTCCTCCGGTAGAACGTTCACCCCAGATCCACCGTCAACAATCATGTTAGTGAGGATGGTACCCAAGATACCCATCTCCACCACTGCAGGGTTTTGTCCACTGTTTATTGACAACGTCTTGGGGTCGGCTGTGGAGCCACTGGGAACCTTCGTCCGTTCGAACGTGTTTGCTAGAATGTTTTGTCCTAGGAATAGGGTCGTTTTCAGATGCGGCATTATTTCCAGTAGGTCCTTGACCTTTATGGGTATCTCCAGTTGCGTCATATGCCTTAAAATATTTTGCTCCACCATGGCTCAGGTAGAAGTGTCGGTGTCTGTGGAGTTCTCCATTCCCTTCTCGATTGTGGCCTTCGCCTCGAGCACCCTTTGTTTCTCTGTCCGAGGGTCAAGATATGTGGCCTTCTTGGTTTGCCTGTGGGTGATTGCCAGGATCTTCTCAGTGACCCCTCATTCCATGTCAAGGATGTTGCAGTTGGGTTTCGGGCAGTTAGCGTCCTTGTGGTCCCCCAGTCCGCACCACCGACACAGTTTTTGTGGAGTGGTAGCCTCTTTTTGGCAGTCACGAGAAAAATGTCCCCATTGATTACAATTTCTACACTGTATCATAGGTCTCCCCTTTGCATCATACTGGATCTGAGGCCAATTGTTATTGTTCTCATTATTTCCTCTGCCTCCCCATCGGTTGTTTCTGTAACCGTCGGATGATGCAACATTCTATTGATCACCGGTTCCAGACGTGGAGGGTTTCTCTTGGGTGAAAAGCACTTGTTGATTCATGGCCCTCAGATTGTAGGAACATTCTTTGATGGAATGTCCCGCTATCTGGCAGATGTCGCAAAAGGCTTTCTTGGGACAAGAACCTTTCATGTGGCCTGCTTCTTTGCAGTCTGTGCACCACACAGTGTCTTCCTCTGTTTTGCTCGAGCCTCCCTTGGTGGCCTTCAGTTCCTTCATCATCCTCTCTAGATCTTTCTGTAGGGCAAGCACTTTCTTACTCAATTCGCCCTCGCTGCTTTCCGCCTCCGATTCATCATCCGAAGACTTAGTCTTCTTGGAGGTCTTACATTCGCTCTCCAAATCCATTGCACGGTTGTATGCGTTGCTGTACGACGTGGGCGGTATGATCTTCATTTTCTTCCAAAGGGAAGTTTTTAGTCCCTCCACGAACCACCTTTTCTTGAGTTCGTCCGCCGAGGCTAACTCCATCTTCCCGATGAGTTCCTTCAGTCGCCGTTCGTAGGTGCACACCGACTCACTCTTCGTTTGCTTTGTGTTATAAATTTCAGCTAGAATCTCATTGTCGTCCTTGAGCAATTGAAATTCAATCTGGAAAGCCTTTTTCACATTGTCCCATGACGTCAAGCCTGCTTTATCTACATCCAAATACCAATCGATGGCTCCTTCCCTTAATGTAGCAGGGAACTATTTGATCCATTCATCCTCATCCGTAACCCTATTGGCGGTCCATATAGTTTCACAGGTTCGACAATGCCGAACAGGATCCTCCTTTGCTTGGCTCATGAACTTGGGCAATTTTTGTTGACTAGCAACCATGGTTATTTGGTGTTGTCTCTGCGGTGGATTCGGTGCTCTGGCACCGCCTGTGCCAGCACTCGTACCTGCACTTCCTGGCACTGGCCCTTGTGGCACTTGCGTAATTAGTGGGACCGTATTGTGTGGAGTTCTTGGCTCCAACGGAGGGTTCGCCTGTGCATTAGTAGCACCTTCGGTCGTACCGTCCTCTCCATGGGTTTGGTTCTCCGCACCTGGTGTACGGGTCAGAACCTCCTCAAACTGATCTCTCTCTTCCTGAAGGAAGAATTTCTCAATTTTGTTTCCTCAAGTAGTTCCTCCCTACTCCACACTCTCCGATGCTCCAGCGAAGTGAATTGCTCCTCATCGGCCTGTGCACCTTTCGTACCACTTTCGAGGTTCCCTTCGGGAAACCCTCCGACAAGCCGGTCCTGGGCAAGTTGTCTCAGCCTATATTGACGTTCACGTTGCTGTGTGGGAATCAAAGCCCTCTGTGCAGCCTCCTCTTCTTCCTTCCTCTGGGATTCTCTTGCTTCCGTCCATGGGGTTAAGGTTAAGGACCCGAACAAGCTCCTTGTTTCCTCTAGGCGGTCCTCGTCACTTCTTCCGGCCTCTCTGTCAGATTCCTCCAAACCCTCGCCTTCACTTACTCCCTTCGGTAGTCCTTCGGCGCATCTTCAAAATCTCTCCCTTCGTTCGGCTGCTTGTTGTGCGAGTACGACAATTCTAGCAACTTGTTCTTCTTTGAGTTCCTTCTTTAAATTTCTATTTTTATTCAATTGATTAGGCATAAATTCTATTCAATGATCAATTGATATTCTTTTCCAATGGTATTCCCATCCGTCCACTCATTCCGTCACTTGCCAAATTCATTTGGCAACGGCACCAGATGTTTGCCCACTGGGGTAGACTAGTTTACTGGTGCATAGACATAATACAGGAAATATAATAAACACAGAATATATCAGAGAATAATAGATGCTTTCATTAATCATTCCAACGTATGAGTACATTCACTTCATAAACATAATAATTCATTCACCTGTAGGTGGTACATATTTATCTACCCGAAGGGGTGTGACCAAACGTCACTGCCCAACCCAACTACCCTTCGGTAACAACTAATTACCATCGGAACAACATAACTAATACCCGACATATAATAAGGTAGTCTTTTTGGCTAACACCTTGCGGCAAAATGCCAGGCTCGCCTTGTGCAATGTCCTTTCGCAAAACCCACAAAAAAGGCCTCTGGTTGTTTTATAACCCTAGCGCAATCTCTTCGACCTGTTGCTTCGATTTGACTGCAGTGCTGCCAAAGGAAATGTAAATCACAGATTCTGGCTGTTGTGCGTGATGTATATGTGATGAAGACTGAATAGGTTGTAGAGCAATGATATGCTGGAGCGATACGCATCTCATAATCAGCTGTCTATCTCTTATCCGTTCTGAAAACCCTTGCGGAAAAATACCAAGCTCGCCTTGTGCAATGTCCTTTTGGAAAACCCACAGAAAAGGCCTCTGGCTATTTTCTAACCCTAGCGCAATCTCTTAGACTTGTTGCTTCGATTTGATGGCGGTGCTGCCAAAGGAAACGTAAATCACAGAACCCGGTTGCTGTGTGTCCAGCGATTCAAGACAGCTTTCGTCCTTTGCAAACATATTGGTGGACCAAACGACATCTCTGTGCGCCAAAAAATTGGGAAGAAACAGAGGACCAACTGCCACAACCAGACATACGTTTATTGATAGAGCTTCTACTGCTTCCTTTCCTTCCAACTCCTCTACCATGTTCACCAGCACATAATCTCCCTTGTTTTACATTCGGCTTTCATACATAAAGCTTTGGACCAAAGCATCCGTAGCGCTCTCAGTGCGATAAAAGGAGATGAGATCAGTCGGCAAGAGAGGTGGAAGATTTCCTGGCAAACAGGTGCCTGTGCGCGATCTCTCAAGGATCAAATCCTAACTCCCAACTGAAGGAGAATTTCAGAGGTCAAAACTTTCGGCATTCGAAACAAGTGGAGGAAACTTCGGAGTGCGACAAGTCCAAAATTATATTAAGTTTGAAACAAGTGGAGGAATATTTGGAGAGCAATAAGTCTGATAAATCCGGAACTTCGAAGAGAAAACTTCAGAGTGTTTGTTTAGAAAACTTTTTAATTTTGCTTACCGTAGTCCGAAATTTTCTTAAGTCCAAAAAAAGTGGAGGAATCTTCAGAGAGTGATAAGTCCAATAAGTCTGAAAATTCAGAGAGAAAACTTTAGAGTGTTAGGCTTGCAATGCACATGTTAGTTGTTTGACATTGGACTGGCGGCTTGGGTGGGACCAATTACAAGCACGCATAGTAAGCAAAGGACCATTACATTTTCAAAGGAATCCTTATGAAAAACATGTGGCTGTTTCCAACATCTAGCCATAATCTTAGAATTCTTAGCAACAGTTGAACAATCTCAATCAACAAATCAGTAGTTAAATTCTCATATTTATGTGAATCATGGGAGAGCATCCTTGAAATCCTCTGTCGCTGTGAAATTTCTACCCTGAGAGACACAACCAGGCTAGGAAAGACTATTATAGATTAAGAGGAGACGGGTTTCAGGATTTTAAAAATGGCAGCAATGGTTTTCAGTTTTCTACAAGAATTCAACAGTGTCAACATAACTTTCAGAGAGACCATGAAGTGTTTTTTCAGAGTTGGTTTCCAGGTTAGCCTTCTAGACAAAAATCCCATCACGGTCAGTTTCCCCAAAATAAGGAAACAATGGAGGGTCAAAGAAATTCAAACTTCCATCATATTCAAAATAAACGGTTATATTCAAAACCACAACAGTTTGGGTTTAGTGAGAGGAATCAAAGGCTTTCACCTATCAATCCAAATCTCATTCCAATTTTCCCAATGACTCCACTAGGAAGACCCTTCAAGCCTCCTCTCCCCCAAAAAGCTTAGACAGGAATCCACTGGGTGATTCACAAAAAAAGATCAGATCTTCTCATAACAAACAGGATTCCAGGATATTCCAAGGGAGTTAATGTAGCACCCAGAGAATCTTACAAAAATGTATATAACTGGAAACCAATTCAGAGAATTCCCTAGGTTCAAACTCCTACACTTCAACAACCAGAGGACATCTAGAGTGTTCATTCAAATCAAGACAAATCTCTAGAGCTCTCGACTCAAATTTCAACAAAAAAAGATGACTCTCTTGCAAAAGAACAGGTACCTTCTATCACCTTCTCTGATGACACTTTAAAACAGAGAAACTTTTTTCTTTTGCAACATGCAGTGATTTGCAAGTTTTGGAACGTTAATTTGTCTTTCATCCAGTTCAATACTTGGGCATATGCAAACTGACATAACATTGCACATATTGATTCTCTAGATAATGATTTAGGGTACTTTCTGGTCACATTTCAAGATAAACCCAATAGAGACAGGATTTTTAAATGCAAAGGGTGTTTTTATAAAAACTTTGGCCTTCGCATGCAACATTGGAGCTCAAACTTTGATTATTTAAAGAATGTCATAAAGTTTATTCCTATGTGGATCACTTTACAAAATCTCCCAATGGAATATAGAGAAGTTGATATTCTCCAATTTTTTGCAAACAAATTGGGAATTTATCTTAAACATCACCTTGAAAGGGCCTCGGCCTCAACCAAGATCTGTTTACTCATGAATCTTGAGAAAGAGGTTCCCAAATCTATCAAGATATTATCAAATTTTGGAACTTGGGTTCAGATTATTTCATATGAACCTTTCCAGCATCCTCCTCCAGAGCAAGGTGTTTTTGGCGTTCCAGATTTGGCAGTATTGGATACAGATCTATAGGGGTTTTTAGATCAAAACCTTAACCAACAATTACCCTTGCTAGATTTATTCCCAGAAGTGGGAGCTCGGGAAACAATAGACAACTCCATGAAAGTTTTGGTTTCGGACATGTTTACAGAAAGTTTGAAACTTTTTCTATGGCTTTTCTACTGGAATTTCAAAAGGTCTTTCAACCCTCAATATGCATCCAATGTATATTTATTAACATCAAGCTCTGCGAGGATATTGGAGCCTCTGTCCAACGAGTCATTCAATGCAGCAGATACCCCTCAACAATCAACTAAGGCAGGATTTTTGCAAAGTCCAATATCCAGAATAGGATGTCTCCAGATGCATACAAGACCTTTAAAAATGGTATTATCTAAAAATTGGGTAGCAAATATTTCTAATTCTCTCCCTTTAGAGAATTCTCTCATTCAATTCATTCCAAGATTAAACCATAAGTTAGTGGAACAAGTAATATCTCATTGGTTTATGGAGGTCCAAATGGAAATGTTGGAAAAAATAGCAAATCAAGTGCTACGGGAGGATGCAATAACTATTGACAGTATTGATAATTTTGGGAATATGGAGACAAAGGATAAGCTTGTCTCAATGTCGGCTTCGGCTTCTTCAACAGATGAAATCTCAAGTGCCACCCCAATGCCTGAGATGGAGGATGACATTCTCAAAATAAGGCTATGTGACTTAAGTGATTCAACAAAGGCTAAAGTATCCTCTCATTCCTTGACCGCTTCCCCTTCTCCTCAGAACTCTCAAGCTCCAGAGGTTTACTCCTCCAATACCAACTCAGGTTGCAAGAAGTCTTCCAGGCTGAGAGACAAAGAACAAAGAGACTTAAAGAAGTTTTCTCCACTTGAAAAAGGGAAACACTTCCCAAAAATAAAATTAAAGGTGGTATCATTTCTCTTAAACTTTAAAGCACAAATCTCAGGAACGAAGCCCAGAAAGTTCCCCTAAAGATCCAATAGAGCATTCTCAACTAGAGTCCCCTATTTCTCCTAGATTACAGGCAATTTATGAACTTTTTGGCTGTACAGCTAATGTACCTTCCACTAATAAAACTCATTCATCCTCCTTTGTGGAAAGACTTCTAGATGAAGATTATGTAGATGAGGATGAGAGATTGAACGACATTGAAGACTTCACAGGCTGTAGCGATCACAGGAAGGAACTGTCTTTGGTTCTCTCTTCGGAAAATGTTCACATGGATTGTTCCTCTCTCTCTTCACCAAACAATATCATTAATAATTTAGGTTTCCAAAAATCTGCACATAAGAGCTCTCTGGATTGTGGTGGGATAAAGAAAAAAGGGAAAGGAAGACAATCTTCTGCTAATCTCAAAGCGGAAGATGGGGAAGATCATGATCAAACTAAAATCACAGCATACTTAAATGTAGGGAAGGGGAAGTTCCTTCCCAAGTCACAATGAAAATCATATCATGGAATGTTAGGGGTCTAAATGCCCCTAACAAGCAGCGAGTGGTGAAATGCTGCATCTTATCAACCAAAGCTGAGGTTGTTCTACTACAAGAAGCAAAAATGAGTAAGGATCAGTTATCCAATTTCACAATGTCTCTAGGGGATTGGAGAGTTGAAGGAGTTGAGGCGATAGGGGCTTCAGGTGGGATGACTATTTTATGGAACTCAAGACACTCCTCCTATGTACACTCAGAGAGTAGAACTAACTGGATAGGAGGTAAAATCTCAAGTATTTGATCCAATCTTAAATTATACATTGTGAATGTTTATGGCCCTATTCTTAGAAGGAAGAAATTGGAAGTTTGGGAGGAGATCAACAGATGCTTTTCAGACTGGCTGGATGGTAATTTCTTATTGGGGGTGATTTTAATGCCATAATTCACACATCTAACAAATTGGGAGGTTTTCCCCGAGTCTCCCAATCCCAAACAGACTTCAAGGATTGGGTACAATTGGAAAATTTAATGGAAATTGAGCTTGAAAATGGTCTTTCACTTGGTCAAATAGAAGACTAGGGCTCAACATCATCTCAGAAAAGTTGGACAGATTTCTTTTTAGAGGAGACCTCACAAAGTTTCCGTTTGATTTAAAAGCATCCATATCTCCCACCTCAGGATCCAATCACTTTCCTATTCAGTTGAATATATTGGAGGAAGACAAGCCCCCTTGTTGCCCATTCAAATTTGAAAACATGTGGCTCAGAGAGGAGAATTTTGTTACCATGGTAGCTGATTAGTGATTGGATTGCAGAGTGAAGGGTTCCAAATTATTTTGTTTCGTGTCTAAACTAAAATACATCAAACAGAATTTACTCACTTGGAACAGAACGCACTTCAAGAACATATTTTCTTCAAAAGAGGATATAGAGCAAAAGCTTCAAGTCTTGAATGAAACTATAATGCAGTCAGGGATGAATCAGGACCTCTTTGATGCAGAGAAAGTCTTGTTAAGGGATTTAGAAGATATTCTAACTAAAGAAGAAATCTTCTGGAAACAAAAATCTAGAGAAAGCTGGCTGGAGGTAGGAGACAAAAATACTAAGTTTTTTCACTCTAGTACCAAGCAACGTAGAAGTGTTAACAGGATTCGCCAAATTGTCAACTCGGAGGGAGTTCTTTTACAAGACTAGAAAGATATTCCGAAGCAAATAGTTAGCTTCTACTCAAAACTGTTGAACTACTCAGATAGTTCTTCCCTCAAGGCTCAAAAGGATTTATTGATTAATATTCCCAAGATTATAACTGATACTGATAATCAAATGTTATCAAAGAAATTCACAGAAAGTGAAATTTTGCAAACACTATCACAAATGGCTCCAGTTAAAGCCCCGGGTCCTGATGGTTTCCCTCCTAGCTTCTATTTGCATTGCTAGACTATCTTGGGGAAAGATCTCACTGCAACCCTGGAGGCCGCTAGATCTTCAGGTAGATTCTTATTTGAAATTAATAGTACTTTCATTGCTCTAATTCCCAAAAAAGAACAAGCTAATTGTATGGATGAATTTAGACCTATTGCTCTATGTAACACCATTTATAAGGTATTATCTAAGTCATTAGCAAATAGATTAAAACTTGTTCTGGGTAAGATTATTGGGGAAGAAAAAATAGGATTTGTGTCAGGGAGGTCAATCCTGGATGGCATAATCATTGCTCAAGAAGCTATTCATTCCATCCAATGCAATAAGCAACCTAACATGATTATCAAATTAGACATCAAGAAGACTTATGACAAGGTGGATTGGAGGTTTTTAACAAAATGTATGGAAAATTTTGGCTTCTCTAAGGGTTGGATTAATCTTATATTCTATTGTATTTCTATTCCAAAATTTTCCATTTTAGTTAATGGATCCCCTCAAGGATTCTTCGAAGGCTCCAATGGAATTAGACAAGGTGATCCCCTATCTCATTTTTTATTCATCATTATGGCAGAAGCTTTGGGTCATAGTTTAATTAGTCTTCAAGATCAAGAAATTATTAAGGGGATTGAAATCACTTCTTCTATAAGAGCATTTACACATCAACAATTTGTAGATGACATTCTCCTCTTTGGAAAATGCATTATTCGGGAGGCTATTCAGATCAATACAATACTTGATAGTTATGCTACAGCTTCTAGTCAAGTAGCTAACAAAGACAAATCTATGATATTTTTCTTTCACACAAAAAAGAAACTTCAACGGATAATAGAAAAAGTATTGACCTTCAAAATAGGTTCTCTCTCATGTTCATACTTGGGGATCCCCATAGATAAATCTTTGAGAACCACTTTGTCTTGGAAACCTATCAATGAAAGACTGGATAGGAAGATGGATTCTTGGAGATCAAAATGGTTATCTTGGGTGGGCAGAATTGTGATGATTAAAGCTACATTGGTTGCAATCCCTATATATCTAATGTATTGCATTTCTCTCCCCACGGGTTGCTACATGGATATAGTCAAGAAAACAAGGAATTTTTTTTGGCAGGGCACAGACACAAATAGAAAATTCACTCTCATATCTTGGGACAATATTTGTAAACCAATAAATGCAGGGGGCACTGGTATCAAAAACCATCTGTGGTAGAATCAAGCACTAGGAGCTAAACTTTACTAGAAAATCATGAAGGATCAGAACCTTAAATGGGTTGTAATTATTAGGGGCAAGTATCTTGGCAATAACATGGAATCAAAGGCCTCTCGAATAAAGGATTTTCCTACAAGATCAAGAATTTGGAATTTCATCCCCAAGTCAAGAGACATTGTGGATAATAACATTACATGGAACATCAAGGAGGGCAATAAAGTTCGGTTTTGAGAGGATTCCTGGGGTGGGCATCCTAGCATCAACCAGTTGCTGGGCCCGAACATAATTAGTCAGGTATGTTCAGCTCTTTGGGGTCCCTTTGTTAGAGACTACATTATTCCTGCTCCTTTGTCCACAATAGATGGTTCTTGGCAATGGAGAGATTTTTCAGAACTCAATCTTGACTCACTGGAACTACTTCGATTGAAGATGCTTCTTAAAGATAGGTTCTTTTTATTCAAACAGGGTCAGGATGAAATCATTTGGAATGGGGCTAAATCAGGAACCTATAATGTTAAGGATGGTTATAAGTTTTTGTCAGGGCTTGTCCAAATAAGGAAAGATGAACTTCCAATACAATTATGTTGGAACAAAGTATGTCTTCCCAAGGCAGGTTTATTCACATGGGTAGCTTCTCAAGGTAGGATTTTAACTACAGATCAGTTTCTAAAGATGGGATATTATGGACCCTCCAAATGTTCTTTATGCCACAATAGTGAAGAGGACATTAATCATCTATTGTTAGCATGTCCATTTGCTAATGAGTGCTAGAATTGTCTATGTACAAAATTTGGTTGGTTCTCAGCCTTCCCACAGGACATTCTATCTCTCTTCATATCTTGGCCCATGCTTTATTGAGACAGTTTATGTGGCAATTTATAGATTATCTCTCCATCCATTCTGATTTGGGAAATATGGAAGGAAAGAAAGATAAGACTTTTTCAGGGTAAATCTATGGAAATTGCCTCTATTCTCAACAAAATTGAAGCAGTTATAGTAGAGGTCATGAATTCTCCCATTCAAGCTCATTCAGCTCAACATAAGTTCTACACTAGTTGGGATGATAAGATGATCAAAAGCTGGTTTGGTCTTAAAACTCCAATCACTCTAGGCAGAGGATGTAAAGCAAATACAATTCTCAGAGCTACTTGTGTGTGGTCATCCCCATCTCTAGGCTGGTTTAAACTCAATTTTGATGGGGCTTCTAAAGGAAACCTAGGTCCATCCGGGGTAGGCTGTATCATACACTCTTCAGATGGTAGGGTTTTAGCAAAATTGGCTAAACCCTTGTAAATAGACACCAACAATATGACAGAATTCAAAGCTTTATTGTTTGGTATTTCTCTTGCACACGATCTTGGCTTGGGAAAACTGGAGATTGAAGGTGATTCCATGATTACATTAAATGTTGTGAAATCAAGGTCTACTCCAAACTGGCATCTACAAGCTACATTGGAAGTCATTTTAAATTTGATAAGAAAATTTGAATCCATAATGGTCAACCGTATATTTCGTGAAGGAAACATCAAGGCATACAAGTTGGCCAACATTGCAGCCGGTGGAGTATTTATGAAGACCATTTCAGGGGAGGCACAACAAAATCATTCATGATTCTAGCTTGCACCGTGAGAGATTGGGGACAAATTTCATGAAGATTTGGATTGGGTATTCCAATTCAGATATGATGAGAAACAAGATGGGCTTGGGAGTGAAAATTCTTCAGATGCTGTTGAGGTAGAGGAGGACGAGGAGGAAGAGGATGTTTATGAAGCAGTGGACTCGGATGAGGAAGAAGAGTATGCTGTCGATGATGAGGAAGAGGATGAAGCTAAACAAAGGTCTTCAGAAGAAGAATTTGTTGATCAGGAGAATTTCACTAGATCTCAAAACGAGGAAGAGGACACTCATGGCTCCTCCATCAGTTCGGAGAATGACTCTACCTTTGCCTCTGATTAGCAATGGTGCTAAGTTTCTAAATCTGCCCTTTTTGTCTTTATAGTTTATAGTTTTATGTTTAGTTTTTAGCTCAACTTATGTTTGATATACATGCGTTCATAGAGATCCTCAACAATGTTGCTCAGTTTTTTGGTTGCCTCTGATACTTTACTTGCATATTCTTATGCTTTTAACATGTTAACTTTGAAAACTTAATATTTTTAATATAATCCTTTGGCTTCGGCCCCTTATTGATAAAAAACAAAACAAAAAAAAATATAACATGGCATTTGTCTTATGGACTTGTCATAACCAATTGCTTGATCGACATTCCAGACGTACAAGTCCCAAATGGTATTCAAACTTTTGACAAGATCGTTGCAACTTAGTTCATCATTATTTTCACAAAGACTAATTGTTGAGTTGTTTCTTTGTAGAAGATCATCTATGTTATCAAACCCGTGTTTATTATCAATGCAGGAAAATATGATGCGATCACAATTCATGTGTAACTCCCAATGACAAGTGGCAACAATATATTTCAAAACATGTCAAAGCACCTGATGACTTGTAAGAAGATGGCATGGCTTTGTATACTATGTACTACATTAACTTTCAGCACCGAAGACACCTGTATGTATTTTTGCTTATATATAAAATTAAGTAACCATATAAATCTTAACCACATGTATCGTTCTTCATCAGCAAACTCCAAGATGTCATCTTGTGTTATTAAAATCACATCATTATAATAGTGCATGAACTTTGTCTCAAACAATTTGGTTTTTCTTTTTTTTCAACATATCCATGCTATCGTGGACGTCATAATAATCTCACTTGTGCTGACGTGGATGTATTCTCATATTGTTCATATGTTGTGAACTTTTTCTCCAATATGCTTGACTCACATAAACAAACTAGTTGTTGAATGAAATCTTTAGTCAATACTGATGTAATACACACATTGCCTTCAATGCTGCATTCTTTCGTTCAGTGCTATGACCTCCTTGATTGTTATTATCATGCCACAGAATATCATCATCTGAATTGTTATCTTGATTGTTTTCATGATCGTTGGTCATGTTTGGACGGGATTTGTTGTTGATTGCTTCATACTAAGTGTCACGGCTAAATATCACATTGTCTGTGTTTTGAGTATTGCTCTCATAATCATTTTGACTTTGTCAAAACTCCTTCAATTGCTTCATATTTGAATGCATACTAATCTTTAAGTAAGTCATTCAATCAAGGCATTTCTTTATGCTTTACATTGTTGTTTGATTGTTGAATACCTTAATGAAAGAACTTCCCAATCTTCATGACAGGGAGTCAACATGCTTTATAGAATAACTTGCCTAACATTTGGCTCATCTTCTTCCATCATTTGTCTTGGACATCAAATTCGATTGATATTTACATCAATGTCAATCTTCTTCATCATTGAAAATCTCATTTATCTTTTCATGTTTGACAAAGATTTCATTTATCATTAATAATAATGACGATAATTTTTTAACCACTCTTACACATGCAATCTTACGTTTGACATCAATGCGAAAATCTAACAAATATAACTGAGTGCCCTTGACATCAATGACAACATTCTACAATCTCAACTAAGTGCCTTTGACATCAATGACAACATTTCCAACAATCTCCCTCTTTGTCATTGATGGCAACATATTCTTTCTCATCTCTTCTAGCTCCCCTCCTTTCTATTTCTCTCCCCCTTTGACATTAATGGCAAAGGGATGTCTATCAAACTTATGTCCATGAATGTATCATAATAAACATCTAATTGCAAACTCACACCAAATTGATAAGCATATACTACTCCTCATGTTGAGGATTTTCTAGTGCCCCCCCTTGCTATAATACTACTATGTGTCTTGCTTCTTCTATAGTTCTTCAAAGACTTCACATCATTTCCTTGAGTTTCATAAATAGGAACATAATGATTCCATCACTATCTTATGCTTGATAAGGTGGAAGATAATGCTTTAACTAGACATGAATTTTGGGGGATATATTCATATTTCAAGGACCAACTCTTTAATCATCTTATACCTAGCCAATTTATTCCCAAGTTAGATACATGATTTAGTTTGATGACATAGATCCAACCAATCGGCTTTTCCAAATGGAGCAGTTCTTTGATCTTCATCATGGTCCAAGTAAATTAAAGGTGGTCATTGCATCCTTTACTTAGATTTATACTAATTTGTTTGGTATTGTTTGTTATATAGTCACATGGTCGATTTTTTAAGAATAACTTGCTACCTTTCATGGAGAGAATTTTATGGATAGCTACTTTTGCTAACCCAATAAATTAAAGAAAACAAGTATGATCAAGGGCTTTTCTCACCAATCTTAAGCCCTTAGTTAAGGTGTGGAGAATGTTATATAAGAAGATTTAAAGGAATTATTTCTAAGATATGTAAAAGACTACATAAAATATAAGGTATGTTTATTCCAACCATGCAATCTAAAGGATGTTTTTTTGGCCAATTAGCCATAACGGATTATAAAAATAAAAACAACTCTCCTTCATAGTCATTGCCTCAACCAACTAGGTTCACTCCACAAAAAATTGAGGAGAAGAGAGCAAAAGGGTTAAATTTCATCATGATGGAAAATATAGTCGAGGACATAAATCCAATGAAAATAAATTTTTCTATATTGAAGGTCTTGTTGATGCGATTTTATGACCAATTCAACATGTATAATCAAATACTTAGTATTCCAAATGAAACACCAAACCTCCAATACTATCTTGAATAAGGATGCTCATATGCTAAACAATGTATATGGATTGTGTGCTCAAATGAGACAACCCTAAGGTTCTTTTTAATTGCAGAGTCTCACTCAGTTGTAATAATGTGATATGTTGGTATCACAAAAGGACTTACATTGTTCATTATATTGATATCAACTACTTTAACTACTTTTAACTAAATAAATTACAAAGGGACAAAGGTTTAGGAATTCTAATCTAACTCTAAGAATGCAAGAGACTATGAATGTCTTTGTGGCTCTACTAGACTTAGTTTAGCCATCGACATCAACCAAGCCACTGCAATCTCCTAAGGTATATGTAAGACATTCAAACCATTACCATTCCATAACACCATCAATGGATGCATATCAATGTGCAAGAAATAATCTAAGTAAAACTCATTAAACTTCCAGTTGACTATGCAAGGCAAACTTACAATCAACAAGCTGCTAACGATATGGACTAAGTGAGTCCCACAAAGATTGATTCACAATTAATCTCATCCAACTAAACTACTACTCCAGAGTGACTAAATGTAGAAACCATGCAACTCCAAAGCAACACAAGATAATCCACCACGAAGAGAAACAATGAATATGTAATTACTTCGATAACATTTTAGCAACAATTTCAACATGTCTTTCCTACTCTACTCTAAAATCAGCGAGTTACCAATGAGAAGGCCTTGGCTCTTTATAGGTGTTCAAGTACAATGAGTGGCCAAGAAAGATTCAAGATCAAAGGGCCAAGATTATGCCAACAAATCTCTAATCTAACTAGCAACTACAACCATTTAATGTTTGACCAATTACACGAAGGCACCACCTTGTGGGCCAATGAGAAAATTATAATGCCCTTGAGAACCAATGAGGAAATAAGTTAGCTAGAGACATGATGTGGGCTCCACATGTACACTTGGCATGATCTGATTGAATGAGCTTGGATACGTGCAACTTGAGCTTTCTAATTGGTTGAAGATGAGTGGACGCCACCTAAGTATGTTTATCTTATAAACTTAATCATCTCTTTAGCGATGAGAAAATATCTCTTGATACTTGACATTATCGATCCTTCAATTGTGATGGCTAATATTCCCGAATTGCTTCATCTTCAATAGCTTTCTCCATCCTTTCTCATTTTTGTCTCCTAACCTTGATGTTCTAAAAGTTTCATGTAACTAACCTATTCCACTTGGTCTAATTGAGCTTGGATTCCCAAAGGGAGTTCAAGTTGATGGTAATTCCTCTTTGGTTGCGTACTTGTCCATTCTTGGTTCTCCGTTCTCCATTTTGTTCTTTGGATTCTATCTCACCACTTGAATTTTGGACTTGGCTTTGTATCCTTGTTCCGACTTATTGACCTTGAACCATCCACTTGGTTGAAGTCTCAAGCTTGATCTTCTTCTCCTTTTGATTAAATCTTTCCATAACCTCTTCTTATCTTTAAATCCTCTACTTGCCTCTCCTTGCAAAACAAGACAACAACATTTGTGAAAAGCTTCGATTTCATACTTCTTAATAAAATCAAACTTGCAAAGTTAAGAAGAAAAATCAGTGTAATTGAAGCCAACCTTACTAAATTTTAAATATAACAAAATTGAATGCTCTAGTCCATGAATTTGATTTCTCCTCTTTGCTAAAATAATGATTTCAAGTCAATTCCTCCCTTAGAAGGTCTATAAAGTTAGATTTTTCATGAATCTACAACATCCTTTTATGTCAAAATTACTCTCAAAATTTCCTATCTTGTTGATTGCCCAAATTTTTTGAGTTTAATGCTAAAATCTACAAGTATATCATCTAGCCTACAATTTTCTTAAAAATTAAGAGGTTTGTAACCCAAATTTGATGGACTTGGTGTTACTAAGGTCTAAAACTTAGATGTTTCTTCCATAATTGAATTGTTGTTTGCAAAATTTGATGGCAACTCATGATTTATCTACTCCTATTTGAAGTTTGAACCTCTTGTTTTGCACTTTCTTTGTTGATTTGAAATGATCTTTTATCCTCTTATATAGGCAACCAAGGTGAAGGGTCTCCACTTTCACCCTAGCTGATTTGCTTGGGGAAAAATGAATATTTTAATATTGAAATTTGTTCTTCCTTACCCCCTAATGCAAGCCAACTTGGAAGGAATTCAAGTCTAAATCACAAGAATTTCATTCCTTTTGATCTTGAAACAATCAATTTTCCACTTATTGGTTGACTCAGAGGCAAGTTTATAGGTGAAGTCAAATTTTAGCCCACAAGAAAGGTGGTAGGATTTCATGGTGTCTTGTTCACAAGTGGACAATAGGTGGTCAAAATCTAACCCCTCCTTGTCCAAGCTTAGACAAGAGGGTGTTGGAATCTGACCCCTCCCAGTCCCTTACCATTTGTCAATGACATGGTTTTGACTTGAATTTTTATTCATTACTTTCAACTTGTGATTCCACTTCAAACTTCAATTTCATTTCAAATTTATTCCTCTTTCAACAATTTAACTTCCAACTCACTTCTTAGTCAATAATTTTAGTCCAATTTGCAAATCTTTATCATAAATCTTTTTACCAAGGATCTACCTTTCATATTGAAGTTCTTGGCCTTTCCAATCTGATCAAACTTGGGAGGAAAAACCTATTTTATCCTCGATTCTACATGTTATTGACACAACAAAGCCCATGGAGTTGAGAAATTTTATCAATTTGATGGCGTAAATCTTGATATCTTCACCAAGAGTGGACAAGAGAGGGTCAAAATCTGACCCCTCGTCCAAGTTTGGACATGAGGGGATCATAATCTAACCCCTTCAAGTCCACTCCTCGTGGACAAGTTTAGTTTGCCTTGCGACTTGGTGAAGTTTTCTTCTCTTTTCACACCCTTTTTCTTATTTTCTCCTTTGTTTCTTCTTTATCCAAGCCTCCAAAACTTTGTGCTTTTTCTCATCTCATAGTTGCATCAAGTTGACTTTTCCCTTGGCAATCATCTTCATCATCCTTGTCTTGGTTTCAAACCAAAATCCTCCAATTAGGCTTTCATCCACTCATGATGAGGGAAGCTTAAACTCTATTTTGGGCATGCTATTATCTAATCAAATCCTAGACCTCTAGTTCAACCTTTCTATGACTTTCCTAAGTGATGTACTTCTCACAACTTCACTCTCATCTTCTTAACTCACCTGACCTCTAAGAGGGAAAAAGTTGTCCAAATTCATCTCACTACCTTGGAGACTTTAAAATTTCTACCAACTAAGACTACTACTCCTATTGCCAAAGAAAAAAGAGGGGGTCACCATTTTCAATAGCGTGATGATGTGAAAAGGTCACAATAGGTCTAAGTGAGAAAAAAGAGGAGGAACCATTGTTATATGATAATAGCAAGTCAAAAGAGGAATTACATGATTCATAACCCATCATTTCTTGTCATGAACTCTTAGGTTTTATCACTCTACAAGCTCTCAAGTTAATGGGTTTCTTAAGAAACAAAAATTAATAGTGTTGCTTGACTTAGGTAGTAATCATAATTTCATCAACAAAAAGTTGTCTTGTCTAAATTGTTTTATATATCCAACTCTAGAGTTTCAAGTCTTGACTATAAATAAGGATATTCTTATTTGTTCAAGAAAATGCCATGACATTAAATTATCCAAGGGAGATTTTCATCTTGATTACTTGATGTATGCTATCTCCATGGGTGTAGCAAATATTCTTTTTGGAGATAGTGGCTTACTTCTTTGGGAATAACTAAGATGAACTTTTAGGATCTATACATGAGATTTCAATCAAAAGGAATGATGGTGGGTCTAAGAGGGTTGCATGGAAAGTCTCCACCAATGGTAAGCTCTCATCAGATGCAAAATTTTCTTAAGAAAGGAGTTGATGGATTTGTGGACCATTCATTTTCATTAGAATCTTATCAATTGAATACTCATACTCATCCATATTTACAAGCAATTATAGATCACCACTTAGTAGTTTTTGGATCAATATCTAAAGAACTTCCTCCTAAGAGTGATCATGATCATGCCATATAGCTAGTGCTAGGAAGACAACCACCCAACATTATGCCTTGTAACAAGAACCTATATATAGAGAAAAGAAAGATTGAAAAGATTGTTCTATAGATGCTAGAGGTAGAAACTATCAGGCATAGCTAAAGTGTTTACTCTTTTCCCATAGTGATGGTGCATATCAAGGATCAAACTTGGTGTATGTGCCTAGACTATAGAGTGCTCAACATGTTCATCATTAGAGATAAGTTCCTTGTTCCTTCCATTGATGATTCATTAGATGAATTGAGTGGAGTTATACTTTTTACAAAGTAAGATCTTAGATCTAACTATCAACAAATTTGAATTCAGGAAGAGGGTATTCTAAAAACAACATTTATGAATCATGAAGGTCACTATTAGTTTTTTTTATGTCATTTGATATTTACTAATACACCATGTATATTTCAAATTTTGGTCAACTCCATCTTTAAGAAATTTTTGAGGAATTTTGTACTAGTGTTATTTGATGATATATTGAGTTATAACAAGACACAGGAGGAGAAATTGCAACATGTAGATCAAGCATTACAAGTTCTCAGTGATCACTAACTCTATGCTAAGCCTTCCAAGCGTGTTTTTGTCTTACAGAGGTGTAATACTTGGGACACATAGTTTCACATGAGGAAGTCATTAATATAGTAGTCTTATATTATAAATGCACTCATAGTGACTCATGATAACCTATGATATCTATCATAACTATCATGCATGCACTTACTACACCTTAAATGTGTCTAACAACCTAAATATAAAAGATTCCAAAATGGGATGCTTAGCTATTTTGTCATTTTCCTAAAGTCAAAACAAATAACATTAGTGAAACAAATAATTAAGCAATTTACAAGGTTGATGACACCTAAATCAAAGCATTCTCCCACTTAACATCATATATTGCAAGTTACATCTATAGAGATACATAAACATATTTAATTAAGTACAATGATCAAGGCCCATTACCTTCTTGCACCAAGAGAACTTTATCTATAGTTACTTGATTTGTAAGATAATTCATAACATTATCCAAAGTGTCAACTTTTTCAATCAAGACCTATTTGTTCTTGCCTATTTCTTGTACAAAGTGATACTGATCACCAACATGTTTAGTACAAGAATAATACATAGGATTTTTGGAAAAGCATATGAAACTCTAACTATCACATCCAATCCTCAATGTCCTACTATCAAAACCAATATCATTGCCAAGTATCTATAACCAAATCGCCTCCTTAGAGGCATGTGTATAAGTCATATACTCATATTTAGTGGCAGACAACACAACTATAAGTTGTCTCTTACTCATCCAACTTATTACTAAAAACAACATAAACACATAGTCATTAGTGAATGTTCAGCTTTCCAATCATCTGCCTAGTCCACATTAACAAAACCTTATATGTCTAGTGACTTATCCAATACCATCGTATATCCAATAAAAAATCAAAAGTAACTCTTAAGTACCTAAACACTCTTTTGAAAAAGTCTACTACTCTTTACTAGGGCTAGACATAAAACTACTTAGAACTCCCACTACTTGGGCTACATTCAGTCTATAAAAAACCATTGCATACATTAAATATAATTGACACTACCACAAGGAACATTATAAATCTCAAGCTCTGGTTCAAAATGACGCGCTCTGCTCCGCTTCAAAATAACCCAGTTCCCGCCCATGTCCATGCAGGGGTCCCTGGCCATAATGCAACTACTCTAGCTATGCGCTTTGTTGGGGCTTCCCCTGCTGCGGTGTCTGAATGCATTTTTCCTGTGGGTGCTTCTTCTGGGAAGTTTCCTATTGCTACGGCTAGTGTTGCTACTTATGGGTTGTCTTAAACATTGCCAGGGTTTTCCCAAACGACCTTCTCTAGATCTTAGGTGGCTAAGGGGAGTTCATCAATTCCATATGTTAATGTGGCTACTTTTGAAGCAATTATCTATGGCCCAGCCTCTGTTGGGAGCGGGGGATCTCATCCTTCAGTGCTGCCTGTTTCTGTAAGTACCCCCATCGTGATTAATCTTGATTTAGATAGTATGGATGAGATCTTCAAAACTACCGAGGATTTCTCTTCTACCACTGCTATTTTTTGTTTTAGGGGTTTCTGGCCCTCTCTTCCTGACTTACATGCTTGGATATCCAAACATTGGGAGCCCATCATAACTGATATAGTTCAGATTTACCCTGTGGCAAGGGGTTTTTTATTGTGAAATTTGAAAATGTTGCAGATAGGAAGACTATTTTGCATAACAGTTGTTTCTCTTGGGAGGAATGGTTCCGCCTGATGGCCAAACCCTGGTATCAGGGGTTTGATCCTCTTTTTGAATCCTTTAATAAAATTCCCTTATGGGTAAGATTTCTGAATCTTCCCCTTCATCTCTGGCTGGACTCAGTCTTGGAGGCTATGGGGGAGGCCATTGGGGATTTCCAGATGGTTGACTTGGATTCTTCAGATGTTTTTAAGATGACGTATGGCCATATGCTTGTGGAGGTTGATGTTTCTAAGGGTCTCCCTAAGAAGATTACTTTGGCTTCTTCAAAGGGATCTTGGACTCATAACCTTGATTATGAGGGTATTCCATTTAGATGCAAGAAATGTCACAAAACTGGCCATCTTGCTGCACGATGTTCTTCTGATAAGGTTAGATCAAAGAAATTGTCATCTTGGTGGTTGGGGTTTTCTAACCAACATTATATGATTTGAAAAGTTTCCAAGGATGGGGGTCTGGTTGCTTGCTCTCCTCAGACTGATCATACATTGGCTAATTCTACTGATTCTGTCTTGGATGCTACAAATGTTGTCTTAGAGGCGGCTTTGGTTTAGAATGTTAATGCTACCCCTTTTGTTGCTGTTGTCTTTGTCCAGAACATTGAGGTTGTCTCTGGTTCAGCTGTCCTAGCTCTTGTTGCCGTGGGTTTTGTTGCTCATGTTTCGCTTGGGAGGGTTTTGGGGGTTGGTGGTGGTGCTACCCCTATTCCTTCTATGATTGTTGATGCTTCATGCCCTTTAGTGGGCTCTTTAGGGGTATCTTTGGATTGGTAGAAGGTTGCTGAGAAGGTGGAGGATGGATGGACATCAGTTAAAGGAAAAAAAGTCAAATTTTCCAAACCTTAATTTGATACATCTTTATGTTCTCATAAGGATGGCCAAAATGTAAATCTTGATGGTCCTTTGTTGTGTTTAGGTGGGCTGGTTTTTGGTCCCTTTGTTAGGAACTATGGTTAGTTCCTATAGTTTGTTGGGTGGTGTTCCACAGTTGTTTTATGATCTTTCAATGTTCTATCTTTCTATGCTCTTTGTACAAGGTTTCGAGTCCTTTCAAAACTTGATTTTACTTAATCAAAACATTAGAAATCTCAATATCATCATCATAATTAGGACTCATGTCTAAACTCAACTTAATGTTAACTGAGCTAATTTACAAACCTACATTTTTAAATTTTTCCAAAATGGCATCAATATACCTACTGACTTCACTAAATCTTTATATGAACTTGATCCCTCCTAATCTCCATCCCAAGAATATATCTAACAACCCCTAAGTCTTTTATCTCAATTGTGCTAGAAAGTTGAGTTTTCAACTCCCTAATCATCATCTTGTTGTTACCAATAAACAACATGTTATCAACATACTAGACAATAATCAATATTTATGCTGAGAGGTGTTCTACATTCACATATGAATCAAAAAACCTTTGTCAATTAATAGATGACTAATTTATTTTGATGGCTCACACTACGGGCAATTAAACAATAAATTGAATTCAAAGCATTCATAAGGTGAGAATTTGAACCCTTAATAAAGTTGGCAACCACCGTTTTCTTGGAGTTACAAACTGAATGATTTGAGCATTTATTTAATAGAAGAGATCTACAAATGGAATGGTTGAAGCTTCTGTATAATCTTGCATATAGGAAGAAACTCCATTTCAGTGGAGAGAAAGATGATATTATTTCATAATCTTTTATTAGTCCATTGCAGTCACCTACTAGCATATAGTAGTTAATGCAATGTTTGACTATTTTCAAAATCTTTAAATTGGCAACAAATCACAACATTTCATATGAGAATGATTTTTAAAATTTTATTCTTTAAATTTGCAACAAATCAAATATATTTTCAATCAAAATTGTCAAAATCAATTTTATTTATTATAGTAGTTTATTTATTTATTACTATGCTACCAAAAGAATAACAATTTTATCTTTCTCAAAATAATGTTTTGGTTCAAGCTTTTAGAGTGATGTTTACAGTCTAGCATGCAAGTTGTTGGATCTTGAAAGCCTGAGAGAGATCTGAAATTATCCTTTTCCCTCCAGTGCTTAGAGATTTTTTGGAGGGACATTCTTTTTAGTGAATTGACATGTATTTACACCAAGTAATGATTTCAACTAACTTGAAATGTATATTTGATGTACCATGTCTATATTTCACGGTTCTACTTTTCTTTGGTGCTATATAAATTTTATCTCTTTCAAACACTTCTCTAAATTTATTTGGGATTCAACCATTAAGACAAGAGTTAATCTGCATCAACCACCTTATATTATTATATTCTAATCACATGTAACAACACATACAAAGTAATTGTTTGAAACAATGATATATTTTAATTATGTAAATACATGCAAATTAATTTTCTTATTCATCTATGTAGTTATGGTGGTAAGAAGTTGGCATCTATCAAAGAAGAAACATGTTACCCTCAAGATTGAAAAAAATGTGTTAAATTGTATCTTCTTTTTATTGTGATAAAAAGGGATAATACTAGCATTTTCATTCTTATCCAATCAAAAATGATAACTTCACTATATAATGTTATTTTTATATTGTATATTTTATTTTTTATGAATATTAAAGATTTTTTATTTTGATTTCTCTCAACATATTATGTACTTCAATAATTAAATATCAATTTTGACCAACAAAAATAAGAAAATATTATCTCTTTCTTATATAAATTATACAATTATATTAAATATATCCAAATTAAATCAAATAAATGAACTCAAGACTTCCTCATTAAACACATACATTATGAAAACATATTTTGCACCCTAAAAATCTTTAACAAATACACCTTTATTTCCTTTCCTTTTACAATTTTGAACCTCTACTCAATTTTCCAGTAGACAATACACAAAGGAAGGAGGAGATTTCATCTTTCCAGCATACATTAAAAAAATGGTCAAAGATAGTGGTGATATGATGGTTGTTCTCTACAGTTTTGGCTTTTTTTAATGGCTACAACGTAGGCTGGTAGCATAGGATAGATTTAACTAAAAAAGGTCTAACTTTCTGGAGTAATGCATCCACATCTACTCCACTCTTGACCATCATGCTCTTCATTCACATTGCTCTCAATTTCTTTGGAATTCAAAGATTGTTGAAAATGGCTTGGATGACCTTCAATTTATAAAATTTTGGAAGATTAAATGGAGTGTTAAAGGATTTGGTGCTTACAATTAAAAATGTCGAGAATATTAATTGGAAAGGATTGGTGCAAAATCAATGGTGGAGATTAGAGATAATTTGGAAGGATTGCTTCAAAGTTAATGGAGATTGAACATAATTGGGAAGGATTGCTACAAAATCAATGGAGATTGAACATAAGAAGTAATGAATGGATACAATTTGGTGGGTAATTTAAAAATCTATTTCAAGATTTTTTTCTTTTTAAGTCAATATTTGTTTTGTGGCATACTAAGGAATATGATTCCAATTAAGCGCGTGTAATTGATAGGAGTTCAAAGTAAAACAAGAAAATTGATTGTGAAACATATAGTTAAAACTAATATTTGTCTCCTTGTATACTCTAAGGAACTGCATACTCCAAGAAATATGGAGAATTAAAGATAACTTCTATTGAAAAAAAAAAGTGTTTCAAGTCTGATTATATTTTAAATCATCACTTTTATTAAGGTAAAAATACGTCTTGAAGGGATCCAAAACCCTTGACAAACATATTTTGGAAGGATCTAGAATCTAGAAACCAAGACGTTGTCACAAGATAGGAAGAAGGAATCACCAGACAACTAGAGGCAAAAGATCCCACAAGGTGATCTAGTGGGAAACCAATCGACTCTCACAAACTAAAACTAAAGCTGCAAACAAATAGCCAACAAAAGACCAGAAAAACTCTAGCCCAATCTCAGCCCACCAAGAGCCATCAAGATTTACCTTTACTACTACTCTTGTGGGAGAGAAGAGTCATATCAAAGGAGAGCTTAGAAGACTTAACCTTTTTACCCTCGATAGTAATCGAACCCTCTTCCACTTTTGCACCTGCGTCCTTCCAAGCCAACAAACCTGACACATGTCTTGGTTCCTAGTTTGATAGGGTTTATACATATAAAATGCTACCAAGCTACCCACCCAAATATCTAAGAAGTCAACTAACAAGGCACTAAGTAAATCCATTCTGCACTTTTGGGTTTGCAAAACCAAGACGGGTGTACCTATGATCTTTCTTCAAGCTTCTAGAAACAATTTGTACTAAAAGATCACAAAAAGAAGATATCTAATGTAAGCCTCAAAATAACAAGGAGATACTAGGCAACAACCAATCAACCAATAAACATCGATTTGCATGGAGTATGAGATTAAATTATCAACTTTCTCATATAACTAAACATAAAATAAGGATATTTTGTAGTTTGATTTAAGAATTTATGTAAGGAAAATGTAAGTGAATGTAAAGAAAACCCTAGCTTAGATTAGTGCCTTTTTCATTGGGAAATGAGTCAACTAAACACAAGACATCCTACCACAAGTTTGAGGAGTATAGCTATATGATTCACAACACATTTACATTACAAAGTGTTAATCTATAATTTTCTGATCAATCCTACTTATCACAATCCTAAGACAATATCCTATGGATTTGTAGTTGATATTCAAGAATTTTAATTAATTCTTTGAATTAAAGCATGAATACACCACATACATCATAACAATGCAATGAGACAACATGATCTGTGATCCAAACACATCAAAACACATAAGATTTGCAAAAAGAGAGGAAATAAATTAGAAAAAGCTTATGAGATTTCATTAAATTTAGCTACACTTGTGATACAATATCTGATAATACTTAAAAGACAGAGAATCTTGCAACAAAATACACTAATTCTTACTTTTTCATATTTGCTATGGTATTTTTAGTACATATACATAAAGTAACACAAAAATATGGATCGATAGCCCTAAAAATCTATATGAATAATAAAAAATCAGACCATTCTCATGGCCTTGATTACCCTTTTATAGGAACAAGGGTAGCAGCAAGCTACAAGCCAAAGATGACACTTGTAAAAAAATTTACAATCTTGAGTAGAAGAAAACTTGATAGTACAAGATAGAAACTACAATAAATGAGTAATCTTTACACATCCTCAAGCACATCCATGTTGATGTAGACTTGTGAACCATGCCCATGCCATCTTGACAATGACTTTAGGTGCTTCAATAACTTTTCAAAATGATGTAATACTGGAAAAGTTGTCATTATGACATATTACTTTTACTCCTAAACATACATCTGCACCCATTCATTGTACTCATATTCTACTGGCCAATCAAAATTCTTAACCTCGTCAAACTTCCTTCTAAGTGGAGTGTACTTGACGATGCATTGATTCACTTCCTTTTCAAAATTGTCAAAGAACAGTCATGTGGAAATGATCTTGTCCATACGCTCCTTCAATGTTCCTTTGTCCATGCCATTACATATTTCTTACACTACATCCTCTAAGTTTGTCTTAGCCTCATCTTTCCATGTCTGCAATGTCTTTACCTTTCCATCCTTATCCAAAATAGAAGGTAGGAGAGTCTCTTTCATTTCATTAAAATTCTTTTCAACTCCCTGATCCTACCTTCAATATGATCTGGCAGCATCTGAAAATCCTTTAGAGTTTTCATAAAATCAAAAGTGGGTAGTATTTTCAATGGCCTTTCCCTATGATACTTGGATCCCAAACTAATCAGCCTCATTTTATCTACCCTCTGGGTCCATCTATCATATAGTGACCTTGCCACTTCCTTATCCTTATCAAAATTTTGAATTGCTTTAAAAAGAAAGGTGTAGCCAGCATGAATGCCAACTAAATTTTCATCAAATTTTTCATTTAAGTGGTAAAAAACTGCTTGTACCATGCCCTTCTTCTTCCTCTCAAAATTTTCTTCATCTTTAGCTGAAGACCTTTAAAGCTCATCAATTATTTGCTAAAGTTGAGCTCTGGTAGCCTCAATTGAGAACTCTGCCTCTTCAAGAATATCCCATGCAAAAGGAGGTGGGAAAGTGGCCCTATCTATCATATCTAGTCTGATAGTTAGCAGTAGTTTGACTGTAGAATTTATTCGAAATCCTTTATTTTTTGTTCCAATAATGCATTCTTTATTTCTAACTCTACACATCTCTTTGATTTCATGTCATTTTCTCAGAAAAGGCATTGATTTCTCATTGCAAGTTCCTCTTTTTCCTTCTCTTCCTTTAGTGTTACGTCAAGAATAAACTTAGATGATTCCAAGTTTTTCTTTGCTTCCTACACACCACCTGTATCTGCAACCCTTTGTATAATTACACTACCCTTCAATCCTAAGTTAATATACGATATATCCATTCTTTTTTCTACAGGTGTGAGGGACAAGATAGCCAAGGTGGCATGGTATTTATTATAGTAGTCGACTTTGAAACCCATCTCAACCTTATCTGCCTTTGTTCCATGCAAACTCACATTTTTCCTTATAGCTTCAAAGGCTACATCAACAATATTCCATTCTAGCAAAATTAACACACCTCCCTTATGCACAATACTTCTTCCCTCCTCTAGTGTTAAGGCTTGAAAATCATGATGCATCTCCAATTGTACCTCATTTACAATTTCCTATTCTGATACATTAGGTTGCTGGACCTTTCTCTCTTCCAAACTCTTTTGATATTCCTCAATGTTTATTTTCCACATGAACTAGTGGAAAGCTTTGGTTTTAGCAAACCCTTAATCATTGATAAATTATACACAAGCCTCCCTCTTCAAGTCCCTATGGACTCGACTCTGTATCTCTAAAGAAGTAAAGTTTAGGAGGGGTGCAATGGGGAGTTGTGGGACACCAGCGTGTAGATCCGCCTTAGGTATAATAATGATGTACACCTCATTAGCACTATTAGAATTACAATCACTAGATAATTTCACAAGTGGGACAAATTTATCATCTGTGCCCTTGTCCTTAGCTTTCCTTTTATCAACTTCAATAGTATTCTCTAGAATCATCTTTGCAGGGGGAGATGGTGGCCTTGGAGATGGTGGGGATGGCTCTCTCCTTCACAGATCATAAGGCTCCATAATGCATATTCCTTCCAATGGTCTGAGAGGGGGGAAACTATCCTATTGCTAGTCATGATATGGTTTCCCTTTTCGCTCCTCCTCTCATCCTCTGAGTCAGAATCACTGTCTTTTTCACCCTAGATCTTTTATAAACCTTTTCTAATAATGGGGATAGATCAAAACTAGGTGTCTCTTCTTCCTTCCCACATTCAAAAAGATGCTATGGAAATATTGGAATACAAGATGCCAATTTGAAAGATTCTATTTTTGTCTCAAAGTAGTAAAGATGTCATTGAAGAAATTAAACAAGGTTGACATTTTTACTACAAAATGAGTTAGAGTCCTAAGGGGATCATAATCTGATTTATTCTCATTCTTCCTTAAAAGATAACCACTTCATCTCATTTTCTTCTTACACTTCCTCATCATAAACATTTCTTATACAGCTCTCTAGGAAGTAGAATTCTTGAGCAACTTTTTTTATTCTAATTCTTCTTCTGAACAAATTGTGAAAACCCTCTGGGTCATTGTTCCTTGGCACACCTACCCCTAGATTGGAAGGCTACAAAATTTTCATCAAGTGTGCCCATCCTTCCTTTGTAAGTACAAAGTGATGGAAGAAAGTGAAATCTGGAAATAGGGTACCCTTACCCTTGCTTTTCATTTCACTATTCCGGATTGGGCCAATCTATCTGATTATTTCAATAAAACCCAGTCTTAAAGTAACATGGTACATAAGCACAATAGGATGGCCCCTGAAACCATACACTTTGTTTATAGTGCTTACATGATATGGGATAATGTCCCCCCCAATTATGTTCAACATTCAAATCAGACCTCATTTCCTTTGAACTCAAAAAATCTAACAACTCAAAAGGGATCCTAGGAATATTCACAACTAATCAAATCCTAAGCCTGCATGCAAAATTATTATCAAAGAGGACATAAATAGATCCCTCCTAGTCCTTGGATATAATTTTAGTCCAGGTTTCTATAGGCATAGGCTCTCCATCTAGGTCCCTATTCAACTTCATTAATTTTGCAAAATAATCAGCATTTATGAAAAGAAACATATGCATCAAGAAGAACTAGTAAAACATATCACAACCCTTCTTTTTCAAATCCATCAAACTAGTATGGATCTTTTCTACAACATAATTTGGGTAATCATATACTAAAACAAAACTAGGGTGCTGAATCTGGATTGCCATATACATGTATTTGGGTGACATGCTATGTCCCCCATGTCTTCCCAATAACTGACATAGTGAATAATATGTATCTTGAAGGTGTTTAGAAAAGGCCTCCATAGAAAAGGGTTCCTAAGTGGATTTCCCTACAAAACATCTTATTGATTGTGCATTGGCCAAATGAGTAGGGAGAAGTTTACTCCTGACCATATCCCTAGTTCTGTTATACTGGGCCAAAAACATATTTAGGTCTTTGTCCATTAGGGTAGCAGATAGATCACTGGCAGAAAACACCTCCTTGTTCTCATCCCCACTTATAGTAAGAAATACCTCTCCCTTTATGTCCCTAATCACCCTAGTCACTAGATCATATCTATCTACAATTCTTAGGAGAAGGTCCACCTCCAAATACACATTCAGAACAACTAGCTTGCCAAGGTCAAATTGCCAAGCATTTGACTCAGGGTTTAGGAGATTAGCCTGACCATACCATTGTCTGAACAAATCTAACCCCAATATTGGTAGTCAGACATATGATACATTTCCAAATATATCATACAACCTTAATGCTCTCTATCATGTGGCATTTTGGAAACTAGGGCTTGCGACTAAAACTTTAGAAACTAGGGCTTTCGACCACCTCAAAAAGAATAGAAAAATCCTTCCCAAAATAAGAGACAAGACAACACCAATTGCCTATCTTCACTAACAAAGGAAATCCTCACAAAAACTTGTAGAAAATACTTCAAATCTCCAAAATGAGCACACAAGAGCAGGGACAACTTATGACTTTTTTCCACAATTCTTCACTCAGTTTCACCCATAGAGAAAGTTCCTCAGATCACCAACCAAATCCAGAGTGCTTTACAATTCTTGGAGCAATCAGAATAAGGAAAAATAACAGCTTGATGCCCTTTTTATCTCTTTTACTATGGTCATGTCCTCCATTTAATTCATACAAGTGAACAAATGGATCGCAAAATATAACTTCTGCAAATTCAAACTACAACTATAGATTTTCATCTACCATGTTCCATCGGATGGTAGGAAGAGGTCCAACCGCCTTTAACTTACAACATGTCACCAATGCCCCCATATTGTCAAATAGAAATTTTCCATGACAAAATGGTATCCTCAGAAGAAACCTGGCCCACCATCCTTTGTTCTTTGGTGAAGAATGGCATGTGTCAACATCGCATGATCCCACAATGAATATCAATCAAGCATCTTGGTTCACAGGATCACGACATTTGTTGATCTATGTAGGAAAATAACTGGCGTGAAAGATCAAACGATACTAACCATTGAGTAACTTTATGCTGAAAATAAAACATCTCCATTGATTTTATCCATGTGCTAAAAGATTAGCACCTTAGTTGCACGATGTTTTAATCTTCAGTGTAATCAACAACTTTATCATAAAATTCCATGTTTGTAAAATCAACCAATAAATTCCTGCACATATCACATGCTATGGTCCCACCTCATAATAGATTTTTTCTTCAAGACACATGGCACAATCTCGTGTTCCCGCTATGAATAATAATATATCACTTTTGATCACAAGAACACGCCAACCATTGATTATGTTCAATCTTTAATCTCCTAGTAGCACCAATGGAACATATTCACCATGCAACTATTTCTGATAGGATACAAGATCTCTATTCAAATTGGACATGTGTTTAAAGATAAGATCATTAGTAAAACATGATTCAACCAAGAAAACCACTTAACAAAGAAATAACATAAAACTTGGTCCCACAGGAAGAGACATGGTAACATTTTGTATTCCTATAGTCGGCTTGAAATATTTGGTGACATCATCAAGGGGACACAAAAACATGACACGTGGCCCACACTTAGTAAAGGTAAGAAACCTTAGTTTAATGCATAACAAAGGCCGATCAACTTAGGATTAGGACTTAAGACTTAGGGAAGTATTAAAAGGGGTAGACATAAATAAGATAGAACATTCAAGACTATAAAGGTAGAAACCCCCTTCTTATGCTGAATAACCCTTTTCTTAAGTTACAAAAAGTAACAATGAAACATAATGCTTACCAACACAATGATGGTTTTCAAGATTTTCAAGGAGATAAGCAAGGAACCCTAGGGAAAACTACATAAATTCTCAAGATAAAACCCAAGAAATTTTACTTCAAGAAATTTTACCAATAGTGGCTCTTTCTGGGGATGATCACGATGTAGGAATGATGTGAGAATCACAGGATCACTGGGAGAGCATACCACAGAACTAGAGCAACAAGACACAGAGAATGGCTAACAAAACCCTATGTACATGAATTTACATATGATACAGACCTAAAATCTACTGTTAATGGAAAATATCTTCTTCAAGAGAAGTAATGCTTTAGGAATTATTTGTGAACATGAAATTCCAAAATGTCTTTGGCCAATTCCCTGAGGAAGTATGAATTTTCACCCCATTGCTCGTGAATCACATATGGCCCCAACTAGAAGGGATCAAATTTTCCATGTTTTCCTTTATCTTCCCCTCTAGAATTCCACATTAGCACAATATTACCAACTTCAAATTTTCTCTCAGTTGTCTTCTTGGCATACAAGTGTTTTAAGCTGCAATTAGAGTTTGGCATTTTCAGCATTAGCTTCTCTCCTATTCTCATCTAACTCCATGAGGTCATTCATCCTCAATTGCATCTCATCCTTAATTTCTTCATCATAAATTTGGATGAATTTATACATCTTGATGATATTGTTAAGTGGAAGTCTAACATGGATTTCGTACACCAAATCAAAAGGTGCACAACCAATGGCCTTCTTTATAGTTACCCTATTTGCCCAAACTGCCAATGAAAATTTTGAATTCCAAGCCCTCTTATTTTTGTCTTAAACGCTCTTGATTATTTTCAATGGGCTCTAGTTACTTTATTCAGCCTGTCCATTTCCCTGTGGGTGATAGGGTGATGAGTATTATGTTTGGATACTAAACTTACTATAGAATTCATAATATTCTTTTGATCTGAAACACATTGCATTGTTAGAGAAAATTCTCTCTGGGAATCCAAATCTAGTAATGATGTTGTTTAATAAGAATTATGTCATTGCCTTACTAGTTTCTCTGTTGATTGGCATCGCTTCCACCCACTTACTGAAATAGTCAGTTGCAACTAACATCCATGAGTAACCACCACTAGATTTTTTTTTTATTTCTCTTACAAAATGCAATCCCCACTATTGAAAAGGAGCCTGCACTTCAATTGGCTTCAAGGGCATGTTCCCAAAAAAATTCAATTTTCTAGAGAACCTCTAACATGCATCACACTTCCTAACCAACTGATGTGCATAGTTGAGAAGTGTTGGCTACTAGAATCTTTCTCTAAAGACCTTATGTGCATTTTTCTTTTCCATATAATGGCCTCCAAAAACTCCACTATGCATCTCTTCCAACACCTTTGCAGCTTGGGTTTCATTCACACACTTCAACATGAATCCATTAATATTCCTCAACCACAAACGGATAGATATAATGACATACTTAATAGAATGTAGCTTCAGGGTTCTTCTTTTACTCTCATCCATTCCTGGTGGACACTTCATTTTTTGTAAATAGAAAATGACATCGTTATACTAGTCACACCCTTCCATATCACAAAGATATTCTTTGTGTTCTTCTTCAACCATTTGAATCTAATTTGTATCATCTATTAGTTTTTCAACCAATTTAGTAATTTGGACCTCAATGTTGAATTCTTGAATTCTGTTGATCCATCCGCATCTTCTTCTTGAGACCTCTTGTTGGGTGAAGATGTCTTTAATAGAAGCACTAGGCACATAGGCCACAACAATATCTCCCACAAGTTAACATTTGAAAGCTTTGACTACTTTCAATAATGCATAGGCCTTCTTTTCACTCATCTCATACTTTAACTCTACATCATGCAAGGATTTTCTAAAAAATGCAATTGGTTGCTCAAATCCTTCAGTGTTCTTTTGCAACAATACTGTAGCAACTGTTTGAAAAGATGCAAAAGAGAAAATTTGTATTGACTTGGTATAATCAGGGGCTTTTCAAATTGGGGCCTCCTTAATGGCCCCTTTAATTGAATGAAATGCAATAGTAGGTTCTCCATCCCAATTTATCTGAGCACCCTTTTTAACATTTTGGATATGGGCATGCTAATTTCTACAAAATTTATCACAAACCTTCTTAGGAAACTAACCTTCCCAAAGAATGATTGAATACCCTTCACATTTATTGGTTGTGGTATTCTATCAATTGCTTCTACTCTTTCAAGGTCTCTCCTTACCCCTTCTTTTGAAACCATATGCCCCAACAACTTTCCTTTAGTAACCCTAAATACACATTTCCTTGGGTTTAATGATACTCCATACCCCAACACCCTGACAAATATTTTCTCTAAGTGCTCATAATGTTGCTCTTCCCTCTTGGAGTAAACAGTCAAGCCATCCTGATAAACCACATGAAAATCATTAATGAACTCTACAAAAGCCACATCCATAGCGCTCTAGAAAGTTGCCCCGACATTTGTCAAACCAAAAGGCATCCTCACATAGACATATGTTCCACAAGGTGTAGTAAATGCATTTTTATACTGATCTGATTCTTTGACCACCACCTGGTTATAACTTGAGAACCCATCCATCATTGACATAAGTTCTGAACCAGTTACCCTTTGTAGCATCACTTCCATATTGAGAAATCCATAATTATCCTTCAATAAAACATATGTTTAGGTTTCTAAACTCCACACACAATCTAATATCTCCATTCTTCTTTCTTACTAGTACTAAATCATAAACTCATGCTTAATTTATGATATATATATATATATATATATATATATATATATATATATATATATATATATATATATATATATATATATATATATATATATATATATATATATATATATATATATATATATATATATATATAATGATTTTTGCATCCTTGAGTTTCATTAGTTCTTCTTTCATTTTTGGTGCAAGGGTCGGATTTATGGGCCTCTTCTTCTGTTTGAAAGGCTTAGCATTTTCCCTTAAAGGAATGATACGGTGAACCAAATCTTCTCTGTATGCCTTCAAATCATCATAGGACCATGCAAAAACATGCCTATGTTTTCTTAACAGGTCAATAATTATATTTTTAATCTTTGGGGACAACCTCTTTCCAATGTACACTTTCTTAGGTGTCTCTTATGTCCCTAGATTAGTCTCCTCAAAATCACTAGGATATGTTGTAGTGGCATCATTTTTCACTCTTTCCTAATTATCAAAGACCTTCTCAAGTACTACTAAACACTTTGGTACCTTGTTAGTCTTCAACTGAATGACCTCATTGCCAAAAAATTGTTTCTTTCCCATCAATCACTTCAACATAAGTGTTGATATCAATTTCTTGGTCAAAATATTTATTCTCACAATTCAAGAATCTTATAATATCCTGGTCATCATTAAACACTTGCCAATTTTCAATATTATCGGGGATGGATAGAATAGATTGGATTTCCACTTTAGAAATCCCTGCAAAGGTGATATCTTTTGGCCTCAGAGAAATTTTGGCCAAGAGATCAGCCATTTTGGTGTTTCTTATATCCATCCAATTTATCACATATGCATCAAAACTCCCAAGTTCATCCCATACTGCATTTCTGTATTTCTGCAATCTATTATTTTTTTATTCATATTTTTCTCTGACCTAGGAGATTACTAACTCTCAATCTCCAATCGCTTTGATATTTTTGATTCCATGTTTCTCTTCTAGTCTTAGACTGAGAAAAAAAGCCTCATATTCTACTGCATTATTTGTGCAATTTAAACTTAGAACAAATGAAAACTTATAAGTTCTTCCACTAGGTGAAACCAATAATACCCCTGAACTTGACCCCTCCTTTGAACTAGCACCATCAAAGTACATAGTACATAACTCATTGTCCTCAAATCTATTCTCAATCTCTTCTATCATCAATGCAGGTTTCTTTTCTCCAATTAAAACCAATTCTTCAACCTCAAATGAATTTATATCAGCATCCACAAAGAAGGTCATGTCATCATCTACATTCTTCTCAATCATGTGAGATACTCTTGGCTCTCTTTCAACTTTCACATATTTTTCATCAATAAAAAGGTAGCAAAAGATAGATCACATTGTAAACTTCCCCCCATGGAAGCACTCCATTTCCTTGACAACAACATTCCATAATGAGGCGGAATACCCACAACCAATACACTCATGGTTAAGTCCTTTTTAGAGAAAGTGAATGACTTATATAGAAGGGCCCTAATGGTACCAATAACAAGAACCTCCCTAGAGTCCAAAGTACAACACCTACCCTGAGTAGTATCTACCCTTAATCCCAAAGATTCCATAATTAGATGCACCCGAGTCTATCATGCAATTCTTTATAGTTTTATCGTTTATGATAAAACTAAGAAAGAAAGGATCAATATTGTCCAAATAAGAATTCACAATATGGTCTAAGTATATCTGAGGAATTTGAGAGGTAATTCCCTCAATTTCCCTATTTCTCTTCTTTAGCTCCCCATTTTCTAAACTAGGCTCATTTGTTGGCTTAATTTTGTCAGATGAAACACTATTTACCCATGCCATGGATTTAATTTTATGTTCTTCTATCCTCATCATTTATAGTAAAGGAGCTCTAATTTGTAAAAATAATTGTAACATGTCAATAGGTGTATAATTTGGGAGTTCAAACTGCATACCTGGCATCTCCTTTTCACCTTTCAACTTGGTATTTTGAGTAGAAATATTCTACTCTGAATCCTTTTGGACAGGTATATCAGGTTCATCAACTTATTTAGCTTTATCTTTGGATGCCACAATCTTAGGCTGCAAAACCTTAGCCTTCTTTGGTTCCTATTTCTTCCCTTTGATTTCTTTAACTTTGACAACAAATTTTTATTTCTCATTCCTGACAGCATTACCCTTAGCTTTCTTCTCCTTAATAAATAAGGCATCAGACTTACCACTATCTTCTCCCATTGTCCTGTTTCTCAAATTATAGTTTCTCTCAACTTGAGAAACCATAGTAGCAGTAATTTTTGCAATCTCCTCTTCAGATGTTTTTTTAGATTAACCATGTCAGCTCTATGTTTAGCATTGCACCATTGATCATCAGAATCATCCTCATCATCATAAAATACCTGTTGATGGTAAGACTCACCCCTTTTTCTCTATTCATTCCTACCAATTTCTTGTGATTCAGAATCTAAGATGTCACTTTATTCTGCAAGGTAAGAGGTTTTCATGTTGCAACTAACACCGTCATTTCCTATCATTGATTCCTATGGTTCTTCACCAACATCTTCACTAGCAGAAATAGATTGTGCAAATGCACAAAATTCATGTGCATGGGGTGATTGACACACCACACACTATGGTGAATGTTCAACTACATTAACATTATTCTTCTGCAATGGATCTAGGGTCACTTTATCATTAGTGTTACTCTTTTGGGCTGGCTGAACAGACTTGCCATCTTTCCATTGAGTATTGTAAGGGTAATTATGTAATCTGGGTTACCTGTTGAAATTATTGTTGAGCTGGGGCCTGTCCTATCTAACATTCTTATCATTCTTATATTTTTTCCTTTGAAATCGTTTAAGGAATTGAGTACCTTATCCAACTTATCATCATCACGTTTCTTTGATCCTAGAGTCTTGTTAGACTCTTTCTTATTATTTTTTCTATTGAAAAACTTGGAGTCATCTCCTAAGTTTACAAGAAGCCCTCTGATTAGTCCCAATGTAAACACTGACCCCGAATACATCTCTTAGGGTGTGAGGCTCCTTGTCTCTCATCAAGTATGTCATCTCTCCATAAAATGCATTAAAATATGTTGTCAAACAAACATTCTCATCCAGTCTCATCACCTGGAATAATTTGTGCATACCTTTTTGGAACCTTATATTAAATTCTGCAGCGACCTCATTTGGTGATTTCTTAATGTTGTTGAATTCATTCAACATGAAACTGTCATTAATTTTATCACCACACTTCTCATTGAAACATTTCTTAAATTCTTCCCATGACCCAATATTGTCATGAGGAAGTCCCCTAAACGAATCTCTTACATCTTCAACCAAGGATTGCACAAAAAAATTCATTAGCACATCCTCATGTTCCACCTCATAATTATTCAACATGTTAGTAAATTCTCCGAGGTGATCTTCTCCCGTGATAGCATTATTTCTTGCAAATTTGCTTGTCTTATCTTTCAATTTATTTGGAATTGGATTAGGATATCTAGGAATCCCAACAAAGAACAATTGACTATGCCTCTCAAGATGGATAGGTTTCATTTGGAACGTTTCTCTAGTGTTTTGACCACTAATTCCAACATTAGCATTGTTTCCATCTTGTTTCTTAGCACTTCCAAGGTTACTTCCTCAAGAAACACTCAGACCCCCTAAATTTATGTTAACAACATTAGAACTAGGTCCTAATACTCCTTGAGGTGAGTGAGTATCCCCTGAAGAAGTGTTAGTTAACGTAGAATATTTTAAGAATGAAATCTTTTTCTTCATCTCACCAGTAGCGGCCTCAACCTATATTATTTCCAATTCCTTGGCTATATCCTCCTGTTTTATGGCTTTTTCCAACTCCAAATCAGCTTTTGACAAGCCTTGAAGGATCTTACCCAAATTTATGGGATCATTAATCTTAATGCTAGTGATTTTTTTCCTTTGTCTAAATCAACCTTAGTTGTATGTGTCACTATTTTACCTTGGCTTGAAACACTAGGTCTAGAAGTCCTTTCATTTTCCCAATCAAAGATTTGCCTCAAGACATGGCCCTCTTTCTCAAACTCATCTCTATGTAAAAGATGTTCCCTCTCTTGGAATTAATTTCTTAATGTGTTCATATCTCCAAACACATCCTTACTCAAACCTTTAGGAATTGTACCAAATCTCTAGTTCATACTTTCAAATTTTCTGTTCTTTTTAGAAAATTATCCCTTTCTACAAGAGCATTTATGAATTCCTCTTCTCTTTCCTTTCTCTTCATTGTCTTATTTCCATTTTCTCTTGTATCTCTTTTCTAATGGCATTAACATCTCCAAATAACTCATCAGGATCTGGTAAAGTGATATCATAACTAGAAGAATCATCTACATTTATCAAATATACATCCCTTTGATCTCCAACTCTTACATGAGGATAGTCAACAAAAAGAGGTGGAAGAGGAATCCTATCAAATACATTTCTTTTATGATTACCTTGACTAGTACTCCTCCCTCTTCTCTTTTCAGTGTATTGAACTTGAGTAACTCCTTTGTCATGTTGTAGTACCTCATCTTGTATGGGTGTATTAAATAAATCATCTAAGAAACCTTGACTATCTAATTCTGAACTTTTAGAAAATGTTTCACTTCTTTCAAGGATTGGATGTAGTGACTTACCTATATTTGGAAATTTTGGTCTCCATGATGTAGAAGCTCTATTAGATTCTCCATCCCTTTTGGTCCAGGTTTTCCTTGAACCCTTTAGAAGCTCACCCTCTAAGATGACCTTGGGATGGTTCTTCATAAAGGTCCTAGTATTCTTCCACTTACTCATTTTTGTATTAACACATAAATGGGTCAAATGTATGCACTAGTATAATCTTTGAGTCACCACCCAAAATATTCGGTAAAAAGTGGTGTATGTCTTCTTTGTGAACTCTCACAATTGTTACAAAATTGATAATGCACCAAAAGGACATAGAGGTTTCAAATATAATGGCTTGGCCACAATCAGTTGAAACAAAACACAATCTCTCTGCAAATTTCCCAACAAATAGACTCAACTGGGTAAAATTTCAATTTTCTTCACATACTAAGCGATCTCTACTCAATCTTGTTGTGGATGAAGTTACCTGCAACTCTCCCTAGTAGAGTTATCATTTTTTTGGTTCCTAGCTTGACAAGGTTTATACATATAAAATGATACCAAGCTACCCACCCAAATTTTTAAGAAGATGCTAACTTCTATTATGGACACCTAAATGGACTTGGACCAACTAACAAGGTACTCAGTAAATCCCTTCTACATTTTTTACTCTGCAAGACCAAGGTGAGTGTACCTATGATCTTTCTTCAAGCTTCCAACAATAATTTGTACTAAAAGGACAAAAAAAGAAGATATCTCATGTAAGCCTCAACATAACAAGGAGATACTAGGAAACAACCAATCACCCATTGAACATTGACTTGCATGGAGTATGAGATTAACTTATCAACTTGCTCAGATAAAAAAACATAAAATACATATATTTTGTAGTTTGATTTAATAATTTTTGTGAGGAAAATGTAACTAAATGTAAAGAAAACCCTATCTTAGATCAATGCCTTGTTCATTGGGCAATGAGTCAACTAAACACAAGACATCCTACCACAAGTTTAAGGAGTATAACTATATGATTCACAAAACATTTGCATTACATAGTGTTAATTTATAATTTTATGATCAATCCTACTTATCACAATCCTAAGACAACATCCTATGGATTTGTAGTTGATATTCAAACATTTTAATTAATTCTTTGAATTAAAGCATGAATCCACTGCATACATCATAACAATGCAATGAGATAATAGGATTTATGATCCAATCACATCAAAACACATAAGCTTTGCAACAAGCGAGGAAATAAATCAGAAAAAGCTTCTGATATTTCATTAAATTTAGCTACACTTGTGATACAATATCTAATCATTCTTAAAAGATACATAATCCTACAAAAAAATACACTAATTCTTACTTTTTCACATTTTCTGTGGTATTTTTAGTACATATACATCAAGTAACACAAAAATTTAGACCGATAGCCCTAAAACTCTATATGAATAATAAAAAATTGGACCCTTTCTGATGGCCCTGATTACCCTTTTATAGGAAAAAGGGTAGCAACAAGCTACATGCCAGAGATGACACTTGTCAAAAAATTTACAATCTCAAGCAGAATAAAACTTGATAGTACAATATAGAAGCTGCAATAAAAGAGTAATCTTTACACATCCTCAAGTACATCCCTATTAATGTAGACTTGTGAACCAGGCCCATGTCATCTTGACAACGACTTCAGGTGCTACAATAAATTTTCAAAATGATGTAATATTGGTAAAATTATCATTATGACATAGTACTTTTACTCATCTGCATACATATTTATCCATCCATTGTACTCATCTTCTATTGGCCAATTAAAATTCATTACCTCATTAGACTCTCTTGAATGGAGTGTACTTGATGTCGCATTGATTCACTTCCATTACAAAGTTGTCAAAGAACAGTCCTGTGGAAATGATCTTGTCCACACACTCCTCCAACGTTCCTCTTTCCATTTCATTACATATTTCTTCCACGAAAACCTCTAAATTTGTCTTAGCCTCATCTTTCCACATCTATAGTTTCTTTACCTTTCCATCCTTATAAAAAATAAAAGGTAGGAGAGTCTCTTTTGTTTCATTAAAATTTATTTGCAACTCCCGGAACCTACCTTCAATATAATCTGGTAGCATCTCAAAATCCAAGTATAGTTTTCACAAAATCAAAAGTGGGCTGGATTTCCAATGGCCTTTCCATGTAATCCTTAAATCTTAAGATAATCAACCTTATTTTCTCTACCCTCTAGGTCCATCTATCATATAGTGGCCTTTCCATAGTTTCTTTATCCTTATCAAAATTTTGAATTGCTTAACCCTTTGTAGAATTAAACTTCACTTCAATCTTGGGTTAATATCATATATATATCCATTCTTTTTGTTGCAGGTGTAAGGGACCACATAGACAAGGTGGCATAGTATTTACTATAGTAGACCCCTTTCAAATCCATCTCAACATGCTCTACCTATGTGCCATGAAAAATCATATGTTTCCTTACAACATCAAAATCCATACCATCAGCAATATCCCATTATGGAGAAATTAACACACCAACCTCATGCACAATCGTTCTTCCCTCCTCTAGTGTTAAGGCCCGAAACACATGATGCATCTCCAATTGTACCTCATTTACAATTTCTTATTCTGATACATTAGGTTGTTGGGCCTTTCTCTCTTCCAACCTCTTTTGATATTCCTCAATGTTTCTTTTACACATGAATTGTTGGAAAGATTAGGTTTTAAAAAACCCTTCATCATTGATAAATTATGTACAAGCCTCCCTCCTCAAGTCCCTATGGACTCGACCCTGTATCTCCAAAGAAGTAAATTTCAGGAGGGGTGCAATGGGGAGTTATTGGACACCAACCTATCGATTTTCCTAAGGGATAATAATGATGTCTACCTCATTAGCACTATCAAAATCAATGTCACTATATAATTGCACAAGTGGGACAAATTTATCATCTTTTCCCTTCTCCTTACCTTTCCCTATCTCAACTTCAACAGTTTATTCTAGAATCATCTCTGCAAGGGGAGATGGTGGCCTTGGAGATGGTGGGGATGGATCTCTCCTCAGGGGATCATGAGGCTCCATAATGCTTATTCCTTTCAATGGTATGAGAGCGAGGGAAACTAGCCTACTGCTAATCATGATATGTTTTCCCTTTTTCCTCTTCATCTCCTCCTATGAGATATAATTACTAACTTGTTCACCCCTAGATCTTTTATAAACCTTTTCTGATAATGGGGAGGGATAAAAAACATGTCTCTCCTCTTCCTTCACACCTTCAATAGGATGCTCTAGAAATATTGTAACAGAAGATGCCAATTTGAAAGCTACTATTCTTCCTCATTTTTCTCTCAAAGTAGTAAAGATGTCATTGAATAAATTAAACAAAGTTGACATTTTTACTGCAAAAGGAGTCAAAGTCCTAAGGGTTCATAATATGGCTCAAATTTTTTTATTTTGTCCCATTCTTCCTTAAAAGCTAACCAATTCCTCTTATTTTCTTCTTGCACTTCCTCATCATAAACATTTCTTATACAATCCTCTAGGAAGTGGATTTCATGAGGAACTTCTTTTATCCTAATTCTTCTTCTGAGAAAATTTTGAAAACCCTTTGGGTCACTGTTCCTTGGAACAATTACCCCCGGATTGTAAGGCTATAAAATTTCCATCAAGTGTTCCCATCCTCCCTTTATAATTACAAAGTGATGGAAGAAAATGAAATCTGGAAATAGAGTATGCTTACCCTTGCCTGTAATTTTATTGTCCTAGATTGAGCCAATCTATCTAATTATTTCAAAAAAACCTAGTCTTAAAGTAACATGGTACATAAGCACAATAGGATGACCCCTAACATAATTCACTATGATTATAGTGCTTACATGACATGGGATAATAGCCTCCAAATTATCTTCAACATTCAAATCAAGCCTCCTTTCCTTTGGCCTCAAAAAATCTAATAATTCATAAGGGATCCTAGGAATATTCACAACTAATCTAGCCCTAAGCCTTGATGCAATTTCCAAAGAGGACATAACTAGATCCCTCCCAGTCCTTGGATATCATTGTAGTCCAGGTCTGTACAAGCATAGGTTCTCCATCTAGGTCCTTATTCAACTTCATAAATTTTGCAAAATAATCAGCATTTCTGAAAAGAAACATATGCATCAAGAAGGAGAACCATTAAAACATCTCACCACCCCTCTTCTTCAAATTCATCAAACCAATATGGATCATTTCTACAACATAAGTTGGTTAATAATATACTAAAAAAAACTAGGGTGGTGAATCTGGATAGCCATATACATGTATTCGGGTGGCATGTTGTGTACCCCATGTCTTCCCAATAATTGACATAGTGAATAATATGTATCCTAAAGATGTTTAGAAAAAGCCTCCATAGAAAAGGGTTCCTAAGTGGATTTACCTATAAAATATTTTATTGATTGTGCCTTGGCCAGATGAGTAGGGATAATTTTACTCCTGACCATATCCCTAGTTCTGTTATACTGGGCCAAGAACCTATTTAGGTCTATATCCATCAGGGTAGGAGAGCTCACTAGTGTCAAACACCTCCCTAATCACATCCCCACTTATAGTAAGCAAGATCTCTCCCTTGATGTCCCTAATCACCCTGGCCACTAGATCATATTTGTATGTAATTGTTAGGAGAAGGTCCACATCCATATACAAATTCAAAACAACCAACTTTCCAAGGTCAAATTTCCAATCGTTTGACTTAGGGTTCAGGAGACTATCCTGACCATACAATTGTTTGAACAAATCTAACCCTAATATTGGTAGTTGGGCATATGCTCCATTTCTAAATATATCATACAACCCCTCATCAATTTTCTTCCCCTAACTAACTTAGCCCCTGATGATCTATTATTCATAGAGGGATTTAATTCATCTAAGAAATCATCATAAGGCTTTCTTTTGAGATAACTTATCTTTCCTTAATGATCTCTAGCCTATGACATTTTAGAAACTAGAGATTGTGACTAAAACTTCAGAAACTAGGGATTTCGACCACCTCAAAAAGAATAGAAAAAAACCTTCCTAAAATAAGTGACAAGATAACACCAATGGAGTCTCTTCACTAAAAAAGGAAATCTCCATGAAAACTTGCAGAAAAAACTTCAAAAACACTAGAATGAGCACACAAGAGTAGGTATAACTTACAACTTTTGTGAACAATTCTTCACTTAATTTCGCCCGCAAAGAAAGTTCCTCAGATCACCCACTAGCTCCAAAGTGCTTTACAATTCTTGGAGAAACCAAAATAAGGAAAAATAATAGCTCGATGCCCTTTTAATCTCTTTTAATTTGGTCTTGTCCTCCATTAAATTCATACGAGCGAATAAACAACTCACAAAATACAACTTCTATAAGTTCAAACTATAGCCGTATATTTTCATCAACCTCATTCCATCAGATGGCAGCAAGAGGTCCAACTACCTTTAACTTACAACGTATCACTTGAGCCCCCATATTGTCAAATAGAAACATTCCACAATAGAAAAGTATCCACAGAAACAACTTGGCCCACCATCCTTTGTTCTTTGTTGAAGAATGACATGTGTCAACATCGCATGATCCTGCAGTGAATATAGATCGAGCATCTTGGTTCACAGGATCACGATAGTCATTTATCTCTACAAGAAAATAATTGACGTGGAAGATCAAAGGAAACTAACCATCAAGAAACTTTATGCTAAAAATAAAACATCTATATTGATTTTACCCATGTGCTAAAAGATTAGCACCTTAGTTGCACAATGTTTTAATCTTCAATGTTTGTAAAACCAACCAATCAATTCCTTCCACATGTCACACGTTGTGGTCCCACCTCATAATCAATTTCTGGTCTAGAACACATGGCACAATCTCATGTTCCCACATTACATAATAATTGATCACTTTTTATCATGGGAACACACCAACCGTGATTATGTTCAATCTTTAATCTCCCAGTCGTGCCAAAGGAACATATTCACTGTGCAACTATTTATGACTAGATACAAGACCTTTGTTCAAATTGGACATGTTATTAAAGATAAGGTCATCATTAAAATGGGAATTAACCAATAAAATTGCTTAACAAAGAAAGAACATAAAACTTGATCCCACGGGAAGAGACAGGTGGAAATATTTCATGTTCTTGTGGTTGGCTTGAAATATTAGGTGACATCATTGTGGGGACATGAAAACATGACGTGTGGCCTACACTTAAAGAAAAGGTAAGAAACCTTAGTTTATGCATAACAAAGGTTGATCAACTTAGTATAAGGACTTAAGACTTAAAGAAATATTAAAAGGGTTAGACTTAAATAAGATAGAACATTTAAGACTATAAAGGTAACAACCCCCTTCTTACGATGAAAAACCCTTTCACTTAAGTTAAAAAAAAGTAATAATGAAACATAATGCTTACAAACACAACTAGGGTTTTCAATATTTTCAAGGAGATAAACAAGGAATCTTAGGGAAAACTGGATAGATTCTTAGGACAAATCCCAAGAAAATTTAGCAATGATAGGGACACCATCAACTTTGGAGACAATGCCATCAAAACAATTATTTCCCACAACATGTGAAGCACAACCACCAAGGATGTTACCATTGTCACAAGAAATTGCATCCTAAATCACATTCCCACAGACATATGGGGAGTCTACAGGAGGCACTAACATTTATTTATCCCTAACAGCCCCCGCCCCCCCCTCAGAAACCAAAATAGACTAAGAAGAGGCCAAAAGATCATGAGAATCCATAGCAACCACCTATGAGAAGCTCCTTTGAGTTTTAGATTTCTTCAAGACCACATAATATTGAATAGAAGCACCATCCCACCACAATGTAGACAATTTATTTTTCTCTAGTTCACATTGAGCAGTTGCATGACCAATTTAAAAACATATTCTACACCTGAAGGGGATCCCTTTATAGTCCAAAGTTTGAACCCAACTTCCCTTTTAATACCTGATAAGTATTTCAGCAAGAAACCCCTTAGACATGTCCATATCAACCAAGATATGTGCAAAGGTGGAGTGATAAATGTCAGAAGAATCATTATCAATCATAATAAAATCTGCAAGAGCTTCTCCCACTTCCTCAAAAAGAGAGTCCACCCAAAGATGAATGAGGAGATATGGAAGATAAACCCATACATGAATATTATTAAAATTTTCTGAAGAAAGATTAAAATCTGAGTGCCATGGAATAATCATTAGCGTAAATCTATCCTCCCAACTAAAGAAATGATCACACAAAATTTTGTTTATGTCCTCATGTCATGACTCGACTTGATAGACTAATATTTTTTAGGATATTTAGCGACACATGGAATTTTGTTGACTTGGTCAGATACTCGACCTAAGTTGTTATGCTTTGATGTTATATTAGACATGTTAGTAGTTACTTTATAATTGATGTCGACTTACTATGATCTTATGTTATGGTATTATCATGTTACGATGATTTATTTTATTCAATTACATGTGTTTCGATGATAAAAGATGTGAATTGATATGAAATATGATGTTATTTAATTTTATTGTGATTTATGGGACTAAACTACTCATGAGAAATCGAATGGTTCAGTTATTTGGCAGGATGAAGGTGGAAGTGTGGTTTAAGTAGAGGAGGCTAGCTCCTCGGTAGGGGTGAGATCGGAAAAATATGGTTGCACACACACACACACACACACACACACTACATATACATGATTATTTTTATTACACAAATGCAATGATATGTTAGGTTAAAGTGTTTTATTCCTTACCTTATCTTGATGTAAACGATGTGTGTGAAGGAATAAATATTTCATGGTTAAAAGAACTAGAATAGAAATTTAGTTGAATAATTGTAATAAAAGATGAATATATGATTGTGTATTTGTTTGAAAAACTATAGAGGTAAATAGTAAATTCAAGAAACTATTTATTACTTGACTTAGAAATATTATCATATTTATTCTAAAGTTTGAAAACTTTGCTTATATTAAGGAGTAAATTGGGTGAAAGAAAAGAAATATTTAATGGAATCCTTAAACTAAGTCGATGAGTTGGAATTCTTAAACAAAGATATTTTATCAAAGTTGAATTCAAGGAAAAAGGGCATTAGAAGTAGGGGATAACTTAAATGAACTTGACATGCATGCTATTTTAACAGTATGGAAGCCTCATAGACAAGAAGAAGAGCTTTTGAAAACTATTACTTTAGAAAGTTAATGCATGCATAAAGGGGAGGAAAACTTAGAATTGGGGGACGGGGAAATTTGGAAGGAAGGAATCACACAAGAGCTAGAGAAGAGAAGGCATAACAAGGAATTTTTCCAACATCTAATTTTCCAAGTTCTTTTCTATATGATACAACTTTTTGGGAAATTGCACTAAAAAGAAATGATAGTTTTATAGTGATTTTCTTAAACCATAATTATTGTCTATATTGAATAAAATTGAGTGTTTGGCAGTAAAAGTTTATTTAAATAGTCTTTAAATGTATCCACCATAGTAGAATGGGTGTGCCCTATATTTGAATACAAACTCTATGCAAAGATTTTTCAAGTAGAATAGTAAGGAAATTTTAACGAACTTCCAAACTTCACATCTTTGAAACGAATGTCTTCTCCTTTGTTTCAATTTTTTATGATACTTGGAAACTTGTATTTTCCTTAGCATATTTTCATAATCATGAAGGGAAATTAGTAAACCTTTCTTGTTAACAGTGAAGGCTATTATGAATCAATCCTTATGTGTTTAATTGCTGAAATAGAAGAACTCTTACCACTAGCACTTGTACCTTTTGAAGGGCTCAAGGGGTACGCTGATAGTACTATATAGGTTCATTATTGTTTTGTACATGTGGAATAGGTGTTTTTGGTTTCCATTGACAGCTGGTTTAGACGAGATTCTTCTACTTTCTATTTCATTGTATATGGACTGTTCTGCATTTTGGCATACCTATCATAGGAGAATGCAGGCTGGATTCGAAGACTATCCAGAGATTTGACTCTTGATATAGCTGTAAACGTCATGCCTTGTCTCTCTATTTTACCAATGTCAATTGTTGCTTTTTGTAGCATAAGCCCCTGTGATTTGTGTATAGTAATAGCCCATGACATGGTTAGAGGGAGTTGTCTTTGGCTACCTAATGTGACAGGCACAATCGGTACAGCCTGTGGGTCCTTTTCATCCCAGGATGGTCCACAATAATTATCAAAGCGTATAACAACATACATAGGCACACTTGGTGGCTTGCAGTCTAGCCCATAAACAATGTCAATCACCTCACCAAGAGCTCCATTTACAAGCCCTGTCTCTATCCATATATTTGTCGTAAGCATAATGCGTTGACCCCTACAGAGGAGTACATGCTTTTCTAGTTGTTCATCATTCACTATATTATTGTTTCTCTAAGTTACAAAACTCATTGCTATGCTTATTGCAATTGGACCATGTAATGATTTCAACATCTTCTTGTTGTGTAGCTTTACTGAATCATTTGTAGTGAATAGATGTATAGCATTGTCAAATGCTTTATTTTCAGATGTTGTAAGGTGTATGTCTGTACGAGTCATTAGTAACTTCCAATCATCTTCTGCTGGGGTTGCATCTCGGATATTTTGTAATATTTTCCAGAATTTTGCTTGTGCATTGCTCTCACCTATTTGTCGAAACATTGTTTGTAGAGTAAAAACTATTGTAAATTGGTCCCACAATAACTTTGCATTGGAATATGATGTGTAAATTGGTTTATCCATGACAGGTGGCAGTTGTGCTAGATCACCGAAGAGTATCATTGATATTCCACCAAAAGGAGCATGCTATCGATGGGGAAAGGCCTCTCGGAGCCGACTATCAATTTTGAGGACTATCTTTGGTCCAATGAAGCTCATTTCATCTATTAGGATATACTTTATCAATTTTTATTCTTCTTGGAATGTTGTTAATGCCTGGCTTTGTAGTGGTTGCATGTCTTTGATAGGTATTCTGAGCTTTGAATGGATTGTTGATGCATGTATATTGAATGCAGAAACCCCTGTTGGGGCCAATATCAATAGTTGGCCTTTTTGTTAGGGTGTCCTATTGTTTAGTACTTTTTTTATACAAGCAATTAAGTAAGATTTTCCTATTCCTGCAGTTCCCTGAACGATCATCTGTAGTGGTTTTTTAGAGCAGACCTTGTTATGATTTTCAATTATTTGGAGTGTGAGTTTTTGCTCTAGTGATAGTGTATAAACATCATGTTGAGAGCTTCTAGGTATTTTATCGCTACAACTGGACATTTTCTTCTCGTATATAAAATGTGGAGTGATTTCATGTAAATGTGGGGGGACTGTAATATGGTCCCATTTGTTGCTTATATCAAACTCATGCTTTCCAAGCATGTCAAGGTCATTTAGTGACATGGCACTTGTTGGGCCAATCTGTGAAAATAGCTCCCATTCATTGGTTTCCATTGTTTCATTTGTACTATTGTCCACTGCTTGTTGCTCTTCACTATCTTCTTCTTCAGAGCTATTTTCCTTATCAATGATGTGATTAATGTGTCAGACATTATATCCCATTTCATGCATTTGTGTCCAATTTGTAATTATCATTTCCTTACTAAGCCCTATATCTGTTTCTACATTACGGAAGTGTTTATATAATAATAGTTCACTCCAACAAAATGTTTCAAACTATTTTGAAGTGGGCTCTGGGATTGTGTAGAACTTTGGATGGACATTATCAATTGCCTTCACTGTTCGTTCCTTCCATTTGCATCCTTTGCGATTTGCAGCATAGGAATAAGCCCTTGCAGATTCAAGAAGTGACACATTCTCTAATTCTGAAGGACGATCGATATAAGAATGTAGGTAGCTGGGTTGTATCTGGTTGGTTTCTGATGTTTTCATTATTCTATGAAGTACTTTTCATCCAACATTCAAAGAGATAAAAGGCCTACTACAAACCACAAGGGGCAACTTTTGTAGCATGTGGCATGTTTCTTGTGCTCCTATATCACGCTCGACAATAACTTCAAATAAGAATTTTTGATATGCCATGAGGTTCGGGTCATCAATTTTTTGCGACAAAGATATTCGTCTTAGCATGTTAGAACATGTCTCCGAGCGTTTCTTTGCTTTTGCTGCGTACTTGACAATATATTTGAGCATGAGTGCTTGAGAGACCACGGGTTGGCAAT